>VZRL01002249.1:662012-714727 GCA_013397895.1 Origma solitaria
TTTTGTGTCTACTCCCTGGAGGAGAATGTGGTATAATGAGGGTTATTGGAACCCTGCAGCTGTCCAAGGATAAGATAGCTTAGCTGTTGGCTTTACTGCGTTACTCATGCAAGGTTATTATGGTCATGGATGCCAGTGACAGCCTCGGGTCTCTGCTCTGCCCAGACACTTCGTGCAAACTGTTTGTATTGAAATAACATCTCCTAGGATAAAGCCCCGGAGAAAAGAGATTGCAAATCTAAATGAAACCACAGTGACCTGTGGTTTGGGGGACACCAAATCAGCTGCATCAGGAAAGGGAACATCCATCACCTCAGTCTGCTCTATTCCTTTAGAAAAGAAAAAGAAAGCATGGGGCTCTTCTCCAAACAATGCTGTGGTCAGGAACTGATTTATCTTAAATCTGTCTGCAATGCTCACTGCTGGGTTTTATGATTGTGGCTTTTCAGCCATCCAGCAGCAAGAAGAATAATTCAGTGACCAAAAATTTTCTTCATGTCCCAGTTAGGGCTGTTACCTGTGAGTTTTGAGACAATTGCTGAAGCCATGATTTAACACATTTGCTGTACTGCCAGGAAAAAATGCTCTTTGATACAAGATGTCCCAGCCCTTCCCCATCTTTTCCAGAAAAGGTATTGTTAACCAACTAAGGTGGTAAAAAAGATGCTAAAACCTGGCTAAACCCAAGAGCAGGATACCAGACAAGAAGACAGTGAATGTTTCAACTGTTCTTAATCAGCCCTATTGATTCAGGATGCTCTGTAAAGGAGGCTCATTGCTGGTAACGGGGACTCTGCAGTGACTTCAGTGACACATCCAGACTTTTTTTCTCCTCCTCCTAGTTTTACTGGTGTCTTGGAAACAAGGAGACAGTATGATAGAATCATGATGTCCTTTTCCACTGCAGTGATGTTTTTCTCTCACTTTGTTTGCTTTGGGCTCCCCATCCAGGGGCCCTCAGTAGGGTGTCCTCAACCTGTTCAATTGGGTCAAAGACAAACCCTTGGTGCTGTGACCCAGTGGTCTTTGAGCAGTGGTGGGACACATAGCTGCTCAGAGCAAGCAGAGAAAGCCCCCCTGATGCAGCATATCTTCAGAGCCACAAGAACCCTTCACATTTCCCCTCTCTGCTGGGAAAGGCCCATGGGGAAGATGGGATGTGTTGTGGTTTTAAGCCCAGCTGGAAATTAAGCACCACAGACCCACTCACTCAACCCCAACTCTCTTCCCCCAATCTACCTCAGTGCAAAAAGGAGAATCACAGTGAAACTTGTATGTTGAGATAAAAATAGTTTACTTATTGAAAATAAAGTAAAATACAGCTATAATGGTAAATGATAGTGATAATAAAAACGGAAAACAAATGATGCGCAATGCAATTGTTCACCATCCGCTGACCAATACCAGAACAGGTTCCCAAACCCAGACTGGATGCTCTTGAAGGAAGCTTCCCTAGTTTATACACTGAGCCTGACATTCCGTGGTGTGGAATATCCTTTTGGTCAGTTCAGGTCACCTGTCCCAGATATATTCCCTCCCAGTGTCTCTTGTGAACCTCCTCACGGGCAGAGCCAAGCCCATGAGACAAGGAAAAAGCCAAAGCCCTTGACTTAGGATAAACACAACTTAGCAAAAAACCAAAACATCAGCACCACACAGCATTGTAACAGCTACTGAGAAGAAATTAAGTGTGCCCTAGCTGAAAACAGGACAGGGTAACAGCTGGAGGAGGTGCCCTGTGGAAACACATGGATCAAGGGAATGGTTCAGGTGGCATCCAGACCCCAGCCACCTCTGGACCCTGTTCACAGTGTGTCTAAGGGGAGAGGCAGGAGAACAGAAAAGCATGCCCTGCAGACTGCTTTAGGAGGCAGCTCTGCTCCCGTTTGGATCTTCTGCTTCCCTTGTCATGTGGTTTGCATTTGTCTCCTTTTTTTATGTGGAAATACTGCTTTTAAAGCCATCAGCAGGGATGAGCAGAGCGGCCATGACATCATTGCCAGCATGCTTCTCCCACCTGCAACTTGACAGCTTTTGACAAAGTGGGAAATCCCAGGGGGACTCTTGCATGTTTGGCAGGTTTGTTCTTCTCTTGCTTGCAGGTAGTCTCAGTAAACAGCAGGTGAAGGTGTCAGGAAAGAGGAAGCAGTGGAAGGACTTGGAAAAAGAGTTAATTAGAAAGAGGCGACATCAATTACTCTGACATTTAATATCAGTTTTTTCCTTTTAATAGAGAGCACACTGATTCCTTTGGGGAAATCTGCTATCAGCCAAATGCCCAACAAACAGGAACTAGCACAAACCCTCTGGTAAGTCCATTATGCCATGTGAAATCACCCCTGCTGCAGACCTGGCCTTGCCAGTGCCCCACAGCCCTGTGGCTGCCTTGGCACACCCCCCTGGAAGCACAGCCCAGACACCTTCTGACTTCACTAGACAGTTTTATTGCTTACTATAAGATTCTTTGGTTTTATTCAAGTCTTCATTAGGGCTTGTCATAGAAAGGCTATGAGTTAATTTAAAAAAGCCAAACAGAAACAAGGACAAAGCTTTCCTGCTACTGAGTCTACTAATGAGGTCTGAGCCGATAAATAAGAAACAAAGCAAAGCAAAGGACTCAGATGTTTTTTCCATTGCACTGCAGCCAGGAACAGTGTTTGGAACAGGGGTAGAAATATTCCCACTGACCTTTCTCTGGCTGTGCCAAAGAAGCAATGCATGACCCCTCGGGTACCTCCAGGACCATAGGGACTCCAGCTACTTCACATTGCAATTCAGCCTGTGTGCTCCCTGATATCAAGTTCCTGACCAAAAACCTGTGTAGAGATGTCTGTACACACTACCTCCACCCCTCTGAGTGCAGGGTCCTCATGCAATTATGACCAGCTTCAGGTGTCCAAGTCCCAAAAGGGTGGTCCCACACTCTCACATTTAGAATTCAGGCTATTCATTCTTTCTTCACTTGGAAAGTGCTGCATTTAGATGGATTAGTTTTGAAAGCTATATTTTAGTCTGATTGTTTGCAAACTAAGAAAGAAGCTCCTAGCCATTTAGGTCATAATTTTGATTCCTCTTGAAGCTCTTTGCTGGCTGCACAGGGACATTGTCTCTGGCTCAAAGCTCTCATTGGCCAGTCAGCAACAAAATAATTTGTATGGATGGCAGAATTGCAGATGATCTCCTGGGCATTTATTAATTCTGCATTTCCACTTCTAAACAGGCCAAGAAACATTTCCTCCTCTTCATTTTCCACCTAATCGCTTCAGCTGCTGGAATGAGAGGTCAAACAAGAAGCATTTGTAACCCAGCTGTGGGCAGCTCTCTCTTGCCCACATGCTGTTCTTCCCTGTCATCCCGGGAGACGAACATTGTGTGGCATCCTTGGCCATTAGCAAAACCTTGCCAAGGAGATTTCCCATGGATAATCGACAAATTCAGCTGTCACTTTCTCATAGCATCTGCAGCAAGAGCTCCAGTTAAGAAGAGATATTTTTAGCCTGGAGGTACTCGGCCAACTGGCATGGGGCTGTCCCTGTTGCCTGAGGATATAAAAAGGAAAGTAGAGGTCCAGAGTTCCCAGTGCCATCTGTGTTTTGGAAACTGTTTGCAGCTGATGTCCTCTGCAAGGAAAGGGTATTCCTTTCCTTGTGAGCCAATGTCACGTCAGTCAAAACTGCCCCTTTTGAAAATTCATGCACTGTGCTCAGTGAATATGTTCTGAGCCTTTCTAACGGGTAAAATATGTATCAAATAATATCCCACAGTACCCCAGGGAAATGGAAGAGAAAGGAGCTGCCCTGGTATGCATTCTATTAGGTGTGCCTGGCATGCACATAGTTATAGAGCCAGTCCCTGGATTCTTCCTTGCTTTTTGCTGCTTATCATTAACTAGAAGGAGAAATGCTCTAAGTGGCTCAGGGAGTCAGAGACAGCTACTGCAGCCATCATCAGCTCCAAATCAATAATAGATACCATCCAGAAATGCTTCAGGATGAGAGGCATTTCACTTTCAGAAAACTGATTCTTGAAGTGAAGCAGCTGGCATTGTTAAAAAGACAATGAAACAGCAGAGTGGGGTGAAAAGTATTAAGAAAAGAGTGTTCATCAAAAAAGTTACTAGTCACTTCATAAAGCGGAAAAAATAAAAGGCCAGCTTCTCAACTGCTTAGGGCCTGTGAATAAAATTTTTGGCCATAAAGGTCTCTCCCCTGCCCCAAAGCCAGGGCCCAGGTTAACAAGTGAGTATTTAGAGATGCCACAGTAGATAGTCCCAGCGTTCACTCTCACATGCTCAGCTGCACACACATAGAGTGCTGACCACATCCAAGAAAGAAGACTTTTCTGCCTTTTGCTGAATTAATTTGGAGCCACAGCATCCCCTGGCCATGGTGGCACAAGCAAGGAGGGTGAAGAGCCAGGACAAACTGAGCTAAGACAAACAGCCAGGACAGACTGAGCTAGTTTAAGCTCCAAGATAGGAGCTTGGCTTCTTGCACCTCTCCAGTCCTGAGCTGTGTCACCGGTGCCTCCTGCTAAAAACTCAATAATCAGTGCTTAAGCCACAGTGCAGCTCTAAGAAACACATGCAGACTTGAGTTAAAATGTGGGTTTCATTCAGTTTTATGCCAGCTAATTGCATAAGGTCAGGGCTATGTTTATGTGTACACACACAACAGGACAATGAGCTGCACCTCACTGATCACTCTGCATTTAGGGGTCCTGATAGTGTGGAAGTTTTTTATTAATTTTTTTTAAATTTTAGTTTTTTAATAGTTTTTTTTGTTTGTTTTTTAGTAAAAAACCATAGTTTTACTAATATATCTAAGATATATTATTTTTTACTAATATATCTAAGAATTAAGGCTTTATCTCCATGAAAGCAGCAGCGCATCCAGGGAGTATAGCCCAAGGGCTGATCCAGTGGCTTTGCATCTGCCTGACTCAGAGAGGAGATCCAGGTTGGGACACTGGCCCTGGTCTGCCCTGCACAGCTCTAAGCAAGTCTCCTCAGGCTGTCATGGCACAAACAGACTTTCTGTCAAATGGGATAATATTGTCTCCTTTGAATAGGAAAAAGCTTTACCACAGTTAGCAATGCTGGATCACCTGCTCTTGCTCTTGGGAGCCTAAGGAAAAATTACTGTATACAAACAGCTCCAATAACTACTTTTGTAGATTCAGTAAACAGAGTGGTTAAAAATTATACCCTCGGTGAGTATCCAACAGTGTACCCTTTTAAGACTGGAAATGAGTTCTGGATTGTCTGACTAAAAACAGCTTTTAACTAACAGGATGGAGTCTAATGAGAGATCAATGTCTATTGTGGGAGAATTATCCTCCTCCCCAGGAAGCCGAAGGAGACATTTGCCACTATGGGGAGTGCTGAGATTTGGGAAATAGGCAGGGGAAAAGAAACAGGCTTGATTTTTGGTCATCAGCACCACATTGCAGCCCAACAGGAAACGGACTCCAAGACCAAACCTATTTCAGATCCTGATTTCAGCATTCAGCCATCCTGCAGGATCTTTAATTAAATGTACAGTGCATATTAACATAAAAGCTAATATAACACAATGAAACCCAGATAATAATGACTCCTTAGGGAGTCTTCAGGAGACTCCCTTGGCAGGCCTGAGGCAGAACAGTCATGTCAGTGGGAGATGTGCCCTGAACATGCAGAGCCCTGCATGTGGCAGAGCAGCTGCAAAAGGGTGGGTGAAGGGACGGAAAAGTCCAAAGTTGAGGAGTTTGTGACCCCACTGCAGAACTGCAAGCTCCAGGTATATAAAGCTAGATGTTTGCCAAAAAAAAAGATTCCCTCTCTAGCCACATTCATTAAAGCAAGACAGGTGGAATTTGGAAGGCTCCAACCCAATCATTGGGTCTTTCTAAATGAAAGAACTGAAGCTTTGCATATAGAAAGTCTGTAAGTGCACCACATCTTGTATCAACACTGGGGAAAGATTCTGTAGAGAATCGTCAGATTTTCCAGCTGTGCAGGCAGCTATAAATTATAACCAAAGGTCAAATTTGCTATTGATTTCACCGACTACTGGGTGAGATCACCAATTCCATCAATGAGTTATTGTGGTCAATTCTTCAGGTTATGAAGTTATTTTATCTTCTTAGGCATACAAAGAAGTAAGTAATATAACCTTTGCCACATTGACTAGCCAGTCAGTGAATAGGAAATACATGGGGAATAAATCTCCTGCAATTAACTGTTTATGGGAGGAGAAAGGCACTGGATGTGCTCATGTGTGCAGAGGGTGATTGACAGGGAAACATGAATCCTTCTTCAAACATTTTTTCAGATAACATACTTCAGACATGCAGTTATTAGAATTTTTGCAGTTGGGAAAATTCCTGAGCATGGTGACCTGTTCAGTACACATTGCAGGAATATAAAGGCAGAAGATTAAAATTCTTGCACAGCTTTAGGCTTGCCTTCCTCTAGGCTTGGCCACTCTGCACCATCCTGGTTTACAGGCCCACCAGGGACAGCTAGGCTAATTGTTTTACAAATCAGTTTTGGTGGGCTCAAGTTTCAACAGAGAATCACGTTTTGCCATTGAAATGGGAACAGGGAGACAGATTCAGTGGCTTCTGAAAGTCTTTTCCAGCTCTGTCACCAAAGATTTTTTTGATCTGTCATATAGTCTTTGCCTCAAACTTTTAACACTCCTCGTGAGCCCAGAGGATCAGAGCACAGGGTACTTGCTGCCTTTGGAAGATGCACTACGGAGGAAGCAGGGCCAAATCCAAGGTGGAATCAGAGCAGTGCTGTTTAACCGGCTAAAAAAGGGACTTTGGTCCGGACCTCTTGTCCTCACTGGGGCTGCAGGACATCAGGTTCTGGGGAAAAGATTTTGCCTACCACATTTCTTCTGAGGAAGCAGCAGTGCATGGGTACAAAGAGTAGCAGCAACTTGTGTTGTCCTTGCAGGGTCATTTTTGTGCTCTGATTATCCATCTAAGTGCTTCCATGCCTTTCAGCAGAATGGAAGCCCAGCCATTTCTACCCAGATGAGTGACAAGGGAACACATCACCATTACCTGCATTACCTGCTCATGTTCCTTAAGTAGTTCTGCTCTATGAGGTGTTGGTAATGCTGTACTCACCTCCTTATCACATTTGTTTCCAGCCCCCTACATTAAGTGTATATTCAATTATGTCGGAAGAAAATCTGATGTTGAAACTGGAAACCTCCCTGTGCACAGCTTTTCTGCTGCTGACCTTCTTCAAAGTCATGAAGACAGTCTGTGTCCTTTAGGGATTTCTCCTCATCTGGAATTAATAACTTTCTTCCCAGAATAATCGTATCTCTTGCTACTCATCATATATTTCCTTAAAAAGTCCATCCACCCAGGTTTGGAGCCTTGTCCTAGGTTTGGAGCACCCACTGTGAAAGTCTTATTCATCTCACAGCTGGCACCACTTTCAGCCAGAGATCACACTAGGGACTTCCTGAGATCACTTCCAACCTGTAGTTTTCTCAAATTCCATGATTCTGTGCTTTATCTGGGAAAACCCAAATGGTGCATGGTGATACATGGGGAGGGAGTCTAGCAGCTGCCAGCCATACTCCAAGTAATGGTTCCCTGCAGATCCCTTTAGCTTCTTACCACCTTTCAGAGTGGTTGACTCAGATTTGTCAGGATGGCAACCAGCTCCAGCCTGGGAATCATCCTGACCGAGTGAAAAAGCCCAGTGGGGAAATGGAATTAATAAATCCAGCTAGACCCCAGTCTCTTGATAAGGGCAAGCAGGGGCTAGAATTGCTCATAGTTTCAGTGACAAGTAGAAGCTTCTTGCACCTCTTTTCCTAACTCTGTGCATTACACACACGTTATTTATAGCCCCGTTTCTTTCCTAGGGCTATCCACAAAACAGAAATGTCAGATTTTCATGCTGTCAGGAGGGAACTCAGCATCCTATTTTGGACTAAAGCATATATTAGCATCTAAGCCTGAAATCTTTGGCACTTGATTCGTCATGGCTGAGTTTCCTACACTCTGAAGATTTCTAATTCAGGTCTCTAGCAGGAATTCCACCCTGTGAGTTTTCCCCCATAATGGAGGCATTATTTTGCACAACAAACTCATACATTTGTCACCTGGAGTTTTTGAGTTGGTTTGGGGTTTGTTGTTTTTGGGGGTGGAGGGGAGGTGAGGGTGGTGGTTGTAAAATTTAGGCAAGAAACTGCAAAGCAACACAAAAGATCAAAATTTGTAGTTTCCCACAGAATGGCGAAAGAAGAATCCAATAAAATCATAATTTAATCTCCTGTAAACAACTTTGTGGATAAATGCAATGAGATGTGTCCTGCATATAAATACTGCCAGGCAGCCCTTTATAGATCTTAAGCTTGTATTGATCTGTGCATCCATAAAAGCTCTTATTCGTCAGGCATAAGAGAACAGACTCAGTATGCATGACCACACATGCCAATGTCAATGGAGCTATAAAGCTGCACCCTCAGAAAAATAAATTGTAAGTCAGATTTTAGTTCAAAAGAATGGAAATCTGTGACATTAAGAATTAAAAATCAAAGTCTTCTGACCCAGATTAACTTTCTTTGCTCAATCACCCGTACATAACATGCTCTAAATCAGCTCCTGGAGATGTCCTTTTGCATGTTTTTCATGATTAATTGAATTAGCAATTGATTTGTATAATATGACTCACTTAGAAATAAAGACACACCAAACTGACAGCACGCACACCATTCAGGTAGCAACAAATCACAGGTCCTGCAGTTAATCTCACCCCAGGCCTCCGGGGCAGTGCAGATTTGCTGTCTCTTCTGCAGAGCACAGAATCCCAGAGTAGCTGTGTGTGCTCTGTGTGTGCAAACCAAACAAACATGCACACATATGCCCTGAAAATGCACAAAGAGCTTCAGTCATTGCAGTGGCGATTCATTCGGTGCCTCATTTATGGATGCTCTGCTGAGCCCTGACTTGGGGCTTGTAGGGCTTGGAAAAAGGGTGCTGGGCTTAGAGAAAGCAACTAAAGATGGGTTCCTTTGAAGTCAGGGAGGGAGAGGGGAAAGTATATAAATTATTGAAGGCTGGGGGTGGGTGTTTAGTGATCCCTGGCCTAGGGTTAGAGTAGGACTTCACATTGTTCTGGGTTTGGGTCACATTTTGGTCTTTACTAGCAAGATTTACAATTCAGGACATAGGTTTATCTCAGGACAGAAATGAAAAGGAGGACTTGATGGGATAAAGATAATGCAGGGATATGTGGGGTTCTGCAAAGTCAGACTGGGTTAGTGCTGAGACATGCAGTGGGGGATAAAGCAGAATGAGGGTGACAGGAGCCCCCTCAGACCCCGTGTTTGGAAGCAGTGATGAGTAGTGCAGAACCAGGCAGGATGAGGTCAGGACAGCTGCATGCACCTTGTTCTTCAGGCCATGGGTTTGGCTTTTAGGGTCTCCAGAGAAGGACAAAGCTGAAGATTAGATGTTTGCCTGAGTTAAGGTCGAAGTAAGGCTAAGTGAGAGCCTGGGGTTAGATTTTTACCCAAGGGACTGAGCTTTGCCCAGCCCATGACAGGGAGCTCATGAAGGGTGTCCAGTAGCACATGGCAGCCCACACTTTCCAGCTTCCAGCACACACCAGCAGTCTCCCAGCCCCCTTCCCAGGATGATTCTGGTCTTAACAGAATTGTGAATCCTTCCAAGGTGCTAAAAGCTATCGCAAGAGCCCTGAGCTGCCTGGGAAGGAGGATGGCTAACAGCACTGGGAAGGGATGACCTTTCCTTGGCCCAATTATTTTGATATTTAAAATGTGGATCCAGAAATAAGAGTTCATCATTTCCTTTGCTGGAGATCATTATGCAGTGAGAAATGGACAATACTGTGAATTATTATAAACTGGCACCAGACCTAGACTGCTCTTTTCTTTTCCCCTTTCTTTTTTTTTCCCAAGAAGCACCCCCATTCGTGTATTGAAGCAGCAGCTTTTCATGAGAAAATAACATTTTTATGCCTGTCAAAATTTCCTTTCATTTATGCCAAGAAGTCACGACTGATGCCATGTCTCCTTTTCTCCTGGGTGTGAATCTCTTTCCCAGCACCAGTTAAGTGGAGGGAAGAGTGAACTTTATCTTTCGTGTCAGCTTGGCTAGACATTACTGGGAACGGGAACAGGCGAGATCCCATTTTCTTCCCTGTCATTTTAACTCTGCAAATCCTGATGCACCACAATGCTTGAATGGGTATTGTTTAATCCCAGGCTAAGCAACGGCCATTTCCAGGGGACTCAGAGTAGTTTCCCCTTCCACATTTAGGAAAAGCAGTTCTGACTTGTTAAAAATAATGTTCTCATGTGTAAAAAGAATGAGGTTTATTCCTATATGCTGCGGAAATATCGTCAAGTCCACTTAAAAACTACTTCTCCCCCAATTTCTTGGGCAGATTCTTTGGATTGCAATTTCTAGGAGGCAGGCAGAGCTTTACTGATGTAAAGACCCTGGGATTTGGCTCGTCGGTCATCAATCTGCATAAACACGCAGCAGCTATGCGGTCATTACCATAGTAATTCCCCCCCCTTTATAATTTCTCTGCTATACAGGCTGGAGGAAAGAGAATAATTTTGTTCTCTGCAGCTACATCATGACATTAAAGCAGTGTCCCTGCTGGCCTCGGGTCCTGATTGAATAGAGCTGCTCAAGAAAGTTGTGTAGTGCTTTGTTTTGCTGGAAAATGCTGATATGCAGAAAAGAAAACTGGCTTTGTGGGAAATGGTCAGTTTTGATGCATTTTTCAGCTTTTTTTATTCTCCCCCCCTTTTTTCCCCTTTACAGAAGGGGGTTTTGAAACAGTGAATTAGCAGCAGCATATTAAAACAAAAAATATGCTGGTTGCTCTTTCTGTCTAGAAAATTAATTACTCTAGTGAGACTAAAGTTATTTTAAAACTAGGGATGCTTCAAGTCAAAGGAAATATTTCTGAGATGTGTACTGGCTTTTTCAGATTTTCATTTCTCATGTATGCTTTGTTTTTGATGTTTTTACCCTCTTTAGGTCTGGATTATATTTTAATCTAAAAAAAAAATATTTACAGGGTGGGGAAATTACCTCCTGCTCAGCAAGACCCCACAGTGGATGTTTCAGAGCACATGACAAATGTTACAAAGCAAGTCACTGTTCTCATCTGTTCCTGGGGGACCTGGTACTAGTTTCTTATTGTTTTCATCTCTTTGGAAGACAAGTCATCTGAACTAAAAAACACATTTTGTTCTTTATGTTCAGGGAAAGGGGAAAAAAAACCCCAAAACCCACAAACTCGCGTTTGATTCATCTCTCAGCATTATTTTTATTTTTGGTCTATTGAACAAGGAGTAGAGTTTAAATCAAGTGCTGTGATCTGATGCCAGCTACTGTTATGAGGCTGTAGAGGCTGTGTTAGAGAGTTCAGCAGTCACTGGGAAGACACTAACTCTGCTGTTATTATTTTTGCAGGTATGGTCTGGGCAGAAAAAAACCCATAGATTTAGAATCGATCTCCTTGGAAGAAGCAGTAAAATGACATCTGTGCACCTTCAAGCTGAAGACTAACAGAATATCAATAACTGACATTGTACCAACTCTGAGCCAAATTCATCTCCCATGGACCAGGTGTGACTGAATCCATACCAGCACCACTGATCTGAATAAACCCCAGTCAAGGGGCAATAAATTTTAATTTCCCCAGGCAGAACAGAGACACAAGTGATAAAAAACCACAGCAGCAAACATCAGGATTTTGGTTGGCGTTCAAGGCCATTTGGAACATCTCTGCACTCTCAGCCTGAGAAATCCTGCAGTATTTTTTCTAGCATTTTTCTAGCAAGGCTTTTTTTTTTTTTTTTTTTGTGGTCTCCCTGCATGCACGTGCACACCCTCTCTTGGCCGGAGAGCACTCCCTGTGGGAGAGTCCAGGCTGGCAAAACTTCCCCACAAAAATCCTACAGCTCACATCTTTGCTACAGGCTACACAAACAGCAGGTGAAAACATCTACTTGCTGCAAAGATCTTCCTACCAGCTGGCAGATAATTTGCAGAGGGATTAACTCTTCAGGGCTCAGCAAGAATTTTGTTTTTCCTCAGGTGTTTTGTGCTTTCAGGGGCAGTCTGAGGTAAAGGCTGAAAAGAAAAAGAGCATTGGTTGGGAGTTTTTAGTAGGCACAATGTATTTAAGAGGTTGATGAGTGTTTTTAGATTTAGGCTACAGAAAACATATAAAATCCTCATCTGGGTATAGGTAGCTAGAATAATTGCTTTGGTAACTCATTCCAGTATGGCTTTACTGGAGTAACTGGTTCCAGCTCTTACAGCCTTATGCAGGAACTGATCTTTGGCCATGATCAGAAGCAAGCCCCCAGGAAGGCTTTGCACAAGCAAAAGTCTGCTCTGTTACAGAAATGCCCTGTCCCTGTCCTGACCTGGTCCAAATTTTCAGTTTAGGAGAGGTATCAGGATCACAACAAAAGGCAGCTGGCAATATCCCAGGTCTGGAAATGAGGTCTGCTCTTCTCACCTGACAGAGAGGGAAAGAGGAGTGTGATCAGAGAAGGTGGTGAGAAACTCCAGCATCTTGCCCATAAATATGTCTCCTGTTTTGATCCTCTGGATAGCCCACAGTTTCGGGGATTGTGTTTGTTTTTAAACCAACCTTTGGTGATAACAGGGAAAACACAGTAATTGTGTGGGATCAGTCATTCTTAGTTTTGCTGGCAACCTGCCTCGCCTTAATGTGCCCACTCTGCCTCACAAGCCAACTTCACACAAATCCCCGGAAGAAGTCAGTGCCAAATAATGCCTGTCAAATATTGCTCCCCCATGAAGTTTACAGGTTTGGAAACTGGTTTTCATCTGTTTGAAAGTAGGTTTTCATCTGTTGAAACCTTAGAGTCAGCACGAACAGCAAAGATCTCAAAAATTATAATGGGAATTGGAGAACAGCTTGGCCATTAGAGTCAAGAGCGAAGGTTATATTTAATTTGGCTGCTTAGCATAAAGCCAAGCATTTTGCAAATTCTATAAAGGTATCTTTTCTTTTTCTTTTCTTTTTCTCTCTTAGAGGGGTTGTGTCCCAGCCATCAGGAGTGAGGAGATTAATGCACATTCAACGCAAGCATCATGGGGTGCATGTCAGAGCAGGGCAGTCCTGTGGTGGTGGGACTCAGGGCTAATTAAAGCCCAACAATGTGTCCCCAATTCATACCGACACTAGAAACAGTGGCTGATAGGGAAATTCAGGCACAGCAGCTGCTCTTTTCACAGCAGTACAATAACTATCTCTTTAATGAGAAGGGGTGCGGGGGAGGGATGCTGCCCAAATAACAGCACCTGCCTGCTTATGCCACACCAAAAATCACAACAGCTAATCCTCCTTGCCTGTCATGTTAATTGTTGCGAAGCTCCTTTTGATATCAAACTATTTGTCCTTTGACTGAAATAAATCAGGCCTTAAGCACCACATTTATCTCGCTATGATACAGGAGCAGAGGTGAGCACTGTGGGGAGATTTATACAATGGGGGCAACGTACAGCACGCCGGGGTGATATTTATGGGCTCGGGATCTTTTCATCAGGAAAAGCAGTCTGTTGACATTGTTCACTACAAAGGAGAAGTTCAAATGCTGTATATTACACTACAGCCCTAACACACCATTTGACATGAGCGGGAGGTAAACAAAGCAAGGGAGGGGGGGAAAATGCCCGGCTGGCTTTTGCACACAGTGGTGTTTTCGGCTGGTTCAGCAGGATATTTAAGGTTTTTACACAACTCTGGGGCCCGGTAGCTTCGTTCAGGGTGGTTGTACATGTGATGCCGGGGGGGTATTTAATGGTGTTTGCTGATGCTGGTTCACATTATGGAAAATGCCCTTCTGCAGAGCCCGTGGAGCGCACAGGCACAGCACTCCAGGCACAGAGAGAAAGGTAAACTCACAAGGGCTGAAGTCATGCTGTCTCCTTACCCTTCATACCTGTTAGCCACTGTGCAAAGATATTGGGAGAAGATGCTCTGAGAAATGTGTGTGGAAAAGTCTTCCAGATTTCCAGTACAGGGAGTCTCGAGGGTGGGAACTGGGAAAATGCATCTTGAACAGGTCTTACAGGCATGTTTTGTCACAAAGAGCATCACCTTTTCCTGAGGATGACTAAAAATTCTTTTGGGGATCCCAGATGAAGGGCTGAACTCACCTCACTCAGGAGTTTGGGTATTTTCCCATTTATTTGTTCCACCAGGGCTCAGTTGCTCCTGTTGGGGTCCTTCATCCCCCATGCAATTCCCTCCACAGAGGTCCTGTGCTAAGTGCTCCTGAGAGTTTGCAAGGATGCATCTGAAAGGAGAACCTGGATTCACATGGGCAAGGGAGGAGGTAATTTGCTGCAATTCCTCTTTGGCTGCAGGGACTGCAGGCACAGCAGGCACAAACCTGCCTGAGCTTCACTAAGCACCAGTAAATGCTATTGAAATTTTTCCTATATTCTTTGGTGGAGGGAAAAAAAAAAAAGCAGATAGCCTACAGTGACAGCATCATCCACAATCCAAGAAAATCCCTTTAATCTTTCACACCTCCTAAGAAACACCTGTCCTCTATTTTTACTGCTCATGTTACTAATGGAAACCAAGCAGTTTAACTTTGTTTGTGAAAACGTGCTGCTCTGGAAAGGTGTTGCCAGGAAAAAAAAAAAAATCTGTGAGAGAGAAACAGAAAAAACAGCAACACCCTTTTAAATCTGTTGGTATTACTGGGAGGAAGAACTTGGGGCCTTTTGGTGGGACAAGTCCAAGAGCAGTGTAGAAGGGTTTTACACAGTTGCATCTGTTGAGGGTGAAAGAGAATTTTTACAGAATAAAAAAGGCTCCCTGGTCTCTTCAGTGCGGAGGTCTCTCTTTCTCCAGAGAATGGCTTATGGGTTTCAGTGGGGTCCTCCACGACCTCCCCAGATATGGACAGCGGTGGGGAGGCCCTACTGCCTCCCAGAAAGAGGGCTCTGAACTCCCACTCCTGGGCTGCTTTACAGAGTGATGCAAAATAAGAACAAGAATTGTGTCTTCCCACAGGCCCTAAGCAGGTTCCCAGGCACAAAAATCCCTTTACCCTCTATGCCATGCAAATACTGCCTAAAAAAATCAAGCCGAGTGCTCTGGGCAGCATCAGATCTCCCTGCTCCATATACCATGTCTCTTTGTCCTGAAGGAACTCACTTCATAGCGAAGCTGGAAAATGTTACCCATTTGCCTCAATTTACAAGGTGCACATAAAACTGTTTGTCAGGGAATACAATCTTCAGGGGATTCACTGAAATAGACTTTACCATGTGGCAGACAGTCCCGGAGCGAGGCAGTAAACAAGGCATATATTTTTGGGATGATCTCACCCCATTTAACGCCAAGGACTTCTTTCTGTTCTTTAAGGCTGGTTCTTTGAGATGGTTGTGCTCTTGGCTCTAGCTCTTCTCCTGAGCCTGGGCTGCATCAGGGTTCCCTCAGCCTGGCTTCTGACAAGAGCAACAGGATTGTGAGCAAAATCAATGCCTTACTTATTTATATGTCTGCCAGCCAGTTCCCTCTTCCTAATAAATCCTGAAACCCAGGATTTTAATCAGATCTCCCAGTGCAGCAGAGGTCCCAGTGATTTTACACTCCATTTCTCATGAAAATAAGCAGCCACTGCAGGAGAGGAGAACCTGTTAGCACCATCACCAAAGAGAAGTATGAGCCATGAGCTTAATTAGACACGGGGGAATCTGTAGCAGTGAACATGTCCCAACAGCTGGAAAACCTTCACTCGTGGCTTGTAGCCTTATTAGACAGCAGAGAGTCCATGCAGGAGGCAGACACGCATAAACGAGCAGGATGCTGTTGTGTTCTGCTCATGCAACCGCTTGTTCTACAGCCCAGCCCAGCTGCCTTCAGCATTGCATAAAATTAAGGCCTTGAATTAAAAACATTAATTTTTGAGATCATGTCAATCATTGTAATATGCCTTAAAAACACGCGCCCATCCTTTACCGAGAGCATTTGCTCTGCCGTGTATGTGGCACAAGGTGATGTGCACCATTCCTGATTGCAGACACTGAACGGAGGTAACCTGCAGGTCCCACACCTGACTCCAGGTGTCCTTGGAACACCTTTTGCTGCAGGCAGGGAAAATAACTTTGGAGAGACACCTCTCCCTGATGGCTGTAGGCATCTGGGTTTCACCTCCAGCCAACGCAGCTCCTCACATGGGGCTGGGAAGTTTGTTACAAACAGGGCTGCACCATCAATAATGGAGCACACTGTTCCCAGGGTGGCTTCTCACCTCAGTGCGTGGCATTGCAAGCCTGGAGAAAGCTGTGATTTATTTTGCATTAAATTTTCTTGCTTCTGTGGGCTTTTTTTAAAATACAACTTATATGAGGTTTGGGGACTGTTGGTTTTGCTTTTCTGTCTTTAACAGGGTTTCTGTGAGGATTGCTAAGGCTGTGTTCACAGTGGCAGGGAGTTTGAATTTTTATTTCTTAATGATGTTCTTTCTGGCTGCTGGACTTCCTGGCTCTGTTATTTGCTTTCTCTTGTTGTTTCTGTTAAAACTTGCAATTAAGAGCCTCGCTATGTGAAAAGAAATCTGTGATACCAGCACTGTAACCTGTGCTGGGTCACTGGAACACATCCATCTGTCTGTCTGTGCCCATCAGCATTTTGCTAGGACAAAGTCACCCATTTACGTTATTTCTACTCCTTCCTCTTTGAAGGAGCGTCTCCGCTCCCTCATTAATTTTCGTTGAGTGTCACCAGCAGGTCTAATCTCTCATCAATATGCAGAAATTCACCCCCTTCCCCACCCGACTCCCTGCAGGGCTGTAGGAGCAGTACCTGCAGCCCACCCGGGCGCCAGGGGAGAGGGGCTGCGTCTCCTCCCACGTGTCTGCAAAGGTTTCATCGCTGTTTACAAACATGTTAGATTTGCCCGACAGTCCCTGCTCTGCTTTTCATGTTCTGTGCATGGCAAATAGCACTGATCTGTGCCTTGATCTGTAGTCAGCAAAATCACTTGCTTGCATTTGCTACATCAAAGCAGGGAGGGGAGGGGGGGGGAGAAGCCATCTGGTGAATTAGCTCTAATAAAAATAAAAGGGGTCTCTTTGCATAATAGAGTATTAGGGGATGATACTGTGGGGTTGTTGGGACAAATGGCTCTAAAGGGTTTTGACAGCTCACAGGCATCTTGGCTTATGTTGCAATATAAACATCATGAAAGCAGAGCTCCATTAGTTGGTGGCAACTTGTCTATTGATTGCAACGAGGCCCTGATTTCTTCCCCATATAAATGTCTCGGTCAGCTGAATCTCATTACAACAATGTGCAAAGCATTTATTCAATATGCTTGTGCTTCATGGCTTGTTCATTTCTTCTACTGTTCCTATAAAGTTGCTTTAACATTTCCACTGTTCATTGCTCACACAAGTTGTTCTGCTGCTTGGGATCTTTTGGTGGCACATAGGGGCTTTTTTAAGATGCATGAAAACCAGTCCTTATTAGATACTTGTCTAATTTCTCTTTGCAGGAGAGTAATTTTCCTGGGGAAGAAGGCGATTGTCCTTGAAGGAAGCAGGGCACAAATGGGCCACAGCTATACCCCCGCCAGTGGTAAAAATTAGCCCTGTTCAATTCAAAATGGTGGTTTTTAATACCCACATCTTATAGGACAGTCTGGATAAAAGATTGTACGTGAGAACACATAGACAAGGATGACTTGCAGGCAGTGGGATTTTATTTTTAAAGTAGGTACAGTTTGCAGGCAGCTGGCATTGTCTCAGATTTCATTTAGAAACTATCTGCTCCAATTTGCTCTACACAGAAAAGAGATTAGGATTCTATTTTTGTTTGATTATGGTCAGAGCTTTCCCTTCCACCACGCACACATCCAGACAAAGATGTGCACACGTACACACCTGCCCACATGAGCTAGCCTCTAATTTCAAAGGTATTTAAGGGCCAGGCTGTGCTAAAGAGTTAACACGCATCCATGATTTGGTGGATAAACAGAAGATTGATTGGCTGGAAGAGACTTTTACTGATGGGGAAATGGCTGCAGGTGCCCTGCTGCAGGGAAAGCATACCTGAAAACACAGCTGATGAGTGGTTACAGCAGATCTCGCCAGAGGTGAAGTCCTAATTCTGTTTTCTGCTGAGTTACTCATGCAGTGGAAAGTAATTGCAGCCATGTTCCTTTGCAGGGTTTATCTGTTTTTCAGTTGTACATGGTCCCCACTATGCTATGGATCATGGCAGATACAGATCTAAAGATGACCTGTGTCCCAGAGATCTCCTCATCCACATGGACAGGATTGCAGCTAGGCAAGGAAAAACAGAGAAAAATATTTATTGCCAGCTGTTGGTGGCAACCCAGGGAAAGCACAGCCGGTGTGGTGTGGCTGTGCTGGTGCTCTGTGTGTGTTCACAGTGGTCTTGGCCACAAGGGACCTCTCAAGGCCTCTAGTCCAACCTCCCACCTCGAACAGGACTGTGGCCAGCACTGGATCAAGTTAGCCCGTGGCTTTTTCTAGCAGAGCTATGAAAAACTGCAAGGACAGAGGCTGGAGCAGCCTGCTCCAGGGATGCAGTACCCTTCTTGCAAAGCGTTTTCTCCATCTGTCCACCCTCAACATCCCAAGCCACAGTCAAGGCCATTGCTCTATGCTTGAGCAATGGCTTTTTTGTTGATTGATTCCCTCATTGTTGTAACCAGGTTTGCTGTAGGCTGCTGTGAGCTTAGCCCTTAACCTCCTCTCGGTCAGGAAAACTTAGTCCAGCTGCCTTGTATCTCCTCATGGGGACTAAGGTCCATCTCCACAGGACCCTCTCGAGCTTCCCTACACCACCTTGAACCAGGACACCTGAACTGGGCATAATATTCCATATGAATCCCCAGTAGAGGAGGGAGGAAGCTGACAGCCACATTCCAGCTAATGTAGCCTGGTACATGGTTTGCCTTATCTGAGATGGCAGCGTGTGGCTGGCTGAAGTCTGATGTGGCAAGCTCTGTCATTTTTGGCAGAGCTGCTGGCCAGGCAGACATGTCACAGTCTGTACCCATGACTGGAGTTATTGCAGCCCTTGTGCAGAGCCTGCACATCTCCTCATGGACTCTTGGCCTCTCTTCCTTTTATAGCTACAGATATACATAGAGATCTGTACATATGTGTACAGGAGAACAGCTACATGAGGAATACAAAACCCTCTGGGACCTGGAAGTAAAATCCGAGGGGATACATGAAACAAAAAGCTGCTGTGGCAACAGCTATAGAGTGACTGAAATTGTCCTTATGAGTGAGAGGACACACCAATTAAACAATCCAGAACTACTGCAAAAGAGCCAAGCTGTAAAAGTGCCAGTGTTTCCAATACAGAGAGGTTTAAAACTTCCCAAGAGCTGAAATTAGGTTTGTGTCAACATCCTTTCCCTTATCTTCACCTCGCCCAAGAGCAGACCTGGCTCCCTGCTCAGTTAGGCTGTAGCCATCAGTAGACCACAAACCCTCACCTGTCCAGGGCAGCTCAGCTGGTTTCTAACCCAGCACCACAGCTGGGCTACTTCCAGCAGCTGCAGCAGAGCAGGGAAAGGCTGCTGGTGGTGTCAGGTCACTGCAGATCCAACAGCAGATGAAGGAAAGCTCCTCCTGCCTGTCTCAGCTCCTCCTGGAGTGGGTGCAATGGTTCCTGGACATAGTCAGGTAAGCAGGATCTAGGGCAATGAAGTACCCACGAAGTGTCATACATGAAATGGGAGAATTTTGGCTTTCGCATGAAAGGTGACAAGGAATTAAATAAATGGTATAAGTTGAACCAGTTGAAGTTGTTGACAAAGTTCAAAACAAGGAGTTTGTAAGTTAAAAACTTGAGTTTGAAGACTCAGGGGTCATATGAAAGAGAAAACTTTATAAAATTATCTGAGTTCTTTTTGCAGATCAGGCTGTGCTTGAAAAGAGACAAAACCCCTCACCCATGGCTGAGAGGCTAAAATCAGCTCCCTGACACTTGACTCCATGGAAACCTGAATTGGAATGAGGAAGCTTTCCCGCCTAAAAGTCTGAGGAACACCTCTGCCTGGAGACAGCGAGCCATTGGTCAAAGGAGCTTACATCACCCCGGGACTCCATCCAATGAACAGAGTTTTAGAGGAGCCCGACCAATCAGTGCCTGCCTGAGGGGTGGGACAGTGGGCGGGGCTGAGAGGGGCCAGGGTTGTATAAAAATGACACCCAGCCTCAGTACCCTGCTCTGTGCCTACAGAAGTTGTGAGAGGGGCTGGAATGATACACAGCCTCAGGGCCCTAAAAATGGCACACAGCCTCAGGACCTGCTCTGTGCCTGCAGGAGTTGTGAGAGGGGTCAAGAGGGGTATAAAAATGACACACAGCCTCAGGCCCCTGCTCTTTGCCTGCAGAAGTTATGAGAGGGGCCGGGGGGTATAAAAATGACACCCAGCCTCAGGACCCTGCTCTTTGCCTGCAGAAGTTATGAGAGGGCCGGGGTTGTATAAAAATGGCACACAGCTTCAGGACCCTGCTCTTTGCCTGCAGAAGTTGTGAGAGGGCTGGGGGGGTATAAAAATGGCACACAGCCTCAGGCCCCTGCTCTTTGCCTACAGAAGTTACAGAGTCAATTCTGGGACTCTCTGCTCGGGACTAGCCCAGGCATAGCCCGGTGCTGGCAGAACTAGGCCAGCTTTCCAGCCTTTCTCTTTCTTGGAATTGAGCCCAGGCAAGCTCCAGCACTGTTGAACTCCTTGGGTTGGGTCATTTTGCCTTTTTTTGTTGGCATTAAGTGTCTCTGATCACTGGGACCCGGATTTCTTTTATTATTTTATTCTTCCTGATGTTGTGTTTCTAATAAATTTGAGTTTGTTTTTTTTTTATAAAACAAGAGAGTTGCCTTGTTTTTGACACGAAGTTTGGAGACTTGAATCCACCAAGTCATTTTGAGCTCTGCCTCCTAACAAGCCTGCTGCCAAAATTGGGTACATCCCACCTGTGAGCACCTGATGTGTACCCAGGGCAGGCACTGTAGGACGGTGCAGGCTGAAGGACAGAGCCTTTGATCCCTTCGTCTCATTGTAAACGTTTAGATACTCAAGGCTATCGCTCTCTGTACTAATCATCTGCGACCAAGATTGTGCTCTCTTCAAGCAGTGCCTCCCTTTTAAGCAGTGGGCAGGTCAAACATCTGCTTCTGCTCCAAGCAGCTGAATTGCATCATAATGACTTTTTTTAGCTGTGTTGCAAACTTTTAAATCTCCAGCCTCCTTTTTGTCTCAGTGCTGCTGCTCACCAGTGCTTCCACCAAGGGGCAGATATTGTTTCATATTGTTTCTCTGGCTCAGGAATTACATTAATAATTGCTAAAAAGAGTCAGTCCCTATGTGAGGAAACAGCATTTGGCTCTAATAGGAACCTAGTGTCAGTGTGAGAGCACTGAAGGAGGGGAAGAGGGGTAGGAAGCACAAAGCAAGTACAGATCTCTCCTTTCCCTTAAAATATTGGTAGGGTTTCAAGATTTTTTCCAGTTCATATTCTCCTAAAGTATAGCACCCAGCAGCTTTTCAAAAGCAAAAAGACACAATCTGCTCCAACAACACCATTTCTAGAAGCACTGAGCATGGGGGGAGGTAATTTCCTTCTGACAGAGCTGTCAACAAAGCAGCTGTTTGTAACATCACAGCTTGGCAAACCTCCTCCTATTTAAGTGCTTTCCCTTTTGGCTTTGCTCTGTACTTCCCAGCTTCAGACTGCTAGAGTAAAAACTTCACTGGTGCTGGAAGTTTTGAATGGGGACGGAACGGGGGATGCTGCAGCAGAATAATTATCAGCCAGGAGGTAATTAGAGGTGGCCACGGGTGCAAGAGCCATGGTGGCCATAGACATAAAAGCTGGGAGAGGCGGTTGGGTGATGGTTGGAGGTGGTGATGCCCAAAGGAGACCCACAGGACCGTCTGACAGTCGTGAGGTGGGCTGCCCAGTAAATTTTAAAACCACATAAGAACTTCATGTATTCTGCTAATGCAAAGTGCCTGTGAGTGGTGCTGTGCCTGGCTGGAAATGGGAATGAAAGGACTGCACACAGATTGACTCCTGCAAAAATGGGCTGCATAAAGCTACTGCATTATGCAGACATGGTCGTGCATGATGCTGACCAGGTAGGAATTCAGACAATAGATGATGCCATTCTCAACAAGTATTTTTTGCTGAGAGAGCAATTCTAGTACGTTTACCCTATATTTTGACTTACCAAAATAGAATTCTATAAGAGCTGCTCCTTCAGAAGAGCCTGAGATGGGGCTTGGATGCAGCTTTAGCTTTTTAGCTTTTTTTTTTTAGTTTTCCCCCTCTATTCCCTGCATGCCCATGTGTATCCATCCTCCACAGCCTTTTCCCTTTGAGCTGCAGTTTCCAGAAGCAGCGCCTTTCTGGCAACACAGCACTCAGCTGTGAGAGCCAGCAGGGCTCAGGTGCAGTGGGATGACCAAAAGCAGGACACAGGTGCTGCCCACCTAGTTTGGGATTCACCTCACCTAACCTGGAGCGAGTCACCCTCACCTTCCCCCGTAGTTAGCCAAGAGAGACTGGCAGAGGCCGATTCGTCTTGCTCCAGAGCAGATGTCAGGAGGAGATCAGGTGTATCACACCTCGGACGTGCCTGTTTTCCTTTCAGTGTGAAGGGAACGTGACAGCTCATCCCAGTGAGAGGCTTCAGCCAGGAGGCTCAGCCTGAGCCAGGGACTCCTGCAGGCAGCCCATCCCTGATCTCTGCCAGGTAAGAACCAATATCATCCCATCAGCATGTGCCTGCTTCTGTTCCCAGCAGCCATCTGCCCTCAGGTGTCAGGGACAGTTCTTACCAGGGAGCCCAACACCTCCAGCAGGGCAGGGGATGGAAAACACCAGGAAAATGGCAGGACACAGCTGGAGCAAAGTTCCAGCCTGGCAAAGTGGCTCCACAGTGCCTGTAGCAGCGACACCCTCCGCTCCCCTCTGAAGGGTGCCTGGTGGCAGGGCAGTGGCTGACTGTGTGAAATCATCCTGCCGTGGGGCTGTCTGGGATTTTTGTCACTGTGAGCTGAAATCCTGCCTGCCCAGCAGCCTGCTAATGAGCACCACCAGAGGGACATCACCTTCCCAAGGAAAGGCTAGGCGGCGTGGCAAAAAAAAAAAACAACAGAAAGCGCGGTAGAAACAGACCTCGCCTTGCTTGCAGCTGAATCACGAGCCTCGGGCTGCTGTGTAGATCTGAAAGGTCGGATGGGCAACTGTGCTGACACTTCCCTGCGAAGCCACCGCCAGCCTGTCACTCCACATATTCAGCATTTTCTCACAAGGCAGGGTTTCGCCAGGACACACAAGCAGATTTCGTCATTGTTTGAGAGTGAGACCAACAGGGTCAGGGAAGGCTGTGCTTCATGTGGACTGGTTTGAACCTTTGCTAGACACCCCGACTTCGAGAATGGGGCTTCTTTTCCCAGTTATTGCTGCACCATTTGTGAGTCCTGAGATGTACACTAACGCTAATGAGATCAGGCTCGTCTGAAGGCACTCACTACTCCTGTCCTGCAGGAAATAATCTCCTGAGTGCAGAGGCAGCACTGGCAGCTGGCAAGGTGTGCTTGGCTCCAGGACCAGTGGGGTCCTCACCTTCTCAGCATCCAGACCTTTGCCACCAGTCCCTGGAGTAGAGTCAACAGCCTGGAGATACATTTTCTCTGTAACTCCTGAAAATGGGTCTGGATAGCATGGTTTCTCACACCAGGCATTACAAATACCTTGTATGATGAGGTCTAAAGGAGCTCTCTGCACAGGGGCTCCATTCCCAAATTCCCTGCCAGGCTGGGCGTGGTGGCAGAGTCCCTTTCCCAGGGGCATCACACAGACATTTGCTCAGCCCAGAGATGCTGCTGTGGCTACAGCATCTTACCCAGAGGTAGGTGAGCGCTGTGATGGGTTGAGCCTGGCTGGAGGCCAGGTCCCCATCAAAGCTGATCTGTCATTCCCCTCCTCAGCTGGGGAGAGGAAATATAACAAAAGACTTACGGGTAGAAATAAGGGCAGGGAAGTCACTCACCAGTTACCGTTACAGGCAAAACAGACTCAGCCTGGGGAAAAATTTGCTTATTGCCAATCAAATCAGCACAGAATAATGAGAAATAAAAACGGAATTTTGAAACACCTTTCTCCCCCTCTCCTTCTTAATCCAGGCTTAGCTTCTAAATTCTCTGCATCCTCCCCCACGGCAGCAGAGGGGGACAGGGAATGGGGGCTGTGGCTGGCTCATCCCACGCTTTCTCTGATGCTCCTTCCTTCTCAGGGGTAGAGCTCCTCACACTCTCCGTAGCACCAGGGTGGGATCTCTCCCACGGGAGACATTCCTCCATTAACTTCTCCAACGTGAGTCCTTCCCACAGGCTGCAACTACTCATGAACTGCTCCAGTGTGGGTCCCTTCCACTGGGTCACAAGTCCTGCCAGCAAACCTGCTTCAGCATGGGCTTGCCACGGCGTTACAGCCTTTTTTAGGTGTCCCCCTGCTCCAGCAGGGCATTCTCCAGGGTCTGCAGGTGCATCTTTGCACCCCAGAGGTCCTGCATGGGCTGCAGGGGCACAGCTGCCTCACCATGCGCTGCAGGGGAATCTCTGCTCCGGCACCTCCTCCCCTCCTTCTCCACTGACCTTGGGATCTGCAGAGCTGTTTCTCTCCTTATCACTCCTCTCTCCAGCTGCAGTTGCCGTTTGTTGTTTGGGTTTTTTTCCCCCCTTAAATACATTCTTCCAGAGGTGCTGCCACAGTCACTGATGGGCTCAGCCTTGTCCTGCAGTGGGACCACCTTGGAGCCAGCTGGCATTGGCTCTGTTGGACATGGGGGAAGCTTCCAGCAGCTTCTCACAGAAGCCACCCCTGTAGCCCTCCCTATGCCAAAATCTTGCCATGCAATCCCAATACAAGCACTCAGCTCAGGAAAAACTGCTGATCTTACTGGTGGTTTTAATAACTTCCATAAAAAGGATTCATGGAAATGGAAGGAAGGAAGTAAACAATCTGTTGAAGAACACAAACTTTCAAAAAGTCATTCATGCCATTAGCTCTTCATTTTTTCACTTCCTGTATTTAAGTGCCAATTGAACACATGTAGGAAAAATCAGCCTGCCATGCTTGGTTTCTGGCACTGTTTATAACTGCCAGCTAATTGTATTGAATGATACATCTACTTGATGTATTTCATATTCAAATAAAAAACAGAACATAAGACGATCATCATGAAAATGTCTTGAATGCGTCAGAGGAGTGTGAGAGGGATTAATTTATTAATATTTAATGAGTGATTTGAAAAGGTGAAGTGTCTAAAAATGAAAAGCACTGTGAGAAGTCTGTTAATGATGAAAAATGCTGGATATATTTTATTTATGCAGTTTGACTACATAACAGCCAGAAAAATGCAAGTCCAAACAAGGATGAAGAGACAAACAATGCAATGGAGAATTTGTCTCATGAGACATGCCCTGGGCCCTCTAAATGAACAGCTTTCCTCTCTGGGAGCCGTGTTCAGTGCCTCAGGGTGGGTTAAGCCTGGCGGGGTCAGTGCTGGCCATGAGGTCAGGTCCCAGGGGCAGCAGCAGCACTGTGACAGCTCTGAGCTCTGTGCTGGGACATGGCCTTCCCTTCCCCTGTGTCTGATGGGAGATGTTTACACCTCACCCGTGCCCCCAGACTTGGACCTCACCCAGTTCCTGCTCCCTGCCCTGGCTCACGGATTCAACAGGAGGAGACACTGATGGGAGCTCCTACATCCAGGCATTTGTTGCTCGGATTTGGGCTTGTGTAGGGGCACTTACACAATGTCTTGGGTCAGGACCTCCACAAAGGCTTTTGCTGCCAGGCACAGCTTTGAGCTGTTTAGTGTAGTGTAGGCTGAAAAGTCTGTGCTTTGCATGTCTTGATAATAAATACATATATAAAAATAGATTTGCGTGCACCTCATGTACCGCAAATATTTGAACATAAATCAGATTGCCCATGGGCGATGCACTTAGCAAATGCACACCCATCTGAGGTGTGAGCACGAAATAACCTGCAAAGCTATCAAAGGCTGCTGTTTGCTTGGGTTGGGAGGCCAAGCGAAGGCAAAACTTTCCCTCTGACTACCTTGTACTGTTTTTACTTTGATATAGTCTCAGCTGCTCTTATATCATCTTTTGCACATGCAAATACCTTCCCCACCTTGGTCTCTTTCAATTTCCAGCTGGTTTCACTATGGGAAAACATTGGCAAAGGCTTGTTACATTTTCTTCCTTTCCTAAACTCTTCTGACAAATTCTTATAAAGAAAACTACGGACAACACAGAAAAAAACTATTAATCTTGAAAAAAAAATCATATTGAATTAAATGGTTGAAATTAGCACAAACATAGGGTTATCAGTGTATTCATTGCTTATCTCTTGAATGTAATGATGTTAAGGGTCGAGTATCCACAGGGGATGAAGGTGAAGTCGCTTAACCCTCCCAGCTGATCCAGGAACCTCTTGCCCCTGTCCTAAATATAGCTTCCTCTTTCCCCAAAGATACAGACAGACTGTGTTTCCTGCGGTAAAAAAAGGCACTGTGACTAGGTGCCAGAATTCTCCAAGCCATCCCACACAGAGGTGGACGGGAGATTTGTAGAGTTGTGAGCTCTGTATCAAACCAGCACCACTCTGGTTTTCATCTCGTTGCACTCCCCTCCCTTATACAGCTCCCTGTGACAGCTCCTGGGCCAGGGATCAACTGTGGAAGAGAAAAGCAGTTTATTACTGCTGAGAAGTAGCTACTGTTAATACTGTGCAATCACTCTTTCAGAGGACAGAGGAGACTGAGGGAACACCTCACCGAGATTACAACTTGCTCCTGAGGAGGAAAGGAGGGGCAGACAGTAATCCTTTCTCTGTGGTGACCAGGGACAGGACCTGAAGAAATGGCCTGAAGTTGTGTCGGGGGAGGTTTAAGTTGGATATTAGACACAGGTTCTTCACCCAGAGGCTGGTTGGGCACTGGAACAGCTCCCCTGGGAAGTGATCACAGCACTGAGCCTGACAGAGTTCAAGAAGTGTTTGGACAATGCTCTCAGGCACATGGTGTGACCCTTGAGGTGTCCTGTACAGGGCCAGGAGCTGGACTCGATGATCCTTGTGGGTCCTTTCCAGTCCAGCATATTCTGTGATTCTGTAATGGGTTTGAGTTTGATTTTGCTGTGGACTCTGAATAAGCTGGGACAAGATGCTGCTTCTAAACACTCTCGCTTGTCTTAGCAGGGAGAAGAGCACCTCTTCTTTTTCCATTTTGATTTATTTATATCATAAGAGTCAGACGGTTATTAAATGTGAGGGAAAAGTACCTGACATGGGTCCTTTTGGTGTTAATATTTTCACTGTAAAAGGGCACGTTTGCATGAATGTGTACAGTCTCACACACAAACAAGTATTTTATTGTGGTTTTTAAGTGGTTTTTAAGTATTTTAAGTGGTTTCCCGAAGGAAAAGCAGTCCCTGCTAAGCATCCTCACTGGAGAATAGGCTGTGACCTGAACCCAGCACAGAGGAAGAGAGGGAAAGAAGACCTTCTGGGGGGTGACAAGGGACCCTGCTGCTCCCAGGAATACTCCCTGCCTTGGGAGCTCACCTGCACCCTCATTCGGATGCCATTCCTACAACAGGAATTCATGTTGCTGGTGTCCACCCTCACGTTCTCAAAATTGCAAAGTGGACTGGAATAATTTGGTCCTTCTCCATCACCCTTAAAACACAACTGAAAGTGAGTTTTCTCATGCCAGCTCAGCTCCTGGGTCATATTTTTGTTGGGTTTGGTCTACAGAACCTTCTTCATCATATATTGATTCATGCCACATATCATTTGGGGTCTGTTTCAACAGCTACAGGTTCATTCCCTTTCCTCTAAACTCAGATGTGAACTCTCTATTACTCAAATACTCACTAAATGATATCACTTAATAGGTTCTCTTTGCCTCAACCACATTTCCATAACTTGTTCTTTAATCTTCCTTTGATCCTGAATACCAGAGAGATTTATGTGCAATTTATTCTTACATTATTGTACTTGTTTAATCTTTCGTTTTCAGTTGGATTCATTTTCAAACAAGAGCGCTTGTTATAGGTTCAGATTATTGTTGACAGTTGGGACCTACCTGCTCTTTCTGAGACGGGTTTCCATCACTGCGTTTTATCTTTATCACTTTCCTCTCAACATGCATTTAACTCGAGGGCTCCAAGCGATTCAGTGGAACTCCCTTCTGCCTCCAGATTTGGGGGTTTCCCTTTCTTTGGCACATGTTTGATTGGACCTTCTTGCTCCAAAGGCAAAAAACATGACATCCCTTTTTCCATCTCAGGCAGTTGGCTGATGGTCCATAACATCAGCTCCATCCCTTTTCCTGCTGTTTTCATCAATGAATGCATCTCTCTTTTATCCATTTTTTATTGTTTTCTTGCAGAGCTCATCCTGGTGGGTTTAACAGGTGACAGGGGGTGTCTGAATCCATCTCTTGCAGAGGTACCCGAGTTGAAGCCTCTGGCTGCCCTCACAGTCAAATAATTTATCGATAGAACTGATTTGCTCCCTGTGAAGATCTTTTCCATCTGTCCACCTGGTTTTTCAAAACAGAAGGAAGAGCAGGCAGCTGGTCAGCCCCCCAGTGTGATGCTGGCTGGATAACTCACCAAGGATGCCACAGAAGGTGATCCGTGAATGAACAGATTCCCAGAGTTTATTTGGGATCAAAGGAAGGAGGTTGCCTTTGGGAAGAAGCTGTGGTAAATGAAGCAAAGACAGAAAAGCCCTCTCCAGCTGAGATGGAGACAGCCCACACCTTTTTAAACTGTATCATTCCCTAAAGAGCATTAGGTTCACTTTGAAATCTTTGCCATCAAAATAAGGCTCATTAAAAAAAAAAAAAAAAATAAAGGAGCCAAGCCTTCTAGCTCGCTTGAGAGCAAATAATTTGTGAATATTACATGGTCCAAGACCTGCTGAACAGACACCCTGTGGATTTATGGCCTTGTGATGGCCACCCTCAAAACCACGGTGCAGCATCCCCAGGTCACACACGGAGTCCTGGGAAACTGAGGCAGGGCTGCAGGAGTCCCAGGCAGTGCCATTCCCTGCAGGGACACTGTGCAGGGGCACAGCCCTCCCAAACCCCAGCTGGACCCCACGGGCAGAGGCAGCACTGCCAAGGCCTCTCAGCCACCCCACGCTGCCTCTGTGACTCAGAGCTGCTATAAATACAGCTCAGTGAGATGGAGCTCCCTGGCAGCTTCAGAAACCTGGTGCATCAACTCTTCAGCAACCTTGCTGATGCGGGAAATATCAAAGAGGTTTTTTTGGGAAAAAACCTGAAATTGGAAATTCTCAAGATAAAGAAACTGTCAGCACGAAGCTGAGATGAGGGGAGTGTATCGGTAATTTAGGTACAAAAAGAAGTTTTGCAATACTCTCAGTTTATTTTCTCTGCACACAATCTTGATTTCTTGCAAAGAAAAAAATCACAAAGTGAGGCAACTAAAAAAAAGAAATTTTCTCTGCATTGTAATGGCGCCATGAGGAAAAAAACATGGGAGAAAGAAGCCCATCTAATGTCTCGTTAAAATAGATTTGATCTCATCTCAGACCACAGATGCTAAAATGATTTCATCATAATTGTATTGTTATGGAATGACTGTTCCATGCAATCTTCACTCTGAATTTCTCAGTGTTGTAATGTGTGATTATGAGGGGAAGGAGGCTCAGCATTAATTTTTCCATTCAGCTTTGAAGAGGTGTAAGTAAGTAACAGAGAAAGGGATGTCTAATGGCAATACGTGCAACTTTTGTAAAGTTGGAGACATTTTTAAAAGCAATTTGGTAGCAGACTGGATGTTTTACAGCCTTTTAGTCTTCTATTTTGTTTTCCAGAGTTGAGAGAAAGGAAAAAGAATTAATCTTCCCTTTCGGACCTGCACTCCATTCCCAGCTCGTAGGAGCTCCTGCAGAGCCTCCTGGGGTGTCCCTGAGGAATCAGAGAGAGCTCACGGGAAAAGCCCAGCACAGCTCTCATCTGAACTCAAATTAGGGCTTCTCAGTCTATTCACAGTCCAGCTGCAGACCCTGAAAAGACTTATCAGCTCTCACAAATGCAGATTTTTGTTTAAAATAGGAAGGCAGCACTCTAGGCCACGGGAGCAGCGGGAGGAGGGGGGATCACGCTCCTCTGGCAGTGGGGAGCACAGGGGGCTCACAGCACTCCAGCACAGTCAGATACCCTGGGAGTCTGTTCATCTCTGCTGCCTTGCTTAACTGCTCTGTGATCATCCCTGCTCTGCAGGATCATCCCCGAACAGGAATTGCGGCTCCTCCCCCAAATCCCATATCAGCACATCAGAGTGAAATCTGTCTGAAAACAACGGGGGAGCTAAAGGGCATTCAGCTGTGCTCCTCCTTATCTGGACTTGCACAGGGAGGCCGAACCAAATGAGACCCTCAGTGCATAATTAAGTTGTTCTGTGAGCAGCAAAAACAATTAAACCTGGATTCCTACAGATGTGCCTCCCACAGAAAGCCAGAATATCTCCTCCTACAGCATCTTCTACACAGAAATTCCTTCCCAAGGGTCTCTCCTGACCACCTCCATGGCCTCTGCGCTTCTTCTCCTTCGGCATTCCATGGTCATGTTCCCATTATGTGCTCTGCCTCTGCCTTTTGGACAAAGCTCAGGACACACAGCAGCCAGGAGCTTTGTTGGGGCTTGTGTGGGCATCAATTCAGCTTTCCATCCTCAATGCAGTCTCCTGTTTCTATGAAACTTGCAGGAGTTTCATAGCTCCCTGACAAAGTTTGTTGGCATTGGCCAACAGCTCAAGAAAGGCAGGGGGCATGGGCAGACAGGAGGCTCAATGGCAGAACCTTTGTAGTCTCCAGGCCTCGGGCTTATAACCAAATTATCAAAGAGAAAAATCAACTGTTTCCCCAGGATGTGTGACTTGGACAGGAGTCAGGTGGGCCTGGCCATGCTGTGAATGAAGGGAGGGAAGGCATCCAGCTCCAGCCCGGAGCAGCAGGGTGGGCTCGTGCATTCCTACAGGGGCTTTGTGCTGCCCTTTATCCCTCCTCGCTGCTAAAGCCCTGTAACCGGCAGCACTTTGGAGTGTTAAACAATAAACACTCAGAATGGTGACAGAAGGAGAACAGCTTGATCAGAGCCTGCTGCTGCCACTAATCTGCCTGCTGCAACTTCTGCTGTTGCTATTTTGGCTGCTGCTTCTTCCATATTGTCTCTTGCGGTGTGTCCAAGAAAGCTGGGCTATTGATCCTAAACTCACATGTACCGACCTCAAGGCACAGCAGGGAAACACCAGCACAGGGTTCAAGTGTGGAAAAAGTCCATTCCCAGGCATCTACTTTGGTTTCTGTCATTCAGGATGGTCCAGATCCACAGTGCCGTGGTTTAACATAGTTCGTGCAGAACTAAAGTGAAGAAGTTCAGGTCACTGTCTCATTTTCCAGGCTTTGAGGAGCTTTGCAAGGGGAGCAAAGCCCTTGCTACCTTCACCCAGAGGCAATAGAGATTGTCCCTTACACTGATCTTTGCAAATCCAGCAGCAATTTTGTACCTTAAAGTCAGGCTCTGCTTTGCCTTTCAAACACAGAGAGTGTTATGTTCTAGGGAAAGCACATTTCAGACAGCCCTGAATCAGCAAGGTCCTTGAAGCCTGCCACATGAAGATACCAGAGCTGTTTTTCTCTCTGCATTGCATTTTTTATCACGCTCCTCGTACTTTCTCACAAAAGATCTCCTTTCCCCTGTCCCTTTCCAGATCTCCATCACAAAACCCCTGACATGGACAACATGCACATCTGCTCTGAAGCTACAGTCATCTGTTGTTCTCTGAGGCCACAGTATGCATGGGACCATTGTGCAGAGAAATAGGGCATTATTTGTGTGTCAGAAGCATTTTCTGCACAATTCCAGGGAACCACAGAATCCTTGGGGTGCCTTCAGCAGTGGCACCACCACAGCAGTGGATCCAGGAAGTGCTTTTCCAGGAGGAGGGGAAATAAGCAATCAGCAGTGATGAGCTTTGCTGAAAAGGAGGAATGAAAGGAACTGTTGCCCTCTGAGTCAGGAGAATAAAGGCAACTGCATTTTAAAGAGGCTTAAACTTACAGAGTCCAGCAAGAGCAGCTGTAGGGAGCTCACTGGTGCTTGGATGGTAAATTCACCCCTCTACTCTTTCATTTTTATCTGTCAGCCTTCACATTGTGCCACCACCGTACTGCCCAGCAGAACCCCGCTAGGAACAAGCCGCAAAGGATGCAGCAGAGACAGGCTCCAGCCTGGGAGAAAGCCCCATGGAGGTTTTTGGTGATTGGGAGGCTGCAGGAGGCACAGCAACAGTGAGATATCGTATCCTGAAAAGCTGTGATGGGAGAGCAGTAGCCACCAGGCTCTGGAGCAAGGCAAAGGACAAACCGCTTGGGCCAGATGAAGCAAAAAGGTACCGCCAAGGAGCTGCGAAAAGGGAAGGGAGAGAAGCTGTGGGGTAGGGAACAGAGAAGGCTTTGCAGAATGAATGTCTAAATTTGGAGGAAAGAGGGCAGAGATCCAAAGGTTTATTGACAGTTAAATAGCATTCTCCTCAGTTAATTAGTTTCATAGCTACTCTTAATAATATATCAAGTGAGCTGAAAAGCTTGCCAGAAATACTAGGAAGTGCATGGAAAATGTTACAAGCAGACACTGTCTTATTGGAAAACTTCTCTGTTGTAAGTCTCCATCTGATAAATCCCTGTCTTGCATCAGGTGAGCTGCACAGTGTGGGCCAGGGGAGCTGATTTGCATCATTTGAAAAGCATGGGAACATTTTTATGTCGAAAGAAAATGAGGGTCGGATGGAAAGATTCATGCCTAGGTGCTCATGGAACTTGTCCCAAGACACATCTCCTCTCTTGAATTCTTCCCCAGGCTCATTCTTTATCAAGGAGGCTAATCTCTTGTGCCTATCCTGATTGTGTGGCTTTTCAACCAGCATAATGCTGATATCATGGTCAAGGCCTCTCCCAAGTGTGAGGTGGCTCACAAGATCTGGATCTCAACAGCTCACTCTCATGAGAGTACCCAGGCCAGAGCCATCCAAATCATTAGTCACTTCTGAAAATCTTGGCTCGTGGGGATGGTTTTGTCAGTGAGTTGCCATTTAAAAAGACGGAGAAGGAAACAATCTGTAAAAATGTATTTTGGGAATATCTTAAAGACACCCACCTTAGTCCTAAGTAAGACTGATGGGGTACTGCATCTCTGGGATAATTCACACTGCTCTGCAGCAAGAACTGCTGAGGTTCAAAAGGCGAAAGGAGGAGGACAAATTCCCAGAGTCAGGCATAACCTTCACTTCTCCAAGTGATTAGTGCTTTTCAGTCAGGACCAGCACCAGAGAATTACTCTGCAAATGTCATTTTCCTTTAATACCTTCCCAGCTGCCTGCTCCTGGACACCTGCAGAGGGGAAATGTGTGCTGCTGACACACCATATGGCCATCGCTGCTCCTTGCTGCTGCACATCAGCCGTGCCACGGAGTCTCCGCCTCAGGACATTCTTCAGCAGGACTCTGCCTGATTCTTGTGCAACCCCAGATCACATCTTGGGTTTCTCTGCTGCCGCTTGCCTCGGGATCTGTAAGGGAACTGCTCACTGCAGCAGACAAGTGACAACTGCGGAGACCCAGCAGATGATACAGTGTGATCGCAGCGGTTTCCAGCTGCCTGCACTGCCTGACACTTACAGTCCTTCCACCTGGCTCTTTTTAGTCTGACCACTGCCTTTTCTTCCATATCATGGCACCTGATGCTGGCTTGGGTCAAGAGTGTCTCCTCCCTCCCAGCAGATGTGGCTCCAGCAATGCCGTGGCCAGCAAAAAGGGGGATGCTCCCTATTTCACACGTTTATCACTCACAGAATGAGAGTGGCGCAGAGCCATGTAACAGGCAGCTATTTGTCTTTTTTTTTTTTCAGTGCTTGCACTTGGGAAATACTTTTTTCCTTTTCTACCCTGCCCAGGTGGAGGTGCCCCCACCCAAAGGGTGCCTGCGGCAAACACCCCCATCTTTGGGTTTGAAACAGAGTAACAGGCATTGCCAGGCATCAAAGCCCTGCAAAGCTCAGGGAGACAGGCTCAGGGAAGTCTCTTGGCCTCCGTGGCCTCCGTGGCATCCCAGGAAGCCTGTCTGTATGTCCTGGGGCTGTCAGCACTCCTCTGCTGCTGTTGGAAAGTGCAGCTGAAGGGTGGCCAAGGGGAGGGACAGTGGCCAACCCCCTGCCCCAAACCCCCGTCTCTGGAGCTGGCAGAGTGCCCTGACAGGCTTGCAGGATGGCGGGACCTGCTCACCCCGCTGGGCTGCGATTTGGTGATAGATTCGATAGAGCCTGAGGTACCTGGGAGGCAGAGCAGAGCAGGGAGCAGGGAATTTCCCAGCGCTAATTATCGAGCAGTCGTTAGCCAGAGCGGCTCCCCCTGCCAAGGGATTAGGCAAAGCATTGTTCCTCACTCAATAAATCTGTACAACGAACGCTTGATTCTCCAGGCACCGTGTACGAAAATTAATCCCCATCCCCAACTTCAATTTTCTCATCAACAGGGGTGTTTCCCTGCCACCACCACTCCCAGCCCAGGGCTGGAGTGACAGTGCTGGGGAAGGTGTGCTCCAGAGAGCTGGGGACAGCGAGGGGACAGTGACAGTGCCTCTCCAGAGACCCAGCACTTGTTGTCTCTGCCTCTCTGGATGCATCAAGAAGATGGCAAGGCTGTTTTCATCTTTGAGTGATGTCTTTAACGTTTGCTAATTAGCTACTGAGCGTGTTTTAAGTGTTCAGAAATGCTGAATGGGAGAGCCATGGCAGGAATTTGAGCACAAGGAGAATTTCCAGGCTCTGCCATCCGTGCTGCATGAAGAGGAGCTGCAGGTTGCAGCACCAGTGCAGGGGGAGGCTGTGGCCCAAAGGGACATCTCTTTCAAACCGTGCTTTTAGCAGGAGCCGCGAGTGAGCAGAGTCAAACCCACTTGTGCCGTGGGACCTCGGGAATCTCCTCCCATTCCTGTAGGTTGCCAGCCCTGGGAGGAAGCAGAGAAGCTGTGCCTTTTCCCCAGGTCCCACTGTGAGGAGAAGGCAGGAGCTCAGGCTGGGTTTTAACCAGGAGAGAGGAGCAGGCCTTTGGGTTTCGCCCATTAATTTACTACATTATCCGTGCAGTCGAGCCTGCTGCTCCATAATTCCTGACAATTCTCCAAAGGCTGGTGTATCTCACAGCCACAGACAAGAGTTTCCTCCCAATGCCATTTTTCACTCTGCTGCACTGCCTTCTCTCCAGCCTTCCTGCTCATCCTCTGGGACACAGACAGTCATGGAATGGTTTGGGTTGGAAGGGGCTTTATGGTTTCTCTCATTCCAACCCCCTGCCATGGGCAGGCACACCTTCCACCAGACCAGCTTGCTCAGAGCCCCACCCAGCCTGGCCTGGAGCACTGCCAGGGATGGGGCAGCCACAGCTTCTCTGTGAAACCTGTTCCAACCACTTCTCTCTTCTCAACGTCTGGAGGCTCCTGGTCCTTCCTTGCACGGCTGCTGCCCATGCTGTGCTGCACAGTTTGCTCACGGGGTGTTTGCAGCTCTCCTGCATCCTGTTCCAGCATTCTCTCTTCCAGCACCTCAATTTCTCATTCATGAAAGAGCCATGGCAGTTTTTCCCCAGCCACACACAAGCGTTTCCACACAGCGACACCCTTGAGTCAGTGCACACAATCCTCCCTCAGCAGTGCTGGGACTGTCAATCTTCTCACACCTGCTAAGTGATAGAGTGCTTCTCCCAATTTACTTATCCATCATTTTTATTGAGAAATCTGCTCCAGTCCCACACAGTTATATGAGTTAATGGAAGGATGATTAGGGGATTCTGTGGGAACGAGCTGTGATTTCATGCACACTGGTGCAAAGCTGGGACTGCACTGCACCATTTACAGCACAGCTGCTCAGAGCAGGATTTAATCCCTTTTGCCATGAGTATCTAATTATTTGCATCCTCCTTTGCTTGTTTTTATAATTTTAAATATCCATGTATATTGTTTTTAAAGCCATCTGGGCGTTTATTGCTGTGTTTCTGAGCAGGGAGAATTCTGTGCCAGTCTGTTCACATCTCAGAGAGCTTCTCTTCCTGATTAACTCTTCTGGTGCCACTTCAATTCCCACTGTGTCATGGGCGGGTCACTGCTGCTTCCATCCCGGTAAAGGCAGGGAACAAGCATTCTCCCAGTCAGCAAAAACACTGCAGCACACAAACAGAATCATTTGAAGGACATGGGAAGGTAACAAAACTGTGAAAGTTCTCCAGTGAGTCCTGTCTGAGTAGGAGGTGAAGCTTGGGGGAGGATGTCAATAAGCTTCTGAATGCACCAAGTCCCAAAGCACTTCAGCAGCACCTTAAAACATGTGTGAGAGCTTTCACAAAACATCTCTTATTGAAAGAATCAAGGTCTTACGGGTGCTCTTGACCTCTGAGGTTCAATGAGAAACAGCTTTTCCTCTGCAAAATAGAGATCTGTGTCTTTTTGGTCTGAGTACAGGTCAGGGGGGGCTAATAAGTACCAAGAGGGGTTGGGGGTTTTGAACAGCGTTGTGGGGGCTGCAGTGATGCCCCTGAGGCAGTGCCAGCTTAGCCTCAGCGAGGGCAGCTGCACAGCGGATGGCAAGTCCAGAGCCTAATTTACAAGACATTTTAGATGTGTGTGTTGAAAGGCACTGAGGGACATTCCCATTTCATCAGGCCTTGTGTGAGTGGAAGCTGGATAAATGCTCTCTGGCTGAGAAGGGAATAGCATATCATCCCTGACATCCTTAATGACCACCAGCCCTGGAAAAATACCTACAACAAGGCACCTGACAAGGATGTTTAGAGCCCAATAAACATCAGCTGCTCCTTTCATACGTTCGCTTGTTCTGCATCCCTGTTCCTCTGGTCTTGGTGGAGCAGGGCTGGGTTTTTGCCTCAGCACTGATAAAGAAACCAGAGCTTTTGCCAGCTGCTGGCTGGACCTGGGGACCAGGTGAGCAATTAGCAGGGCCCTCTCCAGTCGTCCTGTATGTGCTGCAGCAGGAGGAATTCGAGCTGCTTCAAGAACCTTTTAAACTACAGAGAGCAGCAGAGATGTGGAGAAAAGCTTTTCCCATGCACAGCCCTCTACAAACTGTGTCAAATCTGTCTCAGCCCAAGAGTTGCTGCTCCACGGCTTTGACATTCAAGTGGCTTGTTTAGCACATATATATCACAAAACCCCAGGAACTGAACTCTCTATAAATGACAATTGATGAAGCATTCAAGCTATATAAAGTACTGAAACATTGTAAATACATTTTAAGGGGGGGGAAAAAATCTTTGAAATCCACTTTAAGCTTTCTTTTCAATTATTTATCATAGAATCTCAGCCCCATTAAAGTCAGGCTTAATGGGCTTGTTTATATATTACAGAAAACATTCTGCTTTAATTGCCTGCTGAAAGGCTCTTGCACCCGCCTCTTTCAGCTCTGCATCTCTTCACCGGAAGGCAGGAGCCCAGCGAGGCAGGTGGGGGGCAAATCCCCTCCTCACCTCCATCCTGGGATGCTGAGTGGGGATGAAACTCACCCACAAAGATCAGTCTGCCTCTGTGGAGGCTCTTTGGCTGGCGAATTCACCCCAGGGCTCCTCCCTGGTCAGATCAAGGGGATGATATTTCAATTTCCCATAGACCCCTTATCTCCATGGGACTTATCTCCGTGTCTATTCCCATGGTACAAGATTACTTTGCCCATGGCTTCTGTTTCTGAGATCCCTCTTTTTATCTCTTCTTACTGCTGGAAATGATCAAAGTCATTTCCACAAGGGCTGACACAGTGGGAAAATCATGGAACTTCAGAGCTGGGGACCCTCAGCCCCAGAGCAGCACTTTTTGGGGTATTGGATGCTGGCTGTATCCTCCTGCTTAGCCACAGCTGAGAATGCATCATTAATTGAAAAAATGAGGTACATCTTCCCCTTTAGCAGCAACTGAAGGGAAAGGAAAAGGCTTCTGCTGGCATGCACTGGGGAAGTTCTGGAATAGCATAAATATCTATGTGGGTAGGGAATGTTACTGTCAGGAGCTCTGAGGGAAAGGAAAGGAAAGGAAAGGAAAGGAAAGGAAAGGAAAGGAAAGGAAAGGAAAGGAAAGGAAAGGAAAAAGGAAAGGAAAAAGGAAAGGAAAAAGGAAAGAAAAAAGGAAAGAAAAAAGGAAAGAAAAAAGGAAAGGCTGTTTCTGGCCCTGTTGAACAGAGCACCTTGTCTGACTTGCCTTGAGGGTAGAAGAGAGAGAACTCCTAACTAAAAACATATTCCAAGCACAAATATCCTTGTGTGCCACTACCAATATTAAAATTATGAGTCCATATAAAGGCTGTTTGAAGGAAAAAAGAAAAAACAACTTTGCAGTTCCTTATTTTTAAGCCCATTTCAGCCCCATTGATTAGTTTAAAGATGGAGGAGTATGTTCTCTGAAATCACTTCAGAGAAACAGCACCACTTTCTTCAGAAGTTTGATCCTCAGGTACCTAAAGTTTGGAAGAAAAAGGAGAGTTGATGTCATAATGACTTCTGGATTTTGTGCTGAAATTACATTTTTGGCGCCGCTAAATCCCATTGTGTGCTATGGAGGATATAATGTAATACTCATCAGAGGCAGGCAGCAGGGAGGTTTACTGGCACTAAAATCAATAGGCACTGAATAAAATGGCTCCAAATGTTTTAGGACCATACACACATCTTCTTTTGTAAGCTTAAAACCATTTGGAGAGGCATTAATTCATTAAAGGCCTCTTGAAGAATGTCATCATACTGTGTAGTCCATGCACATCGAGAGCATCATAGATTGTGGCTTTTATTAAGGAGTCTGGAGAATATAATTCTTCCTGGAGTACAACAGACTTTAAAATATGGTGCACTTTGAGATCAAAACAATGTTTATAGCAATGTAGTTACTAAATATTTTAACACGTACAATATAAAACATAATGCATCCTGGAATGTGTGTTTATGCTACTGAAGTAGCCACTAGATTGTCAGATCCATTACAAACCACTATGTTGCGTTTCTGATTTGTTTTCGCTTCCTCTAGCTGTTTTTTGTTCTTTTTCTTCTTTATTGATTGCATGATGTTATAATCTATTTTTAAGTAGGGGTACCAACCCAAAACTCAATGTCTTTTCTCTTAAACGTCTCACAGACATGCAATTAGCATGCTTGCCCTTATTCTTACCTTTCTATGTGGTCATTTATACTTCCACATGGATAAGGGGATGGAATCCCTTAGCTGGGAGGTGCAATGTGTTTCCATTAAAAGGTAAGTGGCCTGCGAATAACTGGGGACCTCCTCATCGCCTCACCCTACACAAGCCTGAAGCTGAAAATGTCACTGCGACACAAAAGATAAAACTCAGAGCTTCTCGCTCTGAATACACTGCTTGATGGAAATCAAGGTGACTCGGGGACTCCAACGTGGGCCATGGTCAGGGGAGTCATAATAACATATTGTCTGTCCCGAGGAGACCTTGCAGCACCTCCCAGTACCTGAAGGGTCTGCAGGAGAGCTGGAGAGGGACTTTTTGCAAGGACACAGAGTGATAGGACAAGGAATAATGGCTTAATCTGAGGACAGGTTTAGATTAGATATTAGGAAGAAATTATTCCCTGTGAGAGTGCTGAGGCCCTGGCGCAGGTTGCCCAGAGAAGCTGTGGATGCTCCATCCCTGGGAGTGTTCAAAGCCAGGCTGGATGGGACTTGGAGCAACCTGCTCTGGTGGAAGGTGTCCCTGCCCATGGCAGAGGGTTGGAACAAGATGATCTATAAGGTCCCTTCCAACCCACACCATTCTGTCAGTCTATGGGTCAGTGCAGAGCTGCAAATCAGACTGTGATGGGCCATTCCCTCACCTGGTGCAAGGTGTGGATGTGCAGTGGGACTACACCACTCCATGGCAGCTGGAGAATTGTCACCCGCTGGGTGCCCTTTGCAGATTGCCCTCTGGGTGTAATTTTGGCTCTGAGCACTCCCTCCCACTCCAGCTGTGGCCCATCTGCTGTGGGGTGTGTGCAGCAGGACTCCAGAGAGGACAGGCTGTGCCGTGGCCCCGTGTACGGCCGCACGCAGCCGGGGGAACGTGGCAGTGATGGCAGCGAGGGGACACAGCCCTTCCCCAGGGATGTGCTCCATGGATCCCAGCAGCTCAGCACGAGGGATGCTTTGATGTCCAAGCTTTTCCTGGGGATGCGATGCCACGTGCAGGAAGGGACGGCCCTGTTCCTCCTCCCTGCCTGCCAAACCACAACAGAGAACTTGACCATTAATTGAAAGGCTTAAAATTAGACTCTTCCTTTAAAGCAGATGTATCCACCTAATGTTTCAGCATTAACTGCAGTCACATCAGTTCTGTACAGCTTCTGAAGATCACAGCATCGCCAACACGAGGAGGGCGAATGGTTTCCCTGAGCCAAGTGCTGTGCTCTGCTGGGACGCAGATGGCTTCACACCACCCTGGAAACTTCCTGCTCTGTGCCACTTAATGAGATATCTTAGGGGCAGCGAGGAGGTGCATCCAAATCCCTGTGGCTGTAAATCAGAAATCATGGGCATTGAATTCCACCAGACACATCCCCTCTGTCCAGCTCTGAAATGCAGGAATGATGGGCACGAACAGCATGTGGTGTGGTCAGAGAAGCCTGACAGCAAGGGTGGTTCTCCATGATCAACCAGAGTCGGTTCCCAAGCTGGCTTTTTCTGTCTTATTTTACGTAGAATGCAGTTATCTTTCTAAAAACTAGGAAATTTGGCACAAGGACAAGAAAATTTACTGTATTTGACCAGGAAGGGTGGGTAAAACCGCAATGTGCAGTTTTGTCCTCAGCACATATGTTTGGCAGAGCCTTCTCATGAAGACTTTGACAGAATCTAGGATAAATTTTCCTGTTGTTGCCAGATGGAGGAACTCATAAGAAAGGACATTTTGGCTCAATTCCATTTCGCTAAAAAGCTTATGCAAGCATCAGTTTGTACTCCTCCACAGACCAAAAAATACTTAGAGAAGGCCTGTAGCTGTCCCATAAACACGTCCTTACACCTGTCCTTTTTCATAGTTTTGTTTGTATTTTTTTAATTTGCAAGAACAAAATGCACTCCCTAAGCCTGGAGTTTGTGGAACCTGGCATCACACCAGCAGCCTCACTGCAGCACCCAGGTCCAGCTGCCTTTGCCAGGAGGGAAGGGTCCACACAAAAGCACAAGGAATATGAAACAGGGATGAGGAATCCCAGTTGAACCTTCCTGCAGGTATAGGAGTGGCAGTGAGGAGAAAGGCTTGTTAGCTGTGTGAAATTCCTGGGCATCTTCCAGCAACTGAAGTTCAAAGAAAATTACATTATTTGAGAAAGCTTTGAAAATATTCATTGAAAGCTACAAAAAATTGCTACTGAAATTCCAGGGCCTTTTCCCTGTTAATTGAAATGCTAAATGAGTTTCTGCCTGTCCTGATTTTTCCACCATTTTACCTGTTAGCAGAAAAACATTATCCTCCGTGGAATAAGCTTCAAGACATCCACAACCAAAGAAGAGTAGAAACTTCAGGATTTATTTCATAAATATTAATATTTACATACCTAATTGATTCCCTCTTTCCTTTGCGGAGTATCTATTCAGGTGTCTGAAAACACAAACAGTCTGAGGCAGAAAATCTCTGCTGTTTTCTTTTCATATAAATTAGATATTGGATTGCACTGTGTTTTCTGTGGGGCTGAAAGCTCCCAGCTCCCACCTAGTCCAGCTGAAACCACAGTGTCCTCTACGAACACCATAAACCTGCCCATGGGGTGGGTGGGTGAGCTGGCACAGAGGACTATAAGGACTGCAAAATAATAGCTGGAAATGTGCTCCCATTCAAGATGCATAAATAAAAAGCTTCCCTATAAAGATGAGTCTCACTCTCAGCACCCCTCCTGCCCACCTGCTGTGCACCAACGAGGTTGGGGCTTAAGTTCTTGGGAAATGCTGTCTAGAAGGCTCTCTGGTTTACCCATGCAGTGCTTGGGCAGCTGAATATTCACTGTCACAGCTGGTTTGGTGGAGTGTCAGGGGTTGGGGATGCAGGGGAAGGTGTGTTCAGCCATTCCCTAATGGATGCTGGCTCTCAGCTGGACGGGATGGGAAGGTTTCCTCTCCTGGTGCCGCTGCAGGACACCTGGATGGGAGCAGTAGGATGCTCTGGAAAAGCAGATTGAGCCAGGAAACCAAGGTGGGTGGTTCCACTTCTCTTGCAAAACAGGTCTCTGTCACTGCTGGCTCCCAAGTGTGCAGAGGAGGAGCAGACACTGCAGAGTCACAGGTGTGTGCCTACAGCAAATACACTTTGAGTGGGTTCACTGCTGGTGTTTATCCCTGCTCTCACCTGGCTCTTAAACCCTTGTAGGGCCAGATGCTGCCCTAAACTGCCTTTGGCCTGTGTCTGCTGCCTCCCAGCTGCTGGTCTCGAGGGTCCCTGTGGACACAAGCTGGATTTTAAGCACAGGCTCCAATTCCAGGGGGTGTAAGCACGAGCGAGCACAGGCTGAGCCACACTGCTCCGGAGCTTCGCTGGAGAAGTGTCTGCAGTCGGTCTCCTTGCGGAAAAGAAACTGCGCCATAACATCTCATCTCAGGGGAAATGCAGAGCAATCAAGCCATTTAAGAATATATTTCAAGCTCTTCATAGCAGGTGTTAGACACTGTTCTCCGGCTGCTGACAGGAAATGTGTGTGCAATTCTCCTAGGTGCCACGCTCAGAATACGCTTCTCGAGGGCTTGCTGCTTAAAAGATTCCACAAAGTGTAAATGGCTCTCATAAAATCAGATAGTAAATTGTCTTATCTGTTTGTCCTGAAAGTGCTCAGCCAGCTGGGTCTTTCCTGCACAGCAGAGCCAGCCAGCCAACACATCGCAAGGCCATTGGGAAAAGACAATTCCAGGCTAGGAGCTCGTCTTAGAAAATCTTTCTAAAGAGAAAACTGAGTTCAAAGTCCCATCAGCTGAGGAAAAAAAATTAAAAGAGGAAGTCAGCATTTCTACTGAGGCCGTGTAAAAGTATTTCTCACACCTTCCCTTGCCATCTTGACCATGGGAATGAGCAATCAGCACGACATAAACCAGCAGGTTGTGATGTATTCCCATGGGGGGAAAAAACTTCCCTCCACATCAACTCTCAAGCACTGCCTCCTGCTACTCACCACGGGGCAAAGAAAAAAAATCTGAAAAGAAAACCCAGCTAGCCTTAAGGAGAATTTTAAAGCCCCTTTTTCCTCCCATTCCCAGAATAAAGGTAATTGCATAACAAAAGCCTCTGCGAGGGAATGACAGCGGATGTGTGCGGTGGGACAGAGTTTTTGTCACCAGGCACTGTCTGGTCCAGCGCTGCTCACAGCCCTTGCCCAGAGCTGCTGCCATGCTGGTGGGCTGTGACAGCCACCCCGGCTGGGAATGTCCCCATGAACAGGAGCTGGGGATGGTGATGCTGACAGTGGAAGGCAGGAGGGAGGGGATGGTGAAGGGGTGGCCCCGCAGGAGCATCTGTTGGGGCCCGGGACATATGGAGCCTTTATTCCTCCTTGTGCAGGCACGAGCGCTTTCCTCACCTTCTGCCACCTCCTATTGTGGAGGGGCTGCGAGTGGCTCTGGGGACAGCTGCTGCCCCGAGCCACCTCCTCGGGGGACACCACAAAGGACTCCATCCCCATCCCCATCCCCATCCCCATCCCCATCCCCTGCCTGAACCTCTTCGCGCATCAATCAGGCGGCTACAGTGAGCCGGGAGGGGGTGATGGACACGTTGGGCCTGGTGACTTCAGGGAAGCTGAAGTCTATTTTTATTTCTGGGGGAAAAAAGGGGGAAAAAGGCTAAGGAAAAAATCTGGTAGGCTGCACCTCCTGTGAAAGGGAAAACCACCTTCCCTTTGAATATCTCTGAATTTGGAATAGGGATATTTAAAGATGTGGAGGAAAAAAGTAGTCATCCAGAGCTAATTATACAGCTGTTGAAAAGCCCAGTAAATATGTTACTCAGGGATATATAATACCTTTGATGTAGTTGTAATCCGACTGAAGTTATTATAGGTTTTCACAGCTGCAAAGCGATCCAGCTTAGGAAAGCTTTTTTCTTTTTTTTTTTTTTTCTTTTTGTAATTTGCAGAAGCAGAAAAGAAATTCTGCTGCCAAAGCAAAATGAAGATCCTCATATAAACACAGTAACACAGCCTAAGAAAAATTGTACTGGTACTGAGGAGTATTAACCTGTCCCAAAGCCTAAAAGAGTTTACTGGATAATAAATGACATCAGTGACTCCAAAAGGGCTGGGTTTCAGACAGGCTCTTCTTTGAGACAATTAAAGCTTTAAATAAAAGTGTGACTTTGTGGTTGAGAATTCTCTGTTCCATTCAAATTAACAATAAGTTAAAGCTGTAAATGCTCTGAAAAAATATGTACTGAGGCATGAAATACAGGAAGGCTGCTAGTAAACCTCCAATAAGTTCATTTAAATTGATCATGGGTGCAATAATATCAGGAGGCTTTGTAAATGTATGGGTTAAAAGCTGGAACTTTATTGCTGTTTTCATTCCCCAGGGCCCTGTGGTAAAACAAGTCTCCACGAGAGATCTGTAGGCGATGAATGAATTATTCACTCAGTTATGGGTCATTAAATGAGGCTGGGCAGGGGCCGATGTCCATTATTACACATTATTACATTGTGGTGTATGAAAAAATACTTATTTTGTGAAGACTGGCATGGGCATCCTCTCAGGATGGGGGTCATTTCTGCCACAGCTTCTTCTGAACTCCTTTGGCAGAGCAGAGAGGTTGTGAAGAGTACAGCTGCACAAAAGAGGATAAAAGAGGTTTGCGGTTAAAACCACAGGTAAAAGAGAGAAAAGGTTAAGCATATTCAGATGCTAATTGCAGAGATTTTTATATTGATTTTAAGCAGTTATTGCCCTGCAACTGCTTCTTGTCACCTTTTTCATTTCCCCAGGCATTGTGGCCCTCCCTAGGTGAGCATCTCCTGCCCTGGACACCTGTGATTGCCTTCCCTACACCTGCATAACCCATTTCCAGAGCTGGCCACTCTTGATTTCCTCTCAGATAAATCCGTCTACAGTTTTGCCGACTTTTAGTAACCTCTTGGTGATTTTTAAACCAAATTCAAAATAGACTAAAGTGAACTTTTTCCGATGATGAAGTTTTCCCATGCAACACTTCACCCTCTGTTGATAAAACTGGGGCAGCCTCTCTGCAGTGTCCAGAAATGCTGAAATACAGTTTTGCCCTTGGTCTCAATTTCTCCTTGAGGAAGACAAAAAAAAAAAAAAAAAAAAAAAAGAAGAGGGTTTTTTTCTGAGGTCAGGAAGGGAGTGAAGCTGCTCTTATCTAAGTAGTCCACGTTTCTGGTGAGAGACAGGATTGTGGGGAGGACACGCCGCTCTCTGGAGCTGGAAAGTCAGCACATCCCATAATCCAGCACTATCTTGTATGATCAGAGGCAGATATGTAAACATGTCCCTGTTTGAGCACAGTCTCTATGGGAATGATTTAGCCAAACTTCTAATTTAAAACAGGACAAAAAATTCAGCTAAAACTTCTGTGGCCTTTATAATAATAATAAAAAAAAAGGCTAGATTTTTGTTGACCTAAACATTTTGGTACTTATCTTGATATCTTCATGTTGATTTAATTGAAAAATGCCCTTACCAGTTTTAATTGACATTTTCTAAATGAGATATGATGGCTTTTCAGTTGAAATGACTTTCTGCTTAGAAATTCAAAAGAAAAACATTTCACAAATCCTCAAAAACAAACCAAAAAGGTGGCGAGTCCTAACGGCTTTCCTCCCACTCTTTCAGAGCTGTCAGAAAAGCAACATGAAGAAATTGGGGAAAAGAGGAAAAAAAAAAAAAAGAAAAGGTTATTATCATGGCCGCATTTCTTGCTGCTTACTCAAGCAAAATTCCCAGCAGTTCAAATCCCAAGACCCCCTTTCACTTTCCAGTCAGACAAAGAGTCATCCACTGAAGTTAATGAGAAGGCATCCGAGGTATGAGTGAAAACGGAGAAAGGACTCCAGGACTTGTCTTAATGACTTAAAAAGACCATACCCTGAGTAAGAAGGTATTTGTAATGAAATGTAAGCCCAAGACGCAGCAGAGGCAATTTAGCCTGCTATATTGCTTTTCTTAGTATTGCTTTTTATTAATGTTATTGTTGATCTCGACATACACAACCAGTCTCGAGGGGTGAGGAGGCAATAGCTGCTCTCTAATGCAGTTTTTCATTTCTGAGCCCTCAGCTCGAGCCCTTCAGGACACTAATTATCCAAAGTTGTTATCATCTGACAGCTGTCGATGGCCTCTGCAGAATGAGGTGGTGGTGGCAGCCGTGCTCCCAGTGGGCATTTGTCAGCATTGTACAAACACTGCTGCAGATTGCCTAGGATTTTTGTTAGCAGTCCGATTGTTCATGGAAAGAAACTTGTCTTCTCACTCCTGGCAGGATCTGCTGCTCTTCACCTCTAAAAGGAAAGGATAGGTGGCTGGAGAGCATGTCCTTCCAGTGTTGATGCTGGTGTTGGATGACTAGAAGAGCCTGTCCCTCCAGCTCCTGCTGCAGGACATCAGCAGCGATCTTCTGGCTCCAAAGATGCCACCTGAACACACTGTATGTGTGCTGACTCCAGGGAGGAAGATAATTGAGTAGTTAGCACACCAACAGGCAGTGGGCAGCTCTTGGCCATGGACCCATTGTGGCCATGTCCACTCCCCAAGGGCCCTCCTGTAGGACTTGAACCCATTTGGGCTGTTGTGATCCAATTATCGAAGGGTCAGCTCACAGCTCAGCTCAACAAGGGACTTACATGTCTGCTCTGCTCCATTCTACCACCAAAAAGAAGCATCTTCCTTCCTGCAATGGACTGGGGGTCCATGGTCCTGCAGACAGGCAGCAGCTTCAGAGGGAATGGGACTGAAAGCAGCACTGCCTCTCAGCCTCAATGCCAAAATTTCCTAATATATCACTCCTCATATTTCACAATTCACTAGGAATACATCCACCAGACTTTCCTGCAGCAAATCTGGGCGGGTCTGCCTGTATATGTGAGTGTAGATGGCTCCTGCTTTGGCTTAGCAGCAGCACAGGGACATAGAGAACTCCCGGAGCAATAGACACCAGCAAGCAGCTGTAATGAGACTAAAACCTACAGGCAGCACCCAAAAAGAGAGCATTCAACTGCTTTTGGTGGGGAAGACAAGACCCACTTTTCTTTGGGTTTGTGTATTCTGCCCTCTAGCCCACACAATGACAATTTCTTTCTCCTAATCTCCCTCCTCAGCAGTTCTCATGTGCTGTGTGCTGCCTGGCCAGGTGACTGCTGCCCTCCTGGTGTGTGCCGGGAACTGGCACCTCCCGTATTTATGTGGGGCTGTAATTCAGATGTCTCTCCTCCAACAGCTGCCAATTTATACTCAACTTCTAAGATTTCAGTTATCTTTGAAATTTCAGGAGAGTCCATGGCTTTTCCTCAGTCACTGCCCCCGTGAGAGTGAAAATGAGAGATGTCCCAAAGCAAGAGAGGACAGGGATTCAAGGTAAATCCTGCAGGCTCGTGCTTGGGGCAGTCGTCCAGACAGGTGGGTCTCAGTTCTGTTCCCTGCCTTGGACATGTTTTCCAAATTTAATTCTCTTTTTGCTACCCAAACTCTGGAGTTGCATCACTCACAGGAGGTGCCCCAGCAGGCACAGTGAGGTTTAATCCCTTTTCTAGAACTATGCCTACATGAAACAGCTGGAAATTAGATCTGGGATTAGGAATTAATGTGGTTAAAATCCTTTTCCTAATGGCTGGTCATTAGGACATCAGCCTCCCTCAGAATGGAAGTAAGATGAGTCTCAATGGATCATCCAGGTACTGCAGCAGTGTGGAGCACATGCAGATAAATGACATAAAATCAAGCAAGGTGAAATAAGTAATAATAAGTCAGTTACTGCCTCCTCTTTCTGTAACAGCTCTCCCACTCCATTAGATAGAATTTCATTCCTCTGAATATGACAAACTGGGCCAAAAATTCCTGGCATAACTCAGTCATCCCACTGGCTTTGATGAGTAACTGGCGGAAAACTAATTTGCTCCTTTTCTAGAACTTGAGCTGGAAAACTAAAATTCAAGAAAGGGGGTTAAAAAATATTGTGTAATATAGGAAGATTTATGTACATGTCTTAAGCAGATAATTCAGGCTGAATGATGCTTAAAAGTCTATTACAGACTTGCTTCCAGCAATGAAATAGCCTGTACTGCTATAAAATGCCTGCCCAGGGCACTTCAGTGATTTTGGTATTCTCTTTCTCGACTAGCCAGGGGAAATAGCTGAAGTGTCTGATAATGGAACCTTCTCCTTTTTATGCTACTGGAATAGCTCTATGCTGTTAGCATGAGGCTGCTGGAGACAACTGAAACATGTATTTTTAAACATGCAATTGTTTTAAAAGTACCAGCTCTTCTCCATGCTGAGATATTGGGAGATTTCCATTAAGCTAATTGGTTACTGTGTATTTCTCAGGCCCACACTGACCTGGCTGTGATGGGTAAAGTCCTTCTCCCAGGGACTCTCCATCTGTCCATCTGTAACGAGCAGAAGCGATCGGTATTTCTTCTTCCCAGCCTGAAAATGCTGATTCAAGGAAACAAACTCTTTTGGCAGGAACTCATGGCTTGTGAGAGACCTGCTGAGAAATGCCTTGGAGCTGCAAGAAAGGCACTGCTCTTGCACAGAGACCCAAAAAAGAAAGGGATGGACTCATGGGCCAGCTGCTGCCACATCTGCCTGGCCAGAGCTCCAAGTGTCACACAGTGGAGAGGACATTTTTCATTTCCTTTTGGCCAGCTAATTCTGTGTGAAGGAGCAGACGTCACCAAAACCCAAAATTATGTTGCAGCACACCAATCTGTCACAAACCTAGCATGTGTTTTATTTCTGCATAGGAAGAGAAAATACTGAAGACGCAGAAAAGTCCCATGGCATGGGAACATCATTTTCCACTCAGCTCAGATAAAGGGCTTTTAAAAGCCAGTGCTGTTCTTGTCAGACATGGGCACCAAAACAAGCATAAGATGTTCATTATTAACACCCTGAAGTCCAAAAACTCCAGAGACATGGCAGAGAAGTTCTTGTCAGATATAAAAAGCAGGGTAGCATTCAGCCATAGCCAAAGGAAACTTCATAAATTGAAACACTGGCATATAAAATGTATAGTGCAGGTGTTATTTAGAGACACCATTTTTAAAGGCCCTGTAAAAGCTCTGGCACAGTTTTCTTACACGCAAGAAGTGACATATCCAATTTTCTCCCTCCAGCTTTAGCACTTGGATTTCATATAGATAACATTTGGATAAGAAAAAACTGGAAGAGAAACTTCAAGCTTACCTTATAAAATCCAGAGTGTGGAAGAGACATACACAGAACTTCTCCACCATTTTTCCATTTTTCTGGTGGAGCCCACGCCTTGAAAAGAAAAATAACTGGGGGGCCAGCAAGGCTGAAGAACATCTGCGTTTAACTGTTGGCTTTGGTCTCTAGCTCCATTTCCTTGCACACTTTTAAAAGCAATACCTGTGTTTAGTCTAATGGAAAGCGTCTGTCTGAAGGTGCTCACTGCTCCTATGAGCATTTTCGCAGACACAGTGCTCAGCCCCATCTGGCTGGGCTGCTGCTGATGTCATTTCTCACAGCAGCAACCAAAACACTGTTGAGCAGATTTTTTTCGTATCTTCTCCGTCAGTTTAAGGAAATGCAAAGCAGCAAATAGCAAACATGTGCCAGAAAAGGATTTCCAGGTCGAAGGTTTGTTTGGAAGGGAAGGCTTTTTGCCCTGACCCGGGAAATTGCCATCTGTAGGTGGGTTCTGTGAGGAGCTAAGACCCACAGGCCAAGAACATTCAGCTGTTTTAAGAGACTTTATGAAGGGAGGACACTGGGCAGAAGACTGAATTTACACAGGCTGGTATGGGTCAAGGAAGAGAGAAGAGTAAGCAGCAGCAGGAAAATAGGACTGTAAAACTTAAGGCCACTGTCAAAAATAACTTTTCTCTTTCTCTGCCACCACTAAATAAAATACTCTGCAGTCTTCCCTTGGCCACTGATTGCTTGGGTTTTGTTTCAATAAATAACTTCTAGCAAAGGTAAATGACCTTTATGCATCTTTCCCTCAATTCCTCTCCAAAGGCATGGACTGCTGATGCTGTCCAGGGGCAGACACATGCTGTTGCTTTCACGTACTTTCACATGCTTGAGACTTTATTCTGAAACTTGGGAGCTCCCAATCTGACTGGAGCTGCCAGGTTCCCCTGGCTGGACTACTGGGCACCAGGCTGCTGGCACATCTCTAGGGCTGGATGATGCAAAATCCTCTTTTCCCTGCCCTGCAGAGCAGGGAATTGGCAGGAGCAAGTGGACAACTTTCTAGAGACTAAGATCACCATAATCAAATGTTCAGAAAGATGTGCAGAAAGCAGTGAATTGCTGCCTGATCTTAAATTTCTTTCACTGGTCATCCCCCGGGTTCCACACCAGTGCTGAGCCTGGGTTCACTGCGCTCTGCCAATCCCCTGTGCTGGAGCAAGGCTGCAGCCTGGAAAATGGTACTGTCTCTTGGAAAGTTAACTCCTTCCAGGACATTTCAAAATAAACAGCCACCACTCTCAAGGACTGTCTGCCAGCTCTGAAATGCACGTGCCAAGCAAGCCCAGGCAGGGGAGCGGGAGAAACAGTGACCAAGCAGCGCTTGCAACCACAGGCATCACACTGGACCCTACAGAGAAATCAGCCATGGTGCAAAATGATCTTCCAGATCCTGATACAGGTCAGACTGCAAATCTGCCCAAAACCACGCAATGCGAATCTCTGAAGGGGATTTTTTCCCCCTGATTAAATGGCCTTTTTTCTCCTGTAACTGCCCCAGGGGTATTAGTGAATTCTATGTGGGTGAAAGATTCAACAGACTTTTAGAAAGGAAAAATGGGAGTTCAGTACTTGACAAGTCCACTTGAGACTGGAAAGTTTGACATGTCTTTTTCTTCCTACACATATTTTCACCATTCTTCTATATTTTAAAACTCTTGAGTGATGTTTGAACACTCAGGCTTGCTTCAAGTAAATTGCTTATATTGTCTGTTCCCTATTCTTACCATATGTACTCTGTAGAGGTTTCTCCAATTTCTTTCAGTCTTGTTTTCTGTCCTTTTAACCTCAAAAAACACAAACCACAGCCCGCCCTCCCCAATGTTAGTAAAGGTTGTTCTAGAGAAACCCACAACTGTTTTCTAAAATATGTTAATCTCTCCATCTATCAAGTTACCTTGTTTTTAGTGAAGAAATCATCCTCCATTAATATTGCATTAAAACACTGCTTCTCTACATCAAGGGCCAAACTCCGCTCTCAGAAGTGCACACAAAATGCTGCTGAAAGGAAGGGCAGTTCCACACAGGAATCCAACAGCAACATCTGGCCCCAGATGTTTTATTTATTTGTAATTTAACGTTGCATTATACAATATTCATAATTTTGCTGCTTTCCATTTCAATGACTGTTATTTGTATGGCTTTAAGAGGCTGCCTGAATGCGTTTTTAGTGCTCAAACAAGGAGAAATGAGCACACTAAAGCCAATCTGCACGTATTTTTGGAGGTTCAGAAATGTTCCTGATGAGCTACACACGCCTCAGCGGTGAGAGATGCTGAACCACCACAGTTCCAGGGGAAATCGATTGTGAAAACACCTAGGGTCTATAGGAGAGCTGACTTCCAAAAACCAGGGGAGGTCACAGGCAAGGACAGATCCCTGAGTTTCAGGTTCTCAGAAAGCACATGGCAAAGTTGTGGCTCAGATGGATGAGAGGGCAGGTCCCAGGGCAGCATCCTTCCCTTCATGAGTCCATGTCCCTCTTATCCTCATCATGGGCATCAGGCTGAGGATGCAGACACAAAGTTCTGACATTGGAGCTGCGTGCATGATTTAGCCTTTCAGAGCTGGGAGAGCTTATAGAATCCCTAAAAACCAAGTAAAGCTGCTAAAATCATTGCTTGATTTTGATAATTTGCTAGGTTTAAGGCTTTTCTTTCCCCCGGTTCAACCAAACTGGAGCCCTCATGCTTGTTGTCTTGGTTTTGGGGGAGAGAGAGTTGATTTTCCTCCTAGTAGATGGTACTGTGTGGATTTAGTGTGAGAAAAATGTTGATAGCAAATTGATGTTTTAGTTATTGTTAAGTGGTGCTTATCCTGAATCAAGGGCCTTTCAGCTAAAGGCTGGAGGGACACAGGAAGATGAGAGAGGATGCAGCCAGGACAGATGACCCCAACTGACCAAAGAGATATTCCATATCATATGAGGGCATGTTTAGTACATAAACTGGGGGGAAAGCTGTCTGAAGGCCACCAGTCAGGAATGGGCTGGGCATCGATCAATGAGTGGTGGACAATTTTGTATATCCAATTCTTCTGTCATTATTATTATCATAATTGTTGTTGTTATTATTATT
>VZRL01002253.1:0-51482 GCA_013397895.1 Origma solitaria
TTATTTTATTTTAAAACTATATGGTCTGTCAGAGGGCCCTGCTGCAATCCAGAGGAACCCTGACAGGCTGGAGATATAGGCTGACAGCTACATCAGGACGTTCAGCAAAGTCCTACAGTTGGAGAAAAACAATCCCACGCACCAGAATATGCTGAGGGTCAACTGGCTAGAAAACTACTTGGCAGAAACAGCCCTGGGCCTCCTGGTGGATAGCAAGTTGATCATGAATCAGCAACGTGCCCTTGTCGCAGATAAGATGTTAAGATCCAGTTAGAGAGAGGTGCCTGAATTAACATGCAAACTAGACCATATGCTGAAGTCAATAATACAGACAAAATAAATGTGAGGTAGAGAGGGAGAGAAAGACATAGAAAAGGGTGGGGGGAGAGATTGAGATATCAGGCAGTCACCCTCCATGGGTCAATGGTGTGCAGTTAGCTCTTCTTCACTGTGGTGTCCTTGGTAATGGTGGTCCCAACATAGTTCAAAACTTTTCACTGTTTTTACATTTTTGTAAACAGAGGAATTAATGCTCATTGCCTACAGAATTCTCTTATTCTATTGGTTAAGTGATTCCCTTGCTTCTAATGCTAAATAGTTGCATGCTCCATCTTTCTCATCTTTGGAGTTGTTGGGCTGTGAGTCAGTGGTCAGTTGTGAGTCGGTGGTCGGTTGTGAATCAGTGGCCATGATCTTCCCCTGCCAGAATTACCTTTTGCCCAGTCCGAGCTGATTTCAGCACAATTGCTGAGTTGGTTTTCCTTGTGGCCCATAAATTCTGCCATTATCAGCAATACACTCCTCTTCCCCAGCTTTGTTTGCCTCCCCCTATGCCTGAGAAAGCATTTGGACAGTAGTACCACCTTTATCTTATCTCAAGTTCCCATCACAGTGGCTTAATTTACACTCCAAGTTCCAGGAATCCACAGAGGCATATTCAGGGGTGGGAGAGCTTTGGTGGTCACAGGTGCCATTTGCCCCTTAACTTATAGTGATTTTTGTTTGACCACTGGTATGTGTACAAACGGTTGCTTCTTTACACAGTTAGCCTAATAATACATCTTGTGTGGATACATTGCCCAGCATGGGCCACCCAGATCTTGCCTCCCTAGGCCTGGAGTTAGCACCAACTTGTCACTCCATTCAGGGTTTATCGTATGACAAAGTCCTTCCGTGGTAGCAGTGTTTGAGACAGGCAATTGTGATCTTCAAATCCTTACAGAAGGCTGATGTTATACTGGGCTGCATTAGGAGAAGTTTTGCTGGCAGGGTTTGGGAGGTGATCCTCCCCGGCACTGGCCAGGCCACACCTGGGGTTGAAATAGCAAATAATAATAATAATAATAATAATACATCATGAACTTCGTTAGTTTATGTATAACTAATGGTTCCCTTGATCCTGAATTTACAATACACTGCCCTGATCAGAAAGTATATTTTAAAAAATTTAGGTATATAATTTATTTTGCTTATTATGACATCGAATACAGCTTCCAGAGAAAAAAGATTTATACTTGCACCCTTTGAAATGATGTACATCAAAGGAGACTGCAAAATTTATATGATCTTTAGAACACGTCTGCATATATGACGTGCAGCTAATTTCTTAAAAAACGTGATCATTTTCTTGTTTCTCTCATATCTGAAGACATTTCATAAAAAATCAGAGGTAGAGTATTTGTTACAAGGCTGTTCTTTTTTTCATCTCTCAGTGTTCACCTCTACTACTGTAGATATCACCTATATTATTATGACAGTAGGATAAAAATAAATGTTTATCACTGTCTTTTTCTGCTTCTTACCTCAGACAGAGGAATATGAATAGCACAAGTTATACTTGAAGATCAAATTCATTGCCTTCTTGAAAGATTGGTCAGCATTACTAATAATGATAGCATTTCTGTTCATAGATCCTTTTTTTTCTTTTCTGTCTTTTCTTGTGCCAGAACTAAGAAAAAAGCAAAATATCCCAGGAGAAAAATCAGTAAGAGCTTGTTTTCACTTTTTGTCTTAATTGGTTAAATTCTATTTTGAAGAGATTTTTAATTCTTTACAATTCTAGAATTAAAAGCTTCTTTGACACTAATTTTATAGTAAGATTTTTGGACAGTAAAATTCTTTGCAGAATAAATAAAATTTCAGTTCCTCTCCATATATTTACTATTTTGATTAACAGGAGAAAACCACATTAAACTCATTCACATGATGCTCAAAAGCAGATACTGATCTTCACCAAAAAATGCCTCATTTCAAACATATATAATCATCAAGGGAAAAAAAAATCATTTATAGCTGGTTTCCCAAAATGTATGTAGTATTAATCCTCATCTAACCTTAGTTATTTTTTTCTTTTCATTTTCACAGGGAAAATATTCTAGATTTCCATTACTCATGGATTTCCCAGCTTGTGATGTCCCCAGTATTTTAGTTTCCTCCTATGATGCTTTAAGAACGTTTACTTCATCATCTTTTGTCTCTTGCAGCTCCTGACTGCACCCTGTTCTTTTTCATCTTGTTTCCTCACAGCTGTTTTCTTAATATCTCAATTTCTTTAAAGTTTCTCATGTTCTCAACTGTCCTTTGTCTTTGTCTTCTACATCTTTCTTTGGCTTCCTTTTCTGCATTCCATAACTCTGTAAAAAAGTTACAGGTATCTTCAATTTATCACTGTCTTCCATATTTCTTTTGCTATGCATATTTATTTCATATTATTTTCTCTTTTTGCAGGACCACTGCAACAACTTCTGCCAAGTGTAAATGTCTGTTAGGAGTATGCCAAAAGGAAAAGAATTTGGACAACATAAATAACCAAGTAGATTCATTCTTTATTCTCTGTCAGTTAATTTATGGGGTTATTCTGTGGCAAACTCTCTCTCATAGTTGCATGTCTTGGTATATTTCTCACATAAGTAAATTTGTATGCATTACCTGATTATAGAGCAGCAAACTAGGGTCCAGCTTCCATCTAAAAATATAGTGAAAAAAGTGAATATTTTTTATAGAAAAGTTCAGTTTCTTTTACTTCAATAATAGGTTTAGGTATGAAATTTGCTATCTTAATAAGCAAAGGTTACCCCAAAAAAAGTGTCATATCAAGTGAAACATAAATTGACACAGCTAGTATGTTATTCATGATAAAGTGACTTGAGTGAAAAATTCTACCAACGGATATCAAATCAAAGTGATGTATAGACTTAAATTATAATCTTTGAACTATATGTGCTGAGAGTACATCTGAGGATAGACAGTAACCTGAACAAGTCAAGCATGCTAAAATCATACTTTTGCTGCTGATCTAGAATTAGAGAGCATCAGTAACTATATAAACCCAAGTTAAAATTTTTTGAAAATTAAAAGTAAAGTACTATTATGTAGTCTAATTGATAAAATATTTGTTTTTAATCCTGCAGATTAGTCAAAAAGAACCAGATAAAAATTGAAACAGCAATTCAACCAAAATGGCACATGCATAACAATCTTAAAAAATAACATAAAGAAGTTCTTGAATGTGTCACTGAAGACTAAGAAAAAGTTACTCATATAATATTTTATGTACTACTATAGTACATAACGTTATTAGGTGTCCAATCCTCTGTGCTTCAAATGTGGAAAAAATTCCAAGTTATGTAAGAAATCACATAGACTGTAAGTTTTCAACAGAGGGAAGAATGAATATATTCAAAATATGAATACACTTTGAAACATCATGACAGTGAAACATAAATGCACCTATTGAGGTTACAACCTCAGTGATGAACTACCCTTGCATTTAGTTTAAGGGGGAATAAGAAATGAGGAAAAAGAGGGCTAGAACTTCTATGTAATCACAGTTCTTTGTGGTAAAAATGGAGAATAACATTGCTGATCAAAGGGTGCAAAGAAGCAAGCCCAAAAGGCTACTGAATCTCAAGAAAATGCACTGATGCTTGAAGATTATAAAGCTGCCCAGATCCCAAAGACAGGCAATCGAGGGAGACAATAGCAGAAATGTGATCTTGCAGCATATTTCAGACTGAAGAGGCCACATGAAAAAAGATGAATATCCCTTTGTGGCATCTCTAAGACGAGGATTATCATATGACTAAATAATTGATCACTTGTTCATGTTCTCTTTGTACTGAAAAGAATCCATATGAAATGACAGAATTCCATCAGAAGAGACTAGGACAAACCCATCACAAACCTATCAGAGTGTGGTGGTTAGACCGTTTATGGATGAGCTGTAACATCTAATAAGTATATGAGGGCTAAAATTTTCAGAGTGGGTATTTCTTTAATGTATTTTAGGTGTACGATGAATCAGTTTTTATATGAAGCTAATCTCTGGATTCCTTGAATGATTAGCAAAGAGAGGGAGACAAACCAGAGTGGAAGGAATCAGTATTGGAAGAAGGATAACACTGTTTTCAGGAAAACGTTGGACAACTAAAATCTAGCAGAACTGAAACAGAAGATACGACTGAGGCTTATTGCTATATGTTTAGGCTACAACTTACTGAACTTTTGAAAATTTTTATTACCACTTCAATGTCTGCATCAGGCTTCCTAAATAATAATCAACTGCATATACTCCTTAATGAATTTAGCCTTATGGCTTTAATTTATATACAGATCCTTCACAAAAAATTTGATATGCAGAAATGTTCTGGGGGTGTTCAGTCAGCACATCCACCTTTAGCAGACAGTGCTCTTACTCATTAAACCTCCAAGCATGCTTCAGCTGCATGATTCCAAGAGCTTGTGTCGTAAATTGTGTTCAGAAATTATTTCGGTAATCACTTAGAACCATTTTGATGCTGTCCTTTACCCACTTTATACATATACTTTCAATATTTCTCAAGGCATTATGGCTATAAAGTGTGTACTTCAGAACGGCCAGTCTAAACAAACAGCCACCTGAGCAGTCACACATTATAATGCCACTTCAAAGCAGCTTATTCTTTTCATCCTCAATTTGGAGATGCCAGAAGGGGGAAGTGGAGTTGAGCACCACATATTTTTATAGAAACATTACACAAGGCTTAAAATTCTGCTTGTCAGTTAGTTAGAAGTCTACATGTGAACCAACATGCAAAAGTAGGAAAGTTAATGGAACAGAAAATGGAGCTGCAAGATGCTAATGCAGAAAATGCCTATATTTAACATTCTGTTCTCATCCTCTCCAGTACCACAGGATTTTACCTCTACCTTTGAATTACAAATCTCAAATGTAAAATTGCACAATATCAATTAAACTACAAAGGAACAACCCTTCAAAAGCCATTATATTTTCATTCCCAGGTAATTTTTCAGAACACATTCAATCAATTGCTTTGTTTACATTTTTTGTACTGTGGAAGTAGTGATTAAAGCCACAGACACAAAAGAAACATATTAAATTTCATTATGTTATACCTCTTTTCAAAACTGCAACATGATAGCATAGAGTCTAAGATGAATAAGCGCTGAAAAGTGTTAGGATCTATTTTTCTTAACATTGCATGAGGACTTAATAAGGCAATATTGACTACCTCAACTATCTAAATCAATGCTGACTGATTAAAAATCCACTTAGAATTACCACAAATAAATCCAGATACCATCCAAAATAAAATTTTAAAATTTAAAAATTTCTAAAGGAGGGAACTATTTTTGTCTCTCTTTGGCTGTCATTTAAAATTGATTTGTCTTTTAGGCAGAAAATGTACAGAAATTTAAGGAGCTACCACAAGAAAAATTGTTATAAATGGAAAACTGCCAAGGAAAAACCTCAAAGAAAAAAATTACAAAATAAAATGTGAAGATTAATCCATTAGTGAAAGACACAGACAAGGGCACAGTGAAGTGATAAGTGAAACTTTGTATTAAGTATGATCAGCTCCCGTTTAAAAACTTCAGGTTTTTTAATGGACTTCTCAATTTTTCAAAAGTCTTTACTGGATTCTTTTTCCAAATGGTTCTCTAAACTATAACTGCAAAATTATATGTTTTGGAGGACCATACTGAGAAGGTATGATCATTGCCCATTTTAAAAGGAAACCACAGGAATGTTTCTAGTGCCTAAGAGACTACAAAATAAATGTAAGAAAAATTATATTGTAAAGAGCATATTTAATATTGCATTTCTTAGTTTTGCACCCATATTATACTTACAGTATAAATGATAGCAGTCACATTCTGAGGTAAATGAAATATTATCTTAACAAAATAAAGATTTTTTAGGCTGACAACTAATGAGCTTTTTTTAATACCACAGCAAGAGGGAAATGAGAGAAAATGATAGTTTTATCCCATGGAGGTAGTCCCTGGTGCAGGCAGAAAACAAGAAAAAAACAGTCATCACTACAGCAATTGTCTCATTTGAAAAGGTTCAGTCAAAAAGCAGCAGGCTGTCATTCAGGCAAGATCTTTGTCATTGCAACTTGCATTTCTATATATTTACATTGCAGCTCTTCGAATTTAACCCTCAGTTTCATTACTGAGTTCTCACATATGCCAGCTCTATTGAGAAGTTTCAGTGAGTAATTACATAATCTCTGTAGTGAAGAACAGCATAAATGGGTGAAAACTGACCAAAAGGGCATTCCAAGACTGTCAGAGAGGGTATCTTCAGCTCCTAGACAGTGTACTGCGTTTCATCAAAAAGAGTGTGACCAAAAAATAAAAGAGGGTGATTTTTCTTCATTCACATAGCACTTGCAAAGCTCTATCTGAATAACCAGATCCCACTTTGAGCCACCTTGTACAAGGCAGGTGCTGACAATCTGAAGAAAGTCCAGGGAAGGGCTTCCAAGGTAGTAAGGGGGGCTGGTGCATGTGTCTTAAGGAATAGAGTCACCTTTGAAATTAAACCTGTCTTAAGCAGAAGGTCAGACCAGATGAGTTTTGGAGGTGTCTTCCAGGGTGAATTTTATTGTGATCCTATGATTTGCAGAATGAAAATCAAATTTCAGATCTTTGCTGGCTCTGAAGAGAAAAATAAATAGTACCTTTTTACTACAGAATAGCAGGAGAGAATACATGCAGGTAAACTCATTCAATAAGCTGTCTGTAGGGTGATTCTCCCTTTTAATAGGCAGGCATTATCAGTTTAGGGAGACTGCAAGTACTGAGTTTTGTGTAGTTCATGCCTATGAAATACTTCTTGTACAAATCAGTTAGACATACTGAAGCAGACTCAGTTTTCCTATGTTCCCACCATTGACAAGTGGGAACATATTTCTCATCTGACTTTCCTTGTGGCTCTGATTTCCTTTTTGTCACTCATTTTCTTATCCAGCTTAACCATGCTGGCAACTTTGACAGTCTGAATGCGCCCAGTCCAAAGCTAACAAGGGAAGCTTATCAGAAGTTACCCCTTTTTTGTGCCTCTGATCACAGAACTTGAACTTTGGTCGCTTTATCTTTTATCAAAACAAACTTTCAAATCCTTTGAAGTACAGCAGCCTCAAGAGTGCTGGTATCAGCCTTTCTCAATCACACATGGCTACAACCATTTTCTCACTGCTCCTTTGTGCAGGGTGTGGGAAAGCACTGTTTGAATGAGACAAATAGAAAAATGTTACAATACCCCTTTACAGCAAAACCATAAAAAGGAAGAGTCTGCTGAGACTCATGCACTTGAAAGGATGTCCTTGAATGATTTAAGAATAGTCTGACATTATGGATACAGCACAATTCAAAGATGAATTGAAGTTAGGTACTTAATGCAAACTGTATCAGAACAGTGAATAGACTTTTTGGCTGAAATCTTGTCTCATTTGGAGTGTTCTTGCTGTTTAAAATTGCATATAAAGCATAATATTTTCTTCTGTTTAGTGTTTCATCTTTCAGAATGTGTTGTCAGGCAGTATCTGTACTTCCAAGGTGAGGGTGAACTGCTGAGGACTGCTCATTATTTTCACAGTGGCCAGCACCTTAAAGACTTGGCCAGTGCTGTCCTGGAAATGTTCTTTCTTTTGATGAAAGGAAAAAAATATAGTAATGTGTGCAGAAGATGAAGTTGAGCCAATCAAGTCTGCTAATAGGTAGTACACAAAAACTTCAAGCAGAAGCATATTATGGGCATCTAAGGTAGGGAACATCTCTCAAAAAAGCACAGATGACACAGACTGATAAAGGTACTGAGGGGAAAAAAATGAATAACAACACTGATTGGCAATCTGTGACATGCCAAGTGAACAGCAGGAGTGTGGGAAACAGTGCGTGCTTTTTAGAGAAAATTTACTATGCAGAGGTAAACCCTCCAGCTGAGCAGGAAGGGAAGCATGAATGTCAGAGATTGATGCAAAGAGCATTACCGAGGGCTACTATCAAGACTGAAAAATAATGGTGAAAAGAAAGTAAGGAAAAGAACATTTATACACAATCTCAGAGGCCTTAGGACAATAAAATCACTGTTTAAAGTATATTACCAGATACTTTCCTATTTTGGCACCATATTTATCTGTTAATTCAGTATTTTTGGGGATTGAGCTACAATGAAAATAATAATAACAGATGTGAAGGTAAATTTTAAATTGTTTTATGGAGGAAGTCTGTAAATACTTTTCATAACATGACTCATAACAGGATGAAATGAAATTAATTATTTTATGCACTCATTTAAGAGAGATTAATGAGTTTTAATCAAGATTAAAACATATACTCTTACTCCTTTCTTAAGAAAATACCTTATGCTTTTCATTTTTTACTTATTTTAAAAATTCTTGCTTTGTTTGTTGATATGCAGCTTTTCACAGACACTAAATTAAAGTCACAAGTATTTATAGTCGTTATCTGATCACACACTTGAGATTAAATTTAATGGGTCAACATGCATAAGCCATTAACATGTGTCTACAAAGATAAATGAAAGAAAAATTTCACTACAAATATATAAGAATATGCTGAAGATTTTCAGAACACATTAAGGAATGAAAAGAAAAATGAAACTTTTTGTTCTGCTTTGTGCTGTACTGAGATAATCATGCCTCTGGTTAACTTTATTAAACACATATTAATCCAATTTCACCAGAGTGTCATGAAGACATTTTAATACAAGGGACAGTTTGAATCCAATTTTGTTATTACAAAAATTCAAAGCATATCCTAGAAGGATGGATGAAGAACACTTTTCTCTGATTCAATAGTAGAAATGCAAGCACTGCAACCAGAAGGATCACTATAGAATATTTCACTAGTGAGAAATGTGCACAGGTTTTTCAGGGTTAACAAATATGTTCACTACCAAGTCTTGTCCCTTGATTCCTGTCACAGAATGCTTTGAGTCCAGGTCTTCTCTGATTTTAAGAAATATTGTGGAATGATTTTGTATCTCTCTACTTCTCAGGATTTTTTTTTTTCCCTAGGTACTGTTAGACCCAGTGGTAGTAGAATTTAACTTCTGGATTATGTTAGCAGAAATTTGAATGCCTCCAGTAAAATCTTGAAAACCTATCTTATCAGTTACAGCTCTTTGGGGTTATTTGGTTTTGGGGTTTTTTTTTTTTGTTTCTGAAAATTTATTTAAATATTGATAGCTTTTGTTTTAGTGAGAGCTATGTATAAAGTATAGGAAAAGTATTTTGGAAGCCTACTACTAGATTTTTATTTTAACAAAATACAAATGTGAAACATCTATGACTTTATATCCTAAAATGAGTAGCTATTCAACCATCATCAGTGTCATTTGGTGATCTGCCTAACTACAGAGTCAAACAATTCATATAGCACAGTAAAGTAATGACACAACAGCACCAATCACACTTTTTTCATTTGTGAGATAAACACGTCCATTTACTGTCAATATTTCAAAGCTGGAAAAAGCTGAGACACATTTCTTATAAGAGATTTGCAGTCTAAACTTTAATATAGCCAAGTTCATCCTATGGAATATATAAGGGAAAATCATATAACAGAGAGATAATTCCATGTTCCCTATAACATTATTCATTGAAGGCGCTCATGCAATAATTTCTGCAATTAATTTGACCTTTCCCACAATAAATTTAACTACTGCTCAATGTCCAGACAGAGATCAATGATGAGTTGTGTCCCTCAGGGGTCCATATTAGGACCAGTACTCTTCAATGTCTTCATCAGCGACATAGTAGGATTGAGTGCACTCTCAACAAGCTTGCAGATGGCACAGTGCTTAGCAGAGACATTGACATGCCTGAGGGACAGGATGCCACCCAGAGGGACATGGACAAGCTGAAGAGTGGGCCCATGCAAACCTCATAAGGTTCAACAAGGCCAAGTTCAAGGTGCTGCACTTGCATCCAGGAAAACCCTGGTGTCAATCCAGGCTGGGGAATGAACAGATTGAGAGTAGCCCTGCTGAGAAGGACTTGGGGTGCTGGTGGATGAAAAGCTGGATGTGACCCAGCAATGTGAATTTGCAGCGGGAAGGTCTGGGCTACATCGAAAGCAGAGAGGCCAGAGAGTCAAGGGAAGTGATTCTACCCCTCTACACAACCTGGAATACTGAGACCCCACCTGGAATACTGCATCCAGCTCTGCAGTCATCAGTACAGGAAAGACATAGACCTTTTGGGACAGGTCCAGAGGAAAGCCAAAAAAAAATGGTCATAGGGCTGGAAACACCTCTTCAGTGTGAAAATGTTGAGAGAGTTGGGGTTGCTCAGCCTGGAGAAGAGAAGGTTCCACAAAGACCTACTTGAAGGTTTTCAGTACTTAAAGGGGACTTATAAGCAAGACGGAAGCAGATTTTTTAGTAGGTCCTGTACTGATAGGATAATAGTAACGGTTTTAAAGTAAAAGAGGGTAGATTTGAACTCCATATTTTTTATGAGAAGAGTGGTAAAACACTGTAACAGTTTTCCCAGGAAGGTCCCACCCCTATAAACATTCAAGGTCAGGTTGGACAGGTCCCTGAGCAACTGGACCTAGATGAAGCTGTCCCTGGTCATGGTAGGGGGATTGGAAGAGATGACCTTTAAAGGTCCCTTTCAACCTGAATTATTCTATAATTCTATTATTTGGTTTCAAAAGGACTAGGCTGCTCTAACTAGTTGTAAAAGCAAACAACATCCAGGGACAACCAGTAATTCCAGAAGAGTATAAATCTCTCTATTCAAGAGAAATATTAAACTCTCTGCTTGCCCAGTGTAGGACAATAAAGTCATGTTAACACTGTAACTTCTGCAGTATTCAAGGGGTGATATTAATTAGACTCAAAAAAGGAAGCTATGATTTCCTCACTGAGCACAGTCTTTCCAGTACATTTTCAGGGTAATTTTCCCTGTGGCATTCTTTGCAACTCCTTTTATTCTAGTTCTAGCCTGTATTCTTTTTGTCCTCATCTGTAAGGTCACTGAAGTAGCAAAGTATTTTGTACATCTCCAGCTCTATTCAATAAATAATAAAAGTCAGAAAATGGACTTTCTTTTATATCCATTTTGCTGAAGTCCATCAATATTAAGCTTTATTACAGGAAGTTGTGGACATTTTTAAGATTAGACAGAGAGAAAAAAAAGGGTATCTGCAGTCTGTCACAGAAACTCATGTAATCAGAACTGAATACGGAATAAAATGAGTGAAATCTGTACACTGCCTATTGTCATTGCCTATAATATCATATACTTCTCAATTGTCTCATAGCTTTCTGAAAGGAGAAGGAATGGCTTAAATGTTTGATAATGCAATGCAGAAATGTGCAATGCTAGATGACTAATTTGGACATCACAAAATGGCATATAAGATAGTACCACAGCTGCCTTGAGATATCATGCAAAGACAGTAGTGGGTTTTTTCCCATTTATTCACTGTTTTTAGTATAACTACAGTCTAAAAAGTCTGAAAAAAGAATCAGTGTTAACTTTCAGCAAGTGCTACCATTTACTAACAATAAATCCATGTGGACTATATTCAGTAACCTACCCCCTTACATCCCAGAAAACTCTCAGGCAGAACTGCTTTGTATGTCTGCTGGCTTTGTGACAAGAGGTCAAATCTGAAAGCTGAACCTGAAGGATTTCAGAGAAATCTGCTCCAAGGAATTTAACACCTTAATATTTAGGTCTCATTCATGAATTAGCATTTAAATGTGGGTCAATAGTTCACCTCTGAGTCAAGCATGTGCACCATGGAGAACAGGTTCACTGTCACCTGTCACGCTGCATTGCTTGCATTCTTCGTTGTCCATTTTAAGTAGCAAGACATGCTACAACTCTTCTTGCTGCTTCAAGTATCACAGATTCTAATAAAAAATAGCATTAGAATGTTTATATCTGTTAAGAGTTTAAGTACATGATTACCTAATCTCTGAGAAACTTCTGAATAGATTAATCCCACACAAGTTTAAGTGGTATATCTGTTTTAAAAGAATGACCTTTCATGACCAGTGATTACTGGTCATTATAAGGACATTATAGGGATACCACTTTGTGTCCTGGGTAAAATCAGATAAAGGATAGCAATGAAAACAGAGAGTAGGCATTAAACGCATATAGAACATACCTATGTAGTTATTTTCAAATACAATGTAGATTTGAAAACCAGTGAAGATATAGCAAGGTCCAGAGTGTCAGTCAAAGTATGATCCTCCTTTTGCCAAAAAAAGTCCCCACTTTGTATTTGTCTCAGCAAAGTGAAGTACAGATTTTAAGGCACAGTTAAAATTTATCCTAGAATAAGTATGTAAAAACAAATTTTAAATTCTGTGCCTATCTGGAAATAATGTTTCAATACTCACACATGTATTCTACAGTCTATTTCCCCAAAATGTACCATAAATTTGTTGTCTTCCAGTATGACCAGTTTGGAATTTCCTACTAGAACCGAGTAGAAACCCCAGAGCGAAGTTTAACAAAGCTCACCGAAGCAAAAGCGGGGCGGAGGGGGGGGGTGTTTAAGATTTATACTGGTACTTTAGGACATTAAAAGGAAATGAAGATACACTAATGAATATGCTTAAGGCAGCAGAGCAGGGCGCTGCAAAGCCAAGAATAAGGTTGATATATCCTGCACCTAAACAATTGTTTCATTCACTGTTTCACCCAAGGAATAAGGTTTAAAAATCCTCAGAATTTTAGATTGCACTTCTACTATTTCTAAAATTAGTATCAGGAAAAAGATTTAGTGAAAAATACTCAGTTGAAAGGCCATGATAAGCAGTAAAAATCTCTGGTATTTAACAGAGTGTTAAATATCTTTTGTTCTAAGAAGTTTGTTCAAAACAAACAGGAGACAGGAGCCATTTAGTGCTGTTCCCTTTTTACAGAATCACCATGCTGGCAAATTTGTTTTATATTTAATTAAATGATTGCACATTATATTTAAAATGAAAAGTAATTGCCATTTGATTAGTACTAAATTAATGGCCTGAGGGAATTCACTTTTGTTGAGACTATGGTATTATTAAGAGAAAAATAATTTTTTAAAAAATGCTTGATTTCCTGGGCACAGAAAATGTGAAGATAGCTCACGTAATTAGATGATCAAGGACAGAGTAGTATTAAATTGAACTGCAAAGCAAGTCAAGTGGGATATGCAGTGATATCAGTCCAGTGACATAAACTCACTGTTGCTAGGAGCTTTGATATCGCCCAGAAGAATGCTGAGAAAATTAATTAGAGAAAAATCATTACTGAAGACATAATGTCACTGATCCTCATTACCCATCATTTAAAAAGAGCTCACATAATTTGATAAATTTTGTTATTAATATGGAAACATAGATTAATGTTTGCATAATAATGGTATATTTCACCAGTTGCTGTCAGCATCCTTAAAAAATTAGTTACAACCTGGAAATGTAGTAAATTATGGAAATCACTACCTAAATTAAGCTAATTTGTGAAGACAAAATATTCAGGTTTTCCACCCTAGTTTGTTTCTTTTCAATATGAACGCTGCATAAATATTAATTTGGGCGTGCTTCTTGTTTGTTTAATTTGTGTATGTTGACACATTTGCAGTTACTTTATAAGAACTCCATCTCTGACATCTCTTTTGCTGTCTTAGAGCAAGATTTTATAACTATTCAAGGTACCAAACGGAATAAAATTTATTTGCTGTTCTTCAGAAAACTTGATGTCCCCAGAGCAGAGAGAGCAGTAAGTCACCACTAACAGTTAGTGAGTTAGAGGGTCTGCAGCACACTCAACCTGCTTCAGTTTAATAAGCTAGATTTTGAGTGATAATGGTGCACCCACATGGTCTGTACAAAAGCTCATCACAGCAATGGTCTCTGCACTGGAACAGAAGCAAAGGCACTAAAGGCATAATTTCCAAGAGGGATCAGGAATAATTAGATCCTAACTGCCAACACAATTTTCCCAAAGCATGCAGCAAGACATGGTAAGAATAGTATACAGGTTTTACAGGAGATTTTTTTTTTTTCCAGGTGTATACCTCATCTCCTTTTTGAACAAAATAGTTATTATTATCTCTCAGAAACAGTATTCTGGGCTACCACTGCAAATGCCAGTATATATCCAAGCTATTCTGTGCTGTCTCCAAGAGGGTACTACTACATAATCCTAAAAAAAGAAATTATAAGTCATCTAGTTAATTCCCTGGAAGACTTCTAGTCCAAACTCCAAGTCAAAACAGGGTTAACTAGAAAATTAGATTAGATTGTTAAAGATCTTCTCCAGATGAATTTTGAAAACCTCCAGGGATGGTAAGTCTGAAAATGCTTTGAGCAACTTGTTCCATGGTTTAACAACTCTGATTATGAAATTCTCCTTACATTCAGCAGGAATTTCCAACAGCTTGTGTTTGTTGCCTCTGGTAATTTCCCTGTGAGCACCTAAGGTGAACCAGGCACCATCTTCTCCAAGCACCCTCCTCCTTAGGTCATGGAAACTGCAATTAGATCTATCAGGAAGTAGCAAGTGGAAGCAGGATGCAAGGGCCACGGTGGGTGGGGCACAGGCAGTTGTGTCACAGGCGAGTGCCCAGTCCCACAGTACCCCAGCAAGGCAAGTAGAACAGCTCTGGTGATTATAACAAGGTTCAGCAAGAATCCAGGTAGCCAAACAAGTTCCTTTTGAAAAACCAGGCCTGATGTTAACCCCGGAAGCTGAGTTCATAAGTCAAGGTCAGGATAGCTCTGGAAGTAATTCGCCAGGATTAGAAACCATACAGGAACTGCCAGACAGGTACCTTGTGATGAAAATCTGAGGTCAAACTTGGAAGCCAAATCTGTGGCTTACAATTAGTGACTGAATGAAGGATGTGAATAACCAGCCTTAACATCTGTAAGGATCATGCAACATAGCTCTGGCTGGAACCATACACAAAACCACAGCTTAAAAACAACTTCCACATGAAGAAAGGGAGAAACCTCTGATAAGGCTTCCTAGCAGAGATATGTGAAGAAGCTAGCCCTCTGAGGCTTCTGCCAGACTTTTCTTTAAGACCAGCTGAGGCTTCTCAAATAGCCCTGATTATCAGGGAGCTGGCTTTGAAGCGTAGGCAGCCAAATGCTGCCCCTTCACTACTGTCGGTGAAAACTGATTTCCTGGGCTCCCTACTGGTAAGGTCTATACAGCATTTCATGAATTTACCAGCTCAGAATTCCACTCCCTATAGCCTTTCTACACTTTTTGTTCATTACACAATGAAAACATTTTGAGAGAAGTTTTTTTGAGTTTTTTTTCCCCATGAGGACATGATGTAAACACAATTTGCTGATCTTACCCAAAAGATAGATTACTTACTTTGAGTTATTCTTCTGGTTATATGTACAGATATAGCTATTACCTCGAAGCACACTCATGAGTTGATGATTTCCATGTGTGTTTCCTTTTTTCTTCCTAGAGACCAGTACTGAGTGGGAGGTGTGAGCCTACATCACATGTTTTTATCCCGGTGCCAACTATTGAATTTAGTGCTGTACTTGATACACTAAGATTTATGAGAACACAGTGAAGTACATGCTCTGTCCACAAGGTGAAACTTGACATCACAGAGAAAGAAGATGTTTATTAGCAGAATGTTAATTTTGGTTTTCATCCTTTACCCATTTCCACACAACTGGAGGTTCCAGTGTCACATCTGCCCATCTAGTACCACTTATGAGCTTATTTTCCCTCACACGATAGTAAGATGTTTTGTTGTTAAGCTAAATGATATACCAGTAGGAATGTTTATCCTATTACTCAGAACAGGTATCTCATATGGTTCATGTGAACTAGATGTAGTGTAAAACATACTGAAGAGATGAAGAGTGGTATCCAACTTATTCACAATTTTGCTCTTGCGGGGTCGAACTCTAAATGTCACGGCTTCCTCAAAAAAGGTAGGCATACTCTTCTCAGTTAAAGGATTCTAGACAGAGAGTACACCTGAATGCTTTCACTTGGTCACGTTGGTTGTTTAAAACATAAAAACAAACAGTATCCACCTGTAAGAATTTCCATTTCTAAGAGTTTTTCTTTAAAGAACAAAAAAGTTGTCTATTAACTCTTCCCTAAAATAAAAAATTCTTATCTAGCCTTTTCAAAGCTGCTACAGTATTGGAAATCAGAAAAAGCAGTATGAAATAATGTAATTAAAAAATAATTCTTCTGTTTGGAGAGATGTTGTTGCCTATTACAGTATTCTCCAATTTAAATCTAGAAGGAAATGTCATTTAAATATAAAGGAAGATCCTTGTAATATGGGACTGGTAATGAACTCAGGATATGGTATTTTCCTTTTTCTTACTTTTAGACAACTTCTCAGGGGCCCTTGGTTATTATTTTAAATACATACATACACAAACAGATGAGCATTCTGTGTTAAGATATGTATTAAAAAATAGCATTAATTGTTTTTTGATATATTTTGCAAATGTATATACAGTCATTGAAATGGACTAAACCATCACAACCTAAATCAGATATCAGAAAGTATTAATAAAATTTTCTGTGGATGGATAATGTGACAAAAGTGTGGCATCATCTGTTTTTCTCCTATAGAAGCAGATCTTTCTACTGATGTTTGATGATTACCACAAGAGAGACCAAATGTCTCAATGCTAAATGAAATGTATACACATAAATGTGCTATCAAACTTCCATAACAGGAAAAGGGAAGAGGTATGTCTTTAAAAGCACCAGGTAAATGGATTTTTAAGATACTTTCTTACAAGTATTAGAAAAGTGGAGTGCAGATTTAAGAATTATATATCTGGACATGCATTTTACATAAATGTAAGTATTTTGTATATCCTTGTAGATATATACATTTTTGAAGATTTATATATGTGCAATAAATGTCTTAGTTAATGAGCGGCAAGCACTAATATTGACTTCTTTTTTCAAGGAAGGATTGTTTAATATTATGATATCACATCCAAAAACAAGCTCATAGCTGGGATATAGTGGTATTTCTGTCATTATAACAGAGCTTTGTTATGGTGTGAATCACCAATTTAAGAAAGATTAATTTTAAACTAATCATCAAATCTACAGTCTTCCTCTATGCCTTAAAAACAATTTTTTGCCACTAGCCGATTAGTGTTATTTTCTATATAATTCCTGTAATGCACACAGGCTATCAGAATTACAGTGACTTGGCTGACAGCAGTTGAAGTTTCTCCACAGTAACTTTTACTGTATATCTGATTATGTTCCAATACATTTAATCGCAGGCATTTTCTCTGAGACTTACAATTGATAGTATGCCTTATCTACAGGAGGCTATTAAGGCACATCCATATGCATTTATATAGGCCGTGCATAATTAAGTGTATCTAAAAAACTGCTAAGGCAAACTTTAATATTCCAAGTAAATACTGACTTTAAAAAGTGATTTCTAGAATATCTTACTGTATTGTCTGGAAACATGGGAAGTTTTCATTCTCAGAATAGCTAAAAGTAGTGTTTCCATAGATATATAATGGCTACTTCAGTAAGCAAAACACAAACTTATCCTGGATACCATTTTTACCTCTTTCTCTAAGTTCTTTATGTAAGGAAGTTGCTTAAGACAGGCTTCGGAGCCCCATTGATAGAGCCTTAAAATAGGAGTCCCTTCATAGTTTGTTTCTGAACTATGAATGTTGCATTGAGTGGAATTATTCTTATGGTTTTCTCGTACGTAGTAAGTGTTCTTTCATCAGATACACATATTGTTAGTATATGTCAGGCTGACATGGACATCTTTACTTATGAAAGCAGATGCTCACACACATGCACAAGCACATGAGTCAATATAGAATCTTTAGTCCTTCAGGAATAAATTTGACATTTTACATTTAAGCAAGTTCACCAGTGTCTTCTGAAGAAACTATAGGAACTGGAATGAAAACATATATATTGTTTCCTTATTTTGTATTATAAAAAAAGTAAACTGCTGAGTAAATACATCAATGAAATAAGTAGGAGTCCTCTTTCCCTCATGTCTCAAGAAGTAGTCAGTAGTAATTTACAGTTTTTAAATATGCATGCATGAGAGAACAGAATATTATTTCTCTTTTGCTTTTAAATTTGAGTTCTTAATCAGATGCTTTACTTTCTTTTCAGCTCTACTAATAACCTCTGTACTACATTTTACAATAAATTTCTTCAATTAGCCATTAATTAATTAGCAAACATATATTAGCATTGACAAGAATGAAAAAGTTCTGTAAAAAACCTCCCTTAATGAAACCATGACCTTATAATGAACAATGTTCAGGTTTGAACTTTTCTAGGCACTGTTTTAAAAATTGAAAAATATGGTTCATATTCTTAATCTTTATACTTAAATCTTTGCTAAGATACTTTCAGACACATTCAGCGACATAATAAGTATGATGCTCAAATAATAACTAAAGATTAAATTCTAATTCTATAACATTTCTACTCCATTGGAAAGGCTCACATAAGCAAAACAAACAATTCCTTCATTCAAAATTCATCTTTATTCTCTTACCTATTGTGTGAGAAATAAAAAATTATCTTGATATTCTATTTTAATATATAATTTTATGTCATCAAAGAGGCTGTAAAAAGAAATAAAAAAGAAAGGTCTGTATTTCAGACTAGGGTTCTTCAGTGTAACATTCTGGTAAGAAGACTAAATAGTAGGAAGCAGCAGTGCAATTGCCACAGAAACATTAGAAATACTGTTTGCCAAATCCATTTGCAACCGAAGGATTTTTCCTCCTCAAACAACAGTGCACAAAATATATATTATTGATTTGACTGATTAATATTTTAAAACACTGTGGAAGATTTTCTGAAAGGTGGATCCAGATAACAGGTAAGGAAATTTTTAGCTTGACTTTCAAAGGTATTTGTTGTGCTAGAGAGAGCTAGGAGGACAAAAGCAAACCATGGATCTAGTTGGGAGAATGAGGAACAAACTGCATTACAAAGCTAACATGATAAGCTTTATGAGAAAGAGGGTTGGAAACATAATCAGACAAGCAGGTAGCTAATAAGATGAGGACAGAAACAGTAAATGCAAAGAAAATCATCAGAGGGAATGAAAAAGTGTTTTCACATGAGAATAAAAATACTGAAGATGGCAAATTTGTTCCCATTTCTTTGTCAGTTTAATTCTTTGCAATTCTTTTTATCTCTTAAGTTTGAAGATACTGCTGTCAGATCAGTGAAGCCTTCTGCAGATAGCCAAGCACAATTGTTCTCCTTCTAAATTTACAGACAGCTTTATGTTTATTGATTATGATGCCAGGGGCTAAATATTATTAACTCAATGCAGGGAGTGGTTGGAGGTGTGAATGGCTTCTTTCTTCACTCTGCATTGAATCCTTGCTGATACTTCAAAATAATGGTTCATGCGACAAAGATTTCCTTGTTTTGGTTTTTTTTTTTTTTTCCTGTGAAATAAGCTAAGGTAGTCCAGTGTGCAGTGACATTCCTGTGTCATTTCCTCAGAGGTCATGAACTCCTTCTTCTCCCAAATCCACCATTTTCAATATGTAGCAGGCTGGTGAAATGAGAACACTTTGTCTGATAGGTCAGTTACAGAATCCATTAACAGTCTCATACACTTCCAACCTAAACAGCATGTCAGAAGGCATGTCAGTCTGACTTCTTTCTCCAGTCAAAGATACTCCCAGGTCACTACACTAACTTCTGGTTTAATCCTTCAAGAAAAAAAAATAAAAATAGGCAGAAAGTAGGGAAAGCATGAGACGGATTTACCAACCACCTAGACAAGCGCAAGAGGGAGTTTCATGCTACGTCTTCTTTTTCTCTCAGTGTGAGAATGCAAATGAATTACAATACTAGAATGTGGGCTTGGGAAACTTTATTGATAAAAATCATTTACAGCTGATTTTTTGTGTTGAATGTCTATGGTTAATTGGCCTTATTTCTACAAGTGACAAAGGAAGATCATTTAGTGTCAAAAGAGACTATGGCTTTCTGGAAGTCTTAAAAAATGTTGAATATTTTCATAAGAAAGAAGGTAAATTTCAAAATTGGTGTGTGAAGTGGAATTTTGGTGATGGTCCTGAAATCATGGAGGCTCAGCAAAAAAAGATAGCAGTAGCCCAATTTACCTTGCTAAAGAAAAGTACAAGCAGATAAAATAATTGGTAGTAACAGTAATATTGCAACATTTTTTACTATCCTAAAGAGCATTATGACTGCTGTTCTTGACCTTGGTAACTGTTTTGTTGGTGGAGTTATTTCTCTGGAAAGACAGAAAAATACATGCATCCATCAGCAATCAAAACTCATTCTGTTATCTCTGTGTAAATCCCTCCGTTTTAGAGCTGGAAGAAAATTGAAATATCAAAATGTAGGTAAGTAGAAAGGAATTAAACCACTAGAACTGTCAATCTAGCATTTCTCACAGATAACAGTCATAAAAAAATTTTCAGGACAGGTACTCTTTGGTTATATTTTCAAAATAATTTACATCCTAATTTCCATTAATTTTTGTGCTTGATAATGAAAGAATTATTAACCCCCTCTTTAAAGCCTGTATAGAGTTAACACTAATGTGTGGTATGAAATCCATAATTTTAAAATCTGGTAAGTAATTATTTCTTATCACAATAATTGATTGCTAAAATCATAATTTTTCATACAGCAAAAAAACCCCTACTGTTCTTTATATGATTGAAGAATAAATTAAACTGTTTTTTTGCAAGGACACTAAAAAATAGTTTTTTTCTATTTTGAACACAGTTAAACATCAGATCTACCATGTGATTTCTTTTTTTCCAATCTGTATTTTACAGCACATGTCAGACTAGCCTGGTAAACTGCAGGGTAATAACCTCTTCAGTATTGTTCCTGCTGTCAGATTGAGTGACTTGGCTGGAGGGTTGATGTTTTTAGCTCATGTAGAGGATGAAAATCCAAAACTATTAGTATTGACTTTCCTCCAGAAGCAATCAAAATTGTCTACATTTACCTTCCAAATTGAAAGTTATCTTCGCTAGACTGATATAAAATGATCAGTGTGTATCAGTCTGTAGCAATTGTTAACAAAACATCCATTTTAAACACTGTTTTAAAATGTAAAAATCTATGAAACATATTCACTTGGCACAACACTTCTCTCATAAAATAGACCATGGACAGGGTTTTCGGTTGAAAAATCAAGTCAGTTGCAAGCTTCTGGCTTAGGAATTTCTATTTGTAAATGTAGTTCATGTCTCATCAACTGGAAGTTAGCATCCTTCAGCTGAGACTCTACAAACACCTGTTAATGATATGTTTGACCATGTCTTTGGGAATTGCAGTGCAACTTCTAGAACCTGGATTTACACCCATTTTTGCAATTTGTGGTCATTATCTTTCCCCCTTTTCCTTAAAGAGTTATGATGAACACTCACTTCTGTGAAAACACCCTGGAATTTTTTACAGAGAAAAGGCACCCAGTATTTGTCAGAAGAATTATCACAATTCAAAACATGAGAGCTAATTGGACTGAAAATTAATAAACAAAGGGAAAAAAATCTTCAAAACAACCTTACAGAAAGCAAGTTGGATTGCTCAGTTTACATTTTTGTATTGCAAATAGGAGTAAAGAAGTCATGACAAGGTAAACCAGTTGAACTGGAGTAAACAAAAAGCTGATGTGACTGTGACTCATTTTTAAAAAACTCAAATTTCAATTTAAGAAAAGTTGAATATTGATTTAAAAATGGTGGGGAATTATTTTAACAGGTCAGGTGTTCCTTTAAGTCATGCTACCTGCAGGATGTTTTTTATGTTTTTCACTGAAACAATCACAATAAAATGAATTCAATTATGAAATTATGGAACAAGTATTTTGACATATTTTTATAACAATCATTAGAATAACCAGACTTTGTTGAGATATTGTAAAATTTATTACTGTGTTTTGTACTTTTTCTTCAATGGTCCTTTTCAGGAATTTCATTGTATTTTAATTCAAAATATTTAAACATGCTAATAGAGAAATTCCTTAGAAAAAGTAACAGAGAAGTCACTTTAAATGTATAGTCGTTCATACTTGTGTTCTGGGGATGAAGTTACTCAACATTTTATTGACGGAAATACAGAGGAAACGTAAAATTATTTTTCTTTCACACTGCAACACATTAATGGTTAAACTGTCTGAAACATCAAGAAAGACTTGTCCAACTTGTTCACAAGTTCTTCTCTATAAGAAAGCTGATTAGAGTAAAGCTATATTGTACTCAGTGCCTCTGAGAAAAAAGAAGTAAATATTTCCAGCTGTCTTTGAAGGTGATTTTTCACTGGCTTGCTGTTGACACTAGTAGGGATATGATAATTTTTGTTTTTATTGTGGATGAAAAAATACAGCTGAAAAAAGAAAACAAATTTTCATGTTGTTTAAACAGCACCTCTCGTGGTCTTGGTTCTCTTCCAGTTCTTTCCCACTGAACTTGGACACAGACCGAAGCTAGCAGACTGCAGACCATTCAGTGAATTTAGATGTAGTTATGCTGTTTCAGAATGTTTGAGAATCTGAAATATGGATGTGGGCTACATTGTGCAAGTTAATCATCAGATGTTCTGGGAACATTTATTTGACAGATTTACAGATGCAAACTCAAGTTCTTTGTATTTCAAGAATGGCAGCTCTTAATCCTCTTCTCTTTGTCAACTGCTGTCTAGAGAAATCCACGCTAGCTGTTCTGAATCAGAGGTAAAGCCTCTCCCACCTGCACCTCCTGCCATCACTGATTCTTTGATTCTGGTGCGGAATCAATTTGGTATTCCTGCTGCTATTCTGGCAGGGTTTATCTGCCAGGTCTGCATGCTGCAAAGAAACTATGCAATGCTAGATTTAAATCTTTTGCTAATGGCTGCAAAGGAATTTATTATACCCTTTGTTTTTTTCTTTTTTTCAGCCAATGTTAAGGAAGCTGAGTTTTATTAATCTAGTTGTGCTAGCTCTGCATTTGGCATTTTGATTTTTTACAGTTACTTAATCCTTCTTTAGGCAGCAAAATCTTGTGATCCTTCCTTTCTGTTTAGAGTTCTGTTCAGAGTTCTTTAGAGTTTCTGTTTAGAGTCTTTTCCCACTAAAAACAACTGGAGTTTTTCCATTGACTAAAACAGTAGTTGTTTTTTCCCAAAAATAGATTAATTCTTGCAGAAGATTTTTTTAGCAATTTAGTTCTTCAGAGTCTCTCAGTCAACTTCATGCTTTTGCATTAAGTCTAAATTAACTTTTAAGTAATAATAAATATATGATTTTTATCTGCTAAATTTTATTTCAAACTATAATGCTTTTAAAAAAAAAAATTATATAAAAAGTTTCTCAAAAAATGCTAACTGTTCTGGTGAGGTAAACTCTTCAATCAGTCAAATTTCATTTTTTTTATTTTTTTCCACTAATGGAAATGGTTCATACTAGGGGATGATGATATCTCAATAAGTGTATAATTCTCACAGTACCTTGACCTATTTGCAAAATTGAGGTCTGAACAAATTTTGACTAAACATTTGTAGGAACTGACTTTCTCAGGTGCTATGTTTTTATTTTTGTGATGGCAGCTGTAATTATTCCTGAAATACAGCCACCAGAAAATTGCCATTTTGTTTTGCGTACAAAAGTAAGCCTTTCTGCATTACAGCTCCTATCACAGTGTGCTAAGCATAATGCCAAAGTTTTACCTGAACCTATATTTGCTTTCAGCTAGGGTTAAGAATACCCATTAACTCTATCCTCATAAATGATTCCTGCTTATTATTGCAGAAATATAGTGTGACATGGTAAAAGGAAAAGTCACACAACATGAATATACAGATTGAGTAGCTAAAATGTAGAGAGAACATGATCAGGATTCTAAATACATATTTAGAATAAATCCTTTGCTGACTTGCTCTCATTTCAGCATGACCACTCTGAATATAAGACAAAGCAGAATTTAGTTGTTGAGTTTAGCCATCAGTCGCTTGATAACAGTAGTCGAAAGGCCTAATTAGAGTTTCACAGAAAAGGTGATGCATGATGGAAGAGCAGCACTCCTTGAATTCCCCATTAAAGCTCGATTTTTATGTTCCCTAACTGTAATATAGCTTGCAGCATGGTTCTGAAGTCTTCATACACTGTATGTTCAATTTTCTGTAGTCTTTTACTGTAGCTCTCTATCAGCGATCATTATTTTAAGCATTTTTAAGGTTTATGTTTGCAGTTTTGATTTTCTTGGCTAGTTTGAATGTATTGCAGCACAGAAGGTTATGAAACCAATGTATGGATAATGCACATACACACACATAGTTCTTGCATAAGTCTATTGATAACATTTGCAAACGAAACCATGGTTAAAACTAATCTTTTTCTCCATACTAAAGAAAATTTCAGAAATAAAACCTTAATTAAAAAAACTGATAATAAATTCTTTATCTATTTTCTTTTAGCTAGTACATGACTCATTCCATCCATTCCCTTTCTTACCTCTCTATTTTACATTTTTTTGTGTCCTTTTCAGAAATTTCCCGTCCAACTATTATAGTTACTCAGCTAATTAAATACTACAAGAGTGGAACTTGGAGGCAATACAACACTTTTGTGGATTTCCTAGGAAAGAATGCATGCAGTAACAATCAAATTGTCAACACTTGATGATGAATTGAAAGTGTCCAAGAAGAACCTGCAGTGCTGTAACAGAGCCCTACTTTATACAGCTTTACCTACTGGCTGCTCAGATTATTACCTTTGTAAAGCAGGTGACCAACAGGTGCATTTTTTTGTTCAAGATTGCAATGGATCTCATAGCAATAAACCATGTTAGAGCTTAGATGATGCTGACCAAGCACAGAGCTTTGTGGATCAGCACTAGATTTATAACTACATACCAGTTATTTGAAACTTGGACAAGGCTTACCCTTAAAATACTTGCTCCTTAATCTTTTTCTTAAAAACTTTAAAATTCTACATTAAAATATTTGAATTATTCTTCTATATTTGTTGCAGGAAGAAGCCAATCTGAAAGCACTACTCAAAGAAAGAAGACCTGGACTATAGCTGTTCAGTATTTATATATATCAACCCTAATTGATTAGATTACTGCTGTAATTAGATTACTACACAGAGAAGCATGGATGGGTTTTGCTGTGCAACTGTTGTCAAATTTACATTCTTCTCAATCAATTGGGGCAGAAACTAAAGGAAAATAGTCACAAAGGTAACAATAACAATTTGACATTATGTAACAGGAAAGTAGGAGAGATCTGCTTTAAGCTATCTAATTTATAAGTAAGTAGGCATCTTATGCCCACAATCTAATTTAAAGCAAACAAAACAAAACAACACCCAAACAAACACACCCCAAAATTAAGACTGCAGCCCTGTCTGGGAAAACATATTCATCTGATATTTGACACCTGATACACAGAAGTCTAAACCCAAGAGGAAACCACTACACATAAAAGCCAGAACACCATCAAGGACTGGCACACAGCATGTAATTGAAGCAATTATTCTGCTTGGACCATGGCATTCGTCCCAAATGCACAGGAGAGGCTTGGCACTTGATTGACATTGTTATGAAGTGTGCAAGTAAAATATCACGATGAGAATCACAAATATTAACGGAGACAAACACAAAGTTCTGCATCTACAGAGTAAAAACCCAATGCACCTGCACAGCTGGAAAGTCCAGAAAAGGACCTAGTGTACTTGATGAGCAACAATTGAATGTAAGTAAGCGAGGAATACTTGTGATAAAGAAGGCCAACAGCATCCTGTGGTCTCTCAGCAGCAATGCAGACAACAGGTGCAGGGGAGTTATTCTTCCTCTCACTGCTGGGGAGACCCTATCAGAGTTTCATGCCCTGTTCTGGCCTCCCCAGTAGAAAAGACAAGGACATACTGGAACAAGGCCAACAAAAAATCATAAAGATGATTGAGGATCTTGAACATCATTTACAGCAAAAGCAACAGAAGAGTAAACACTGCTTAGTTCAAAGAGGAGAAAGTTCAGGGAGAGACTCATGAATGTATGAAAATATCTGATATGGGGAAGCCAAAATCAGAGCCTAGACCTGTCCTAGTGGTAATCAGTGAGAGAAGAAGGGGCAATGGGCACAAATAAAAATACAGAAATTTCCATTTAAACACAACTTCTTTTTTTTTTATTGTGAGGTATTTTCACCCTAGAATATGTTGTCCAGGCAAGCTATGGAATGTTCATCCTTGGAGATATTCAGAATCTAATTTAGCTTAACCCTGATCAATTTATTATAACTGAGCCTGCTCTGAGCAGTGGGGCTGGACTTGGTGATCTCCAGAGCATCCTTCCAGCTTCAAAGATTTTGTGATTCCATTATCAGAAATAAAAATATATTTTTATCTCAGATAGGAACTGCTGTTCACTCACTTTGCCCATCATGCTTAGGAAATAAATTTCGGCTATACATCACAGTGTGTTGTGGTCTGGCTCTTGCAACTGTCCTACACAAAATTCTTAATGACAGTATTCCAGAAATAATATTTCCAGAAATTTTCTTTTAGAAGAAATTTTTCCTTTTTTTTATAACAGTTTGGTTTTCTTAAACTGTTTCGTTAAGAATTCTCTTTGTTTTGAAGCCGTGCCTGGAGGAACGTGAAGTTTAATAATTCTTGCAAAATTACATGGCAGATTGTATTGCTTATGAAATTCAATTACTCATAAATAAAATAAGCTTCTGATTCCTACCCAATTTATACAACTGTCTAGTACAGGACTTTACAAATTTGTTTTGTTTACAGACGTAGTAGCAGAGTGCCTCCAAACCACAAACTTATGAAGGTTGACTTTAGCTGCACAGGCAGCTGTTGTGCATTGTGCTACTTTTGCAAAAGTATTGATATTAGCATAAGAAATGCTAGCCTATTAATCACATGGCTTCTATGCAGATTGAGTCAATTTATACAAACTCAGGGCTTTGTTTCCCAATAAAAATAAAAGTTAATCATATAGTATTTTGTTTCAGCATAAGAATTGAAGCATAAGCTACAAAAATATGTAGCAAATACTCACTCTTGTAAATGTTAGTAGGCTTTTTTATCTGTACCCTACTAAATGACCATTGGCTCTAAATCCTGTATACAAGTCCTCAGGCAAGGACTAGCCCTTGTTATTATTGAGAGATTATCCATACAACACCAATTGCATTTCCCAAAAGAAGAAAAAAAGAGTTTGAATATGCTAAATATCGGAGATCCAGAGACAAAATTATGGAGACAAAAGGAAAGGCTAAAAGCAACGTATCAAAGTTCTTTCAAACTTAATTTCTCTGATTACCTTATTGTTCTTATCACACTTATCATACAGACTTTTTGTCTACTCCCACTGACAAACCAAACAGTGGTATTGTTAATAATGGGAACAAGTTTGTCTGCTTTCTCAATTTTCTGAGTACATCATAGCAAGTGTTGTTCTCTTTATTCTCCCTTTTGAAATATTTTTATTCATGTTGATCTTAGCAAATCTCAGATATGGGTATATGGTCCTAGGTCTTTCCATAATTATTTCTCAGTGGATTCTCAGAAACTCAACATGAAAATTCTTCTAAATTCCATTATGGATACACTCTATGGTCATTTGTTCCTTTTAGGATGTTTTATTACTATTTTACTTGAATTATTCACACATAATTTGATATTTTAGAAATCAGTCTTGGCTATAAGTCACAGAGATCAGTCATGTTTTGAACAGCCATATGTCAGTTGATGATCTTTACTAGTCATTAACTCTTTTATCTTAAGTAAAATTAAGTTTCTACAGTCATAATTCAGAATTGTTTGCTTTGCATTATTTTTTGTAATAAATGAAAGAAAAGCTTACAAGAAAACTAAGAGCTAAACTCATTGCTATTACACATCTAGCAATTTTATTTTTGCATTGGACCATTCCCAATTAAAAAAGAAAAAAAACCAAAACCAAACAATAAAATAGAAACATACATTTATTGATAAACCTGTGAATTTAATTACAAGACTTTATCTATCTGCTTTGATTTGCAATTGGATTTTCCTCTGAAAGCCATATTTTGCTTTAGAGCTGTGTAACAGAAAAGAGAAAAAGGAAGTAAATTCACTTTTAAAACGATCATGGAAAATATTATTTTATAAGTCAAGGAATGTAAAAGGAGACATGCAAAATGTTTTGTACAAAACCTAAACGAATATTATTAAAATTTTGTTTCAAATGTTAAGAAAGCTGAAATTTACTGGATTTATCAACTGACTTTTGCAATGTTCCCCTTCTTTTACAAATATTGTTTTCATAATAGCTGTTTTGCATCTCCCTGAACTTGAAATTGGCTGGTATTCCCCTCATTACTGAACTCTATTGGATACTTATCATCTTCCCCATTTCTTGTTTTGAACAGAATGTGTCAGAACATCATTTCCTTCCCCTGTTTAAAGAACCTGGGTTGACAAAATAGCATTCACACTATCTTACACTAAAAAAAAAAAACCAAAATCTTCAAAGAATAGGGTAATAAAAAACTGAATCTTCAGAAGGACTCTAAATCTAAAGGTATGTTCACTTGCTCAGCCTGTATAGAGGACAGAAATATTTTGGGAGACTAATTCAAGAATTTGAAGCTAAGAAAGAAACCTCTAATATTTTGGGGTTTAATTAGGAGAAGCTTTGGTCTCTATTTTTTTAATTAAGTGCAAAGTATACTTATTTCCATTCTAAAATGTTCTTGTTTCATGACGCAACAGTACTAAGCAGAGATAATATTGTCGACATGGTAAACAGAACAAAACCTTTCTAAATAATTAAAAATCCTATATTCCTAAGGCATTAGATCTCTATGAAATATAGTAATTAATATTTGCATTGAGTTTCACCCTATTAGATTGTGTTTTTCCCTACTTTTGCCACATGCTGTATAAATTTGGCTTAGATTTAAAAGAAAAATAAATAGAATAACCATATGCTTATTCATTTTAGTCTTTATTTCCTTGGTTTGTCTCTTAATATATGCAGAAATCAAGGCACAATAGTATTTTTACCAAAAATTTGTTAAATAAGACTCCTTAACATTAATGTAGCATTAAGATGCAGTCATTCCTTATTTGTCCAGATCCACAATTACATGATTTTATATCTGAGCTTGTCAAACTTTGCTGTTGGTACACACTAAGGCTTGCTATACCTCTGTGATGTTTCTACATATGTAATAGAGATGGAATATTAAGACTGTGTCTTTTATAGTTACTCTGAGAAGCAACTTTCTTTCTACTTTCCTACTGAGACCTTCAAACCACCCCACAGCTTTCTATTGGATTGAAACAGAACAAAAAATGTTTTCAGAAACATAGAAAGATCACGCACGTTTGCCCTCTAGAAATGGGAAATTTGGTACACAGTCTCCTCAGGGAAACAGTCTCATTTAGTTAATGTCATTTTTAGTGAATCAGAAACAATTTAGAAAACAAATTCAAAGTGTTTAAAACATTATCACTCTTAACTTGAAACAAAGGAGTTATTGGAGTTTTACTGAGCTTGGATTTGGAACAAATTACCCCTTACATTGGTTTTTTTCTGAAATTTGTGTCAATTTATATGTGCTTAATCAAGACAAACTGCTATTTCATATGTTTTGATATATGACAGGTATCTGGAAGATACTGCATTTTGGAACATCATTTCAACAAACTAGTGGTACCCACACCCAGACTGATGGAGTTGACATTGCTTCCCTATTGAAACATAAAAATTCCCTAGTAAATCTTATTAAATTGGTTGGATATAAGACAACTTGAATGAAATTATTAGGGACAGAGAAGAAAAGCTTATCTGTCAAGGAAGAATAATTTGAAAATGCAGAAGATACAGAAACTTGATCAGAATCCAGGATTCCTTAGGGTTTATCTGACTATATTTCTGAAGTTTGTTTATCATTAATTTTCCTGGAAAAACTTGTCTAACAAGTTATTTTTTTCATCCAGAGAGCAATGTCAGTCCCAACTAGCTGTGCACAAGTGTCACTCAAGCACTGAAGCAGATAAAAGAGGTTATATGAAACCCCATTCCTTCCCCAAACACAAGGGTTCCTTTCTTTCATCTGACTAGTTTTGATATATTTTCACTCCCGCCTTATTTGATAACACTTACTTTTGTTTGACTTCAGCTGCGTAAGCCCCAGAAATACAGACTTAAGTTAAAGACTTCAAAGCTTTGCTGTAAATTTATTTTACATCTTTCCTCTCTCCTATCCAAAACCAGTTATCTGTTCTGTGTGGGTGGTGGCATTGTGGAAATAGGAGAATTAGGAAGATACTTTGTCTAAAAGTTTGTGCCTTACATTTCTATTTTATGCAAGCATGTCAGGTTTCTGAGGATGCCTAGGGCACATCATCATGTGACAGTGGGAGGTTGACACTGGGACCACAAGAAAAACAGCTCAATTATCATTGAAGTCACTATGATTTTTAAAAAGAGGTGAAGAGGAAAAAAGTGGGTGCCCTGAACTCATAAGAAATGTCAGACAACTAGAGATTTTGAGAAGATGATACATAAACAGAGCCCTGAGACAAATGGTGATCTAGTTCAAAGCTGAGCCTGTAGTGTTTTCCTGCCTTAAAAGCTTAGCCTTTATATCGCCAAATATGTTAAAACCAACATGAATTTCTTTCATATGGATAGAAAAACATATCAATGTCACAACTGTCAGTGGCAATTTCAAAAAGTTTACCTTCAAGTCTCCTACTCTTGACTCCTCCATAGATTAGGAATTTACCTACCAGTGATTTAAACTTGACTGCACTATCTGTCACTGTCTATTATTCTCTACTGTCCAGGAACATTTTGACAGTGTTTAGAATACCACTCTCACTTTGTGTATGTATGTTTTTGTCCCTTCCTAAATCATTTTTACAATCCCTTCTTAAAAATATTTCCTTCTTATTTGCTTTGTCTTATTTTTTCATCTAGGCCATGTTTATGACTATATTATTTCAGAGTAAAGTTCAAAATTATGCATTTTCAGAGAAAATAAACATGTTTACTATTGTCAAAGTGGGAAAGCAGAGAAGCAGAATGAGACACTGAGCAATCGTCTTCTTAAATGTTTTGCCTAAGAAGAATTTGCTGACCTATTTTTTGTTGTAGGGCACAGAAACTGGATCATCCTGAGCACAAACTACTGAGATCTTTTCAAAAACAGGATGCTCAGTGTTGAACTGAAAATTATTCTCCAAAGAGTTGGAAGTGTCCATGTTTTTAAAATTTAGAATTACCTTTTTTTTCAAAGTATTACATAAAAAACCTTTCTATTAAATACCAAAACACAGCACCAAACCTGACAGAATTCAGAAGTGTTTGGACAATCCTCTCAGGCACATGATGTGACTCTTGAGGATGGTGCTGTGCAGAGCCAGGAGTTGGACTTGACCCTTAATGGTCCCTTCCAACTCAACCTATTCTGTGATTCTGTAACTCTGTGTAAACAAGAATGTAAAAAATATTGTCATGAAATATTCGCACTGTCTATAAAATACAGTTTTCCTTGGATACTTTAGCTTTAAAAAAATTCCTTTAAAAATTTTTTAATTATTTGTATTCAATAAATCCATTTTTTGATTAAGAACATGGAATATATTTTAATAAGCCAGAGAAGGGAGTCCTGAAATGTGTATTAACAGAATGGAACTGAAAACACTGGCATTAAAAGTTTAAATTATACACATTTCTATTAAGAGTTTAGAAGAATTCATACTTAAAAACCATAGAAAAAGAGGTCTCTGATGACCTTTATGATGACCTCAGAGAGTTGACATCAAGATCAGTGGTCCAGTTTATGCGCCTAAAAAACAGGATGCCATCCAGAGGGCCCATGCAAACTTCATGAGATTCAACAAAAACAAGGGCTGGTGCCGCACCTGTGTCAGGGCAACACCTGGTATCAATCCAGGCTGAGGCATGAACAAATGAGAGCAGCCCTGCCGAGAAGGACTTGGAGGTGCTGCTGGATGAGAGGCTGGACATGGCCCAGCCATGTGCACTCACAGCCCAGACAGCCAAATGTGTCCTGGGCTGCATCAAAAGCAGTGTGGCCAGCAGGAAAAAGGAGGGCATTCTGCCCCTCTGCTCTGCTTCCATGGTGCCCCACCTGGGGTACTGCATCCAGCTCTGGGCACCCCAGCACAGGAAGGACATCGACATGTTGGAGAGAGCCTGGAAGGCTCACAAAAATGATTAGAGGACTGAAACACCATTCCTGTGAGGAAAGGCTGAGACAATTGGGATTGTTCAGCCTGGAGAAGAGGAGGTTCTGAGCTGACCTAATTGCGGCCTTCCAGTACCGGAAGAGAACCTACAACAAAGATGAAGAGAGACTTTTTAAAAGGGCATGTAATGATAGGATAAGTGGGAATGGTTTCAAACTGAAAGAGAGTAAGTTTAGATTAGATACTAGTAAAAATTCTTTACTGTGAGGATAGTGGTGACCAGGTTGCCCAGAGAAGTGGGTATCCCATCCCTGGAAGTGTTCAGTGCCAGGCTGGTTGAGGTGCTGAACAACCTGATCTAATGGAAGGTGTCCCTGCCCATGTCAGGTGTGTTGGAATTTTATGATCTTTAAGTCCCTTCTAACCCAAACCATTCTATGATTCTATGATTCTGTTGAGGATGGGAAAAGATCACCTGAATCATTCAGTCAACTTACTGTGACTATCTGTAGCAGGGCATCTCACTCCCCCACAAGAGCTTATCTGTTGTTTTTTAGCTGGTCACATAACTCAAACAGGACAGGTGTCATTTTAAGTGAACTAGTGTGATTAGTTGTTATATTTCATTTTACAACTGAAAGACAATATTGCAGGTACCAGATAGTATCTTTTTATAAAGATCTGCCAGTATGGACACATTAGAGGAATACTGACTCTACACAAAGAAACTGAAGGTCCAGAGCTCCATATCTTTGTTACATGATGAGTGTGTAGGACCCACATTAGAGCAGGTCCTGTCAAGAAAAATGGACTTTCTGGACTGAGGCCATTTCTTCCCAAAGATTCAGGACAGGATCTATAATGCAGCTAAAGCAATAGGAGATTTGAAATGCATATAAATTCTTCTACTGTTAATGTGTCTAAGAAGGTATATGAAAAATGCATTCAAGTCCAGTAATAAGTAATATACTTCCATACAGTAACATTGTTAGACATGTGGCCAAATGGTGACGCAGGATATTGAAATTAACACTGTAATTTGGGGCAAATACCTGAGTGAGAGTTGGTTTGAATAGAAACGTGTTGAAAAACAAAAATAGGAGGTCTCATCTTTTTTCTCATGCTTCTGAAGGGGGAAGAGTTGAATGGTCCCATTCAGCTAGTCTATGGTTAATTTTGATTTGTAATTGTCCCCTAAACCTTCAAACATCATTATGAATTCTGAACACTAGGAGATAGAGAGAATAATTTTATTCCTTGGGAATGCACAAAGAATATTTTTGATCGAAAAACTCTAACAGTCTGGAATTCTGTTTGACAGTTGAAGCTGTCACTGCTACAGCAATATAATTACAGTAATTTACAATATTGTATTTTGAGAACTTCTCATCTATTTTACTGTAGCTCCCACCCAGCTGCTCAGTCACTCACCCTCTTCAGTGAGGCAGATGGCACAAATAAAGAGAACAAGAACACAAAAACCCATTGAGATAAAGACAGTGAAGTTGCTTGCAGAATTGACTTTAGCTAAACTAATTTATTTATTACCTCTTCAGATGTGCAAACACTGGAACAGCCTTCCTAGAGAGATGTTCAGTGCCACAAACCTGTCAGTGTTTAAGAGGCCCTTAACATGCCCTTAATAGCATGCTTTAACTTTTGGACAGCCCTGAAACAGTCAGGGAAAAAAAAAATTAAAAAAAAAAAATCTTTCCTCCACCCTCTCCCCAAACTCAACTTCACTCCTTTGATACCCATTACTCTCCCTACCCTCTCCTAAATTGCACAGGTGGGATGGAGAGATTACGGTCAGTACTCAGCTCTTACTCTCCCTCACTTCTTCCTTCTCACACTTTTTCTCTGCTCTGGCATGGGCTCTTCCATGGGCCACAGAGGGAACTATCAGCTTTGGTGCCTGAAGCATCTGTTTCTCCTCTCTCGACCTTGGTGTTCCCTCTGCTATTTTTTCCTCTTTTTCCTCTCTTCTCTGATGTATTTGGTGTTTCTTAAAAATGTTAACACAGAAGTGCTGACAGCTTGGTTGGTGAGATCAGCTGTGTCCTGTGCTGCACCTTTTTGTGGCCTGGGTAACCCCTGACCTCTTCTCAAAGCAGCAATCCCTGCCACCAAAACCGTGCCATGGACAGCCAATGTTCATCTAAATTTTCTTGTATAAAGTGAGAACTATATACAGTTACAACATTTAATTACATCTCAGATCACATGCTTCAGTTCAGATTCAGAAAGAAAATATTTATATCCAGGAAATATAGAAGATAAAACATGTAATACCTGAAGACTGAATGAAATAATTTAATGGAGAGAAGAATTATAACTACACATTTTATAACCTCCTTTCAACAGCAACAAATACACCTGTAAGTTTCCCATAACTTCTATAATTTCTGTCTTTCCTATATAGACAAAACTTGTGATGTACCATTGCCATTTTATTTTACTTTGGCAATGTCTAGAGATATTCTTGAGGCTAACCCTCCATTTTAGATGATTCCATAATGTTTCCTGTCCCATGCGAAAATAAGGTTGCCTATTCCTGTCAGGAGCTGGATGAGAAGGACAGAATGGTGTGGCTAGAAGAGACCACTAATTGTCACAGAAGAGGATAATACTGGTCTGGTATGATCTTATTTTTCAAGAATTTTTACTTCTAATTGGTTGGAGTATATTCAACTGAAATACATACATCCATTATTTGAGCACATCAGAAAGTTAATTTGGTTTTAGTTCAATTCTTAAATTCTTATGCTATTATTAAATGCAGACAGAGACTCCAGGACCTTGATTGTAACACTGTATTCATCAAACCTCCATCATGTTATTTTGATAAATACGTAATGCAGCATTAGATGAAACAAAATATGCAAAGTACACTTCATTCAGAGTATCTGCTAGAATAAATAGTGAAACAAAACATGTGAAAAATTTATTCAGATGGTCATTGAATTATTAGGAGGTAAAGGTTTTCAGAATTAGGAGCAAGAAGAAGAATGCGTATTTTCTTCTTTGGTATGTTTCAAGACCCATATGAGTTCATATTACTGCTTCAGTGGAATATGCATTGACACATATGTGTTAGCAAAATTTTACATTGAGATGATGATTTCTAAAAAATGTGAATTTATATTCATCAGATGGCTCACTGAGACAGCAACTGCAAACAAAATTTTCAAAATAAGGACTACAAAAGTTTATATTAACTGATATTAATTTCAAATTATTATGAGAAAATAACATTACAGAATGCAATCACCATATGAACTGAACTACTCTTGTAGTGAGAACCCAAGTTTACTTTGAAAATAACATCTGTTTTGGATTCAGAAAATAATTAATATAAAAGTGAACTAATAGATATAAATGAGACTCTCTCTATTTGATATATGAAAATCTGAGAGTATTAGTTATGAACTTGTTCAGGTTTGACCCTGGCTAAATGTCAGGTACCTAAGACTCTTTCAACTCTCTCCTTGCTCAGTTCTGCAGAGAACGAAAAAACTAACACAAACACATTGGATTCATGAGTTGAGATAAGCCTCTGGTGGGAGTATGCACAGAAAAAGGGCAGAAACAGGTAAAAACTTAAAGCTGCAAAGTGATTTAACCTAACAGAGTTTGAGGATAAATTAGAGGTAAAAATAAGCTCCTAAGACATCATTCCTTCACTCACCCTCCTTACCCCTTAAGGCACCTTTTCTCTGCTCACCCCCTCCCTCCTTTCCAAATAACAGCTCCAGGGCAGGGAGGGAGCAGGGTATGGGGCTTTTCTTTGGTCAGGGTCAGTCCACCAGGGAGAATAGTCCTCTACTTAGCCATGGGGGTCCCTCCGACGAGAGACAGTCCTTTGCGAACTTCTTTGGCATGTGTCCAATCTCACGAGCAGCAGTCCGCCCGAATTTTGCTGCAGCACAAGTTCTTGTCCATAGGGTGCAGACTTCCAAGCCGAGGCTGAGCCAAGGCCAGGCTGTTTCCATCCCGGGAGCAAGGCCTTTCTCTCTCCTGCAAGGCCTTTGCAACTCTCAGTCTCTGGGACTCCCACTGGATCACAGCTTCCTGCAGGCATCATCTGCTCCTCTGGCGTGGGCACCTCCCCACGGCTGTGGGGGTTCTCTGCATCCCCTGGACCCCATGGGCTGCAGGGGGACCACCTGCTCCCCCCATGGTCTTCACCACGGCTGGCAGAGGGTTTTCAGCTCTGGCGCCTAGAGCACCTCCTCCCCCGCCTTTCCACTGACCTTGGTGCCTCCATGTTGTTTTCCCTCATATATTTTTACCTCCTCCTCCTCCTTCTCTGGCTAAAAAGAGGTGCATGCTCACATTGTTTTGATTTCTTCTTAAATATGTTTTCACAGAGGCGTAACTAGCATCTGTAATTGGCCCAGTTTTGGCCAGCAGCATGTCCATCATCTTCAGAGCCATCAGAGATTGGCTCTGCTGGACATGGTGGAAAACTTCCATAACTTTCACACAGGACACACAGGAGCCATCTTTGTACCCCACCCTACTCACTAGCAAAAACTGGGCCAAGCAAAACCAACACAGAGCTGCAGCAAAAAATATTATTGTTCACATTCTTTTGCCTACTGGCATAATTCAACTTATAAAACCAGAAAAAAAAAATGCAAGTGTCTTGTTATCATATTTTTGTCTGTGAACAATAAATTTTCTGTTAAGTTACACACTGATTTTCTTTGGCTGAATAACATAAAAAGAACTTCAATACTAAAAAGTTACTAAAAAAATTCTTAGAAGATACTGAAGCACCACACATATTTAAATGTGCTATGAAAACTGGGACATGCTTTCCAGGAAGATATTTAGGTTTCCAGAATGGAGTTTTATTCAGAAGGTGGTAGGGTTAGTGGATCTCACTACAGTTCTTTACGGTTTATTTTCTAAAGTAAATTTCCACTAAGACAAATTACTTTTGCGAAGTACTAGATTTTTTTGTTCTTTCTCCATTTTCTCGTTATTCCTAACTCTAACCATATCTTGATGCTATGTTTTAAGTCATTATGTTCTTTAAGTTGTCAGGAAGCTTCTAGCAAAATTTAAGATCAGTAAGTAACAGGCAAAATTCTCGTTTCAAATAATTCAATGAGTCTTCATTGTATGGACTACAGTCTTGATGGACTTATCTCCTTTATACTACCAGCCTCCATTTCTTTTGAATGGAGTGCTAGGGAAATGGTGAAAATACAAGTTTCATTACAGTGTAAAGCTGCATGAAGATTGCACTTAGAGCTGGGGAGGCTATGAAGACACTTCTGTGTCCTTTAGAATAAATAAAGCTGTGCTTAATTCCTGTTGCCTTCAGTATTGCATAGAATCTACCACACATTTATACTTTAATATAAAGTATTAGAATTAAATTCAACATAAGTAGCAATGAAAATTTCCGAAGTAGCATAGTGTTCTACATTAGCATTTTCATAGTTTTCTCTTTCTTAAGTGGAAAGAGAGATTGTAAACCGAAGAAGGAAATAAATTGCTTTTGTTGAGGATAAACAAAAGTTCTCAGTGAAGATATTTTACAGCCTTTGACTCTTTGATACTATCAGATCTGAGAAGGATCAAAAGAAGCTACTTTTGGTGTATGTAGGAATAAAGCTTGACAATTTTCTTGTTTGTTACCTGTTTAAATTTTTTGTACATTAAAAAACCCCAAAAATGAAAATGATTGCAAAATGGTTTGTGAGTCATATTTTCAAGACTGTAATTCATAAACACTTTTACCTGTGTATTGACAAGACCATTCTACATGAGAGCTCCTGGAGGCCAGTAAACTTTTGTCAGTGAGACAAAATATGGTGTTAATTCACATAATACTGTAAAAATTTATTTTTTTTTTCCTAGATAAAGAGAGCTAATCTTGTTGTTGACAAAAGTGTATGTTTCTAGTATCTGTAATACTTTATTTCCCTTCCTGGGAGTTACTTCCAAGCTAAATGAGCAGACAATAAAATGGACTGAGAACAGACTCTATCATTTTCAGCGCAGTCCAGAGGCTACTGATGAATGGCTAACAGACTGGTTAGAGATGAGTCACTGGTGGTGTGTACCCCAAAGGTCTGCGCTGGGTCTACTGTTTAACACCTTTATTCACGAGGGGCAGAATATACCCTCAGACAATTTGCTGACACTACAATACTGGGAGGGGTGGCTGATGGACCAGAGGGTCATGCTGCTCTCCAGAGGAACTCTGACAGGCTGGAAAATGGGCCAACAGGAACGTCACAAAATTCAAAAAGTGAAGTGCAAAATCCTACACCTGGGAGATAACAACCCCACACAACAATGTACACTGGGGACCACACAATTGGAAAGGAGCTTCTCAGAAAAGGTCCTGGGAGACCAAGTGTATCATGATCTAAAGGAAGTATGCAAAGGAGATAGAGTCCGGCCCTTTTCAGTGTTATCCATTGACAGGACCAGAATCTATGGGTACAAACAGAAACACAGGAGATTTCTCCCAAACAAGAGGAAATATTTGTTTATTTTGAGGGTGACTGGACACTGGAAGAGGTTGTCCAGAGACACTGTGGCATGTTGGTCCCTGGAGATATTCAAAAGATATCTGAACCTTGTCCCAGCCAATTGTCTCCAGGTGGCCCTGCTTGAGCAGGGTGGGGTGTTGGACCAAATGACCTGCAGCAATCTATTCCAACCTCTACCTTTTCGATGATTTCATGTGTCTAAATTTGTATTTATGTAGGCAAGACAAAACTATATAAATGTTTGCATTAATTTATTGTTATAACAGCTACATCTAAGAAAACCCTTAAAATACCATGATGCTACTCATCCTCATAGGTGAAATTTTTCCTCAAGAATATTCCTTTAGAGAACAAAGATTTGGAATGGGATGATGCAAAATTCTGAGGTACATCACTATTTGTTGGCCATGCTTGGTGCTTCAGAGAAGATTTTTTCTCATTTCTTTAAGTAATTTTTACATCTTTGCTCTTTCACCTGTCTCAGTCAGATGCTCTTGTCATTCCCTGGAAAATCTCCAGTGTTTTTGCTGGTACTTTTCTCTCACAATATGGTATATTTTCTTCTGTTTTCTTCTTGATTATATGGAGTAATATAAATTGAAAGCAGTATTTCAGTCTGCAAATTAATGCATTGTCTGTGCTTCACCATAGAACTTCAATGATTACATCTTGATAGAATGCTCTTGGCTATAAGTGCCCTTAACCAAAACTTTAAATTAACAGACATAGTGCAAAGTAGATGCTAGTTAACATGGATGCAGTATTCACTCATTCAGTATACTCAAAAGACAATTCAGACTCAATAAAAAATTAAATTTTACTAATAGATGCAGTTAGATATATCTGCATATAAATGAATTACTGCTTCGTCCCTTGACAGAGCCTAGAACTAGACATGAAAATAAAAAAAAGATAAAATAAGGCTCACAAGAGAGGAAATCCATCTCAGTTTCTAAGTGACTCTAATTTAGTAAGAATTAACCTTTCTTGTGTGAGTGAACTTGTTTTGACTAGTATCAGTAGCAAGTATAGTGGTTAAAATGGAAAATATTTATGTTAGTGCATATATGTGTATCAAGCTTCTTGCTATTGTTTGGCTATTTTGCTTTACTCAAATATAAACAGGTCACTTACAGCTCTTTCCTCTATTTTATTCTGTAAGCGTGCACATTCTTTATCACTTTCACTGCCTGTATTAATTCTTGGGTCACTGAAAGAGCAATATCCAAATGTAAATGCTAGAGGTCTCAGTGAAGGGAGAAAAGGTTCTGTTTTTCTTTTTTTTCTTCTTTTTTTTTGTTTCCTTTTTCTTTTCTTCATTCATATGTTCTTTTTTTCCGCCTTATTTTCTTTATTTTTCCTTTTCCTTTTTTTTTTTGCTTTCTTATATTTTTCTGGTGCATTTTTCACTTTCTTGTCATAAAATTTTCTCAAGGGCAGGGGCTCTTAATCTCTGAGTTATGCCTTGTATTTTATAAATAAAAAATTCCATTCATTCTTTGTTTCGAAAATCATTATTTTTCATCTTAACACCATTTGATGAGAGCAATCATTCAGTTCACTCCTTCATGTTTCTCCATCTCACAATGTCATCTCTTGAGTAACAGATTGTCTGGTTCCTTTCTTCATCTATTCTCCATGGTTTTGTTTTCTTTGCTAAACAATTGTGGTGGTAAGGACTTGTGGCGGTCTAAACAATTGTGGTGGTAATCACCAATCTGATAATTTACTTATAATCACACATTTTTTCTTACCTATTTCTTACCTAAAAGGTTTTCAGGAGTTGTTCTGTGAGAGAGATATTATGGAATCTGATTTTCTTATGCAACCCATTCTATCATGTCAGATACCTGATAGATGTTTTCATGATACTGAATGAAGTTTGTGTTTTGTAAGTACCTAATTTACTCATTAAAACTATTGGTCCAAATTCTAACTAGTTGTGAATTACCTTGAATAAAATCTCGTAATTTACACTATCTTTAAGTTCACTAACTAGTTCACTAGTTCACTGACTTCATTAAAAATGGCAAAATAATTTGAACTGAAACCTAGGTTAAGTCTTCTTAGAGAATCAAATTACATGAAATTCCATAGTCTTGCAATTTCAGTACTTTCACTAAAAAGCTAGAGAAAGGTCTCTGAAACTTTCAGGGACATGCTTCTTGCCATAAAGTGGAGTAAAATCTGTGCATGTTTTATTGCAGTGCTTGAAACTTCACAGCCTGACAAGAAAGCTGGATTATTTATTTCTAAGGAGATTCATCTTAGAAACAGAGTGTGGTAGTGCAGGGTACCTACTTTGTGTGTGCTTTTGCAATAAAATGTTAAAATTACTCCTGCGGTATTTTGTCCTTTGCTATTCTTTATTACTGCTTTTTCCCAGGTCATTTCTTCATCTGTAATTTATATCCACAGTAAAAATAATAAAACCAGTATCTTGTATTAGATAACATTCAGGGTGTCTTGGTAATATAGGGAATTCTTACTGCATGCCAGATATTACACTGAATGTCTGGTGTATGTGTAGATATATGATTGCACGTGACACATCAAATGATTTAAAGATAGCTATCATGTCCAGGTTGCATTTCTGCCTATATAAATTCTTTTATTCTTCCCAAATTTTTTGTTCCTTTTCATTTTTTTATTTCCATTTCCTTGCAGTATGACTAAGGCAGATTAACTTTTTTCCCTCTTGGATATTCTATTTTGCTATTATCACTTTGCCAGAAAAATCAATATAGGTAAGACTGATATGACTCTTCCACAATCAAAGTGCTGAGTACAGGTCTTTAAATGACTTAACCACTTCAAATTCCATCAGGCTGAAGATTGATAAATGAGCTGATAGTATAAATGTACTTAATTAAAAAAAAAAAAACCAGAAACAAAAACAACAAAAACGAAACAAAAAAAAAACCCAAAAGAAAGCAAAACCCCCCACAACAAAACCAACAAACCAAAACATCTAAAATTAATAAGCTGTTTAAAAATATGAAAGAACAAACATCTAATTAGAGAACTTCAATTTACTCATACTTTTGACAAGCTATAGAACTATGTCAGATAGTTATTTTTGAAGCATCCTAATTTTTTCAAGTACACACCACTATAATTTTTAACAAAATATATGTGAAATTTATAAATCTTTAAAATTCTGAAAAGCTTTTGGTCAAGTTTGCTTGCATGTCAATTGTGTTTTCTTTCTTCTAGTTTTCCACCCATTTGATTGTTTTGAGTGTAATTTATAACTTGAAAGGCAATGACAGATTAAAGACTCACTCTTCCATTTAACAGAGTTCAGAAAGGGCTATTGAATTCCTTAGGAGCCTCATAAATTCAAATTCTTCTTCATGAACCATATGAGTAATGGTCTGAGTTCTTTCAAACTCATTGTTTATAAAAGGAACATGAATTACCACAACTTAGAATTGTTTCAGTGTTACTGGTATTGTGATTACCTTGTTAGGTCTATAGTACTGATAAAATGCTTCTTTTCTGGATGATCAGAAGCTGCCCATGCCTGATGTCTTAGAGATCCAATATCTGTATATTCTACCAATAAATTCATTACATATGCCCAAAAGAGTTTCCAAGAATTTATGCAAGTTCACACTTTTTTTTCTGTTTCAGTATAGAGCAGTAGATGTCTGTTGCCTGCAGTATTATAGTATCCCCTTAAGCAGCTGCTAGTACTTCCTAGCAATCCATTGAATTATTCTATGCCTTGGACAGCTGGGAAATACTTTACAGAAAAAAGATCGTAGACTTCTGGAAATCCTGAATATGGTCATGGAAATAGAAACTATAATCAGAATAATGGAAAGGTACTCATTGCTAATATTTAGGAGGTAACAATTTCTTAAATAATATGGAAGATTACATTGAAATTTCAAATAAAAAAAATCCAACTGACTACAAAATATTTATTTATGCATTTGTTTATTCATCCATGGTTTTGCTAAATAGTTGAAATTATGTCCTACCTAGAACATTAAATTGTGAATTTTGCCTATGCCAAGACCCTTCACAGTGCCCTCTATACATCCAGTTTTCTTGATCTCCTCTAAGCTTTTCTTTTTTGCCTCCCTGAGAAATTTCATATTTTCCTTAAGTTTTCAACTTTGTTGTTAGCTCTATTCAGCCTAAAAAATGTTTCAAATTCTTTCCCTCAAATAGCCCATATATCCCTATAACACAAGATTACATAATTCTTTACTATGAATGGACTCCAAAGAAAATAATTTGCTAAAGATAAGTAGAACTCATAATTATCTATTATGCTAAATGTGTGAGTATGTACTGGAGCACAGAAAGCTGCAAGAAATCTCTTCTTTCTGAGAAGATTGGAAACAAATTCATGACTAAGCTCAGTTAAGTTAATTATAAATGTGGCTAAAATATCTCCATGAAATTTAATTTTTTCACATTGTTCTTAATCTTATTTTTTTCTACCAAAATGAGAGATTTGAAACATTCATAAGATAGCCTGATCAAGGTAAATTATATAGAAATAATTACCTTAAAAACGTAAAAGGTAGCTGTTCATTTTCTGTTTAAGAGATACTTTAAAATCAAAGCATCACAACATTGTATAAAAAGATTTTGTTAAATGGCTGGATTTTGGTTTTTTAATGCCCAAATTTCAACCATTTTTATGTGTTCTATGACAGTACTAGACTCTGACCTCAATTAATTAATGTGATTAATGTAAATATAAGATATTTAAAATGGTCATTAAAGGTAACAGTGATCTGGGACATCCCTAAATATAACAAAAGCATTAATTATATATATCCCTTTATTTTTCATGATTATTTACAAATGTATTTACTTAGAAAATACTCTTTTAATACTAAGAGGCATTGCAATTAAGACCACGAACCCAAACTCCAGAGTTTATAGTATGAGTTACCAGTGCAATATATTGATTGACATATCCAGGTTTCTGAGCCCCTATATCTACAGTATAGACTGATTTGCATTGCCAGAGCTGTATCCATAAATGAAGTATGATGGAAAGTATGTGGCAAGAAAATAATTAATATGGATTCATAATCCTAGGTGTGATTGTTAATTTTCCTTCATAATGACTTTCAAGAATATTTATCATCTCAGAGAAAGAATTGAAAAGTTCATGGTAAAAAATGTTTGCCTATAGCTCTCTGAGTGACTTGATGGAACACACACATACTTTTGTTATTAGCTGTATTCTCTCCAAGGAAGAGGATATGTGTTGCCCAAATTCGAAGAACTATACTGAATAACTTGTGAAATCAAACTTCAATATACAGAACTTGAAGGAGGAGAAATAGCAGATATTATAGATTGGGTAAAAGCCTGTCCTTTGAGATGTTCAGAATAGGTTAGATGAAAGCCATAAGAGAAGTGCTGTTATTAATAAACAGTAGCAATAGATAGTATTTTTTTAATTGAATTAAAAATTTAAGTTCCGGGTTTTTCCAAGGATTTTTTGCAGAAACTTATTTTCATGGTACTGAATAAATAACAAACAAAATTAATTTGATCTTCAGCCATACCTAAATCAAAAGTGGTTAAAATAAACCCTTTTTTTATAACAAAGAAGTACCTTAGAAAATGGTAAATAGAGTTAATGATATCTAAATGTGATATTTAGGAAGGCTAATGATAAAGCCCAACAAATAAATAATCCTTATGTTAACAATACCATATAAAAAATTGACACTAAAGGAAAAAATGAAGTAAGGACAATTTAAAATCGTCAACCGTTACCAGAATCTTGGTATAGAGATAATTTCCATGGATGCAAATGTCTGTTACCGTCTACATATGAATATGTAGACCTGTATACTACATTAGAAATATTTGTCTATTTATCTGGTATAATTATCTCTTCCATTACTCAACATTTTAATTTTATATTCTTCCCTTGATACTATTCTATAAAAATAAAATTTGCAATATTTAAGTTTTTCTTCCCTTGAATTACATAATAATTCTTTTTTTTCCACACAGGATACATTTTGTGTGTGTATGTGTGTGCATATGTTGCTGTAGCCAAGGATTTGTCGTATATGGTTTCTGACATCTCTGTTCAATTGTTTATAATAATCTCTTTTCAGAGATTTAGGGCTGGTCCTCAGGGAAATATGACTTGACGCTTTAGTGCAAAATGCCCATCAAGAGATGCTGCCAAGATTCATTCTTTTTCCCCAACATTTTACTTATGAATCTGTATGTAGAAAGTCTGAGAGCAATGCCTTCCATCAAATAAAACCTAAATTTGTCCTTTTGATTTTCTAATTAAGTTCTCTATTCATTTTACTGTGATATGCAGATACTGTACCTGATTTCTGACAGTACCCTGATTAAACATGGTCCATCAGCAATGTCTTTCTAAGTAACTATTGCAGTCACTCATATATGCTTCATTAACTTTAGTATGTGAGTATTTGAAATTTCAGGATGAAAAGAAACCAGGCTAATCATTTAAGTATAGTGTATTTTGCCTTAGCTCTTCTCTGTGCATGGTTTAATGGCTAAATCAAAGGAAATGGAAGCAGAAATAAGAGTCTTCTGGGTCACTTCCTATTGATTCCTCTGTGATGTTTTTGAGAAAACCATTTCTTATCATAAGTGAATATATTTTTAAGGTCAGGTGATGAGAAAAACATGGCCTCAGAAACAAGAACACAAGTTTTAAAACCAATCCCTAAATAAGAAGAAAAATTAAGACAATAATTAAGAATAATAATCAAAAATACCTAGGAAAAACACAAGAAAAATGAGTACAAACAAATCAAAACAGGAGAAAAAATACACAGAAGCTACTGAAATGTAATAATATCAAAAGGGGAGATAAAATCTACAAGAAAAACATGGCTGGAATGTTATATTTATTTTAAAATACAGAAGAAATAAGACAAACTTTAATCATATATGGTGTCAAGGCCAGATGACATAGGGCAATTTGTAGACTAATAAATAATAGTAATAAATAGGAACAGCAATAAATAGGAAGTGAAGAAATAGTCATTATTGTTTTATGTATAAATGAGATAGTCCAAAACATTCATACGATATATGTATTTTAATTGATAAATAAATAATAAGAAAGTATAATTTGGGAAATAATGTGTTTGTTATGATTTTCAAAGTTGGTTAAAAAGATACCACTGATTTCTGTGTCTTTTAGATAAGTAAACACAAATTGCAGATGTTTAGTTATGCCCTTAGTAAGTGATTGTTGTTGTAGGATAATGTGTGCTTTTAAGAAATGTTACTGATGTTTTTGTTTGATTTTTAACTAATAATTTTCCAAAGTACTTCTCTCTTTATACCAGACCAGATAATACAAAAGTATCTAACAGCTCAGTGCCTTTTAAAACTTGGACTCTGTCTGTGTAGCCACTCACTGCAGTATCATAGAATTGCTGAATCATTCAGGCTGAAAGGGATCTCTAGAGGTCTGCAGTCCAACCTCCTGCTCAAGCAGGCTCAGCTGTAAGAGCAGACCAGGGTGCTCAGGCAGAACTTGGAAACCTTCAACAACAGATACACAGCTTCACGAGGCAGCCTCTCTCAATGCTTTGTGGTCTTTATGGAGTAGTAGTTTTTCTTTGGAAGTCAGTCTGCTTCCATTTCAATTTATGACCACTGTCATTCATCCTTCTATTCCTGCTCCTCAGTAAATTACCTGGCTCTGTCTTCTCAGTAACTTCATAGCTACTGCCAGGGTAGGTACCCTAAATACATCTCTTCAGCCTGAGCAAGCCCAGCTCCCCCAGCTTTTACTCAGAGGGTAAGTTCTGTAGCCCCATCCAGATTTGCAGCCTTCTACTAAACACGTCAGGGTTTATCTAAGTCTTTCTTTGTATTGGAAGCAAAAACGGGATGCAGTTTCCCATATGTGGTCTGTGTCTGAGATCAACAATAGTTTGAGTATGTCCTCTGGCCTGAGAGCAACTATTTCCACAAAAATCTCCACATTGCATGGCAGCTAGTACAGAAGCAAATGCAATAAATATCTGCTATGAATTTAATCTAATCCAAATCCATGTAAAATACTGCTTTCTGTAATTGATACATTTCTCTAAGGACAACAACCTTAGAGACAACTTTTGCTTCACGAAACCACTGAACAGAAAAAAACCCCAACACTACCTAGGGAAGGATACCTCTTATCTCCAAACAGTAACAAGTTGTGTGTGTACTGAAAAGACAGAACCTCAAAGTTACAGAATATTAGATATTTTATGCTTTTTTATACACTGAATTTTACACCTGTAATCAGCATTATTTACTTATAATAAGGAACCCTGTGGAAAGGAAAAAAGGAAACATGATTATTTTGAACCAAAAATTAAATTGAAAATCCCCCTATTCTTAAAAGTAAAATTTGAAAGAAAGCTAGAAATGTTAAAAAAAAAAAAAAAAATTGCCTGGTGTGTACCTACAATATTATAAATTGCCTTAGGATTCCTGTTTACACCTTTTTAGTGCCTTGCTATTCCAAGATGTTTATTCATGTCATTTTTATTTTAATTACTTATTTTGCACTAAGAAATTAACAGAAATTTTATAAAATGGAAGAATCTAAACATTAAGAATGTAGAAAAAGGCTCTTACTTGGAGACTGGCTAATTTTCCACCTTGAAATTCCCTAATAGATATGTGTCATAAGATTATGTGAACAAAGCATTAAGAATCACTGTCACAATCATATATATATAACCATGTGGTCTGTGGATTTTTAAGTTGGTTTTTTTTTTAAAGCTGGATCAGTTCCTTGCTATGACTGAGTGTGTAACAACATGTGATGGTACAAATGAGAAGCCGAGCATCAAAGAGAAGGGAGGTCAGCATTGTCACCAGAAGTGCTTCCTTCTACCAGGTGGGATCCAAAGTTCCCTAATGGTGGTTGTGGCAGTTAGAGATCACCTGCATTGACCAAATAGGCTGAACTGCCATAATTCACAGCATTTAGACAAGCCCACAGGGCTGAACTATGAACCCTGGATGACTGGCTGGGCTGAAAGAAACATTGACAAGAGCAATCCGTCCTAAATATGGGCTGTAGGTCACTGAGCATGCCAACTTGCTGTTTCTCCTGAGCTGGGCTAATGAATTTTGTTAATTTAATTGTTTCCATGGAAACTAAAAGAAAATAAATGTTCATGCTCTCTTTTAAATCCCTCTCCCTTGTCTTCTTTCTGCAGTTCACACACCTTCAGATGTCTTTCCCCAGACTAACTCTGCTAGCCTTATTCTTCAAAGTAAAACTTTTAGTCTTTTTAGGGACATATCTACATTTTCCGCCAATGTTTAGCATTTGAGTATAGCTATATGTTATTAAATATTCTTTATGACAAATCAATGGGCTTAGATCATACAGATCATTTAATATGTTACAATGAACAGCCTTCAGGCTGTGGACTTTCAATACACACTGATGAACTTTTCACCTGAAACTCCCAGAAGAGTGTTCATAACATATTGTTAATCTAAATTGTTCCTTCAGTGTATAGCTTGTTTATACAAAACTCCTGGAAATAATTATATAATTTTGACAATTTTCAAACAATTGATTTACTGTTACCGTTATATTGTCTTTATTCTATTGTTTACAATGTATTAGAAAAGCAGCCTTTAAGGATATTTTACCCTGCCAATTCTTCCATTTGTTCTAAAAAGACCCAAATGAAATATAAACTACATCCCCATTAATGAAACATAGTTTTATGTCTTAAAACTGGAGGATACACTTGAAGTGTGGGTTATCTGAAGTAGGTATTCACATTGTATTAGTAAATTAAAGTTTTGTCGGAGTAGAAGCTGAGGAGAACTGAAAGAGCCAAACACATAAAGCAAGGATTCACTGTCTTACATCTCTATTATATTATGAGTTATATCTTCCTTGGCTACTGTTCTATCACAAAAGTTAAGACACTGAGATGATGGACTATAAATGAGAATCATCTTGATGATTTCACTCCTGATGAATAAGCTCACCTGAGAGCTCTGAAGAGTACAGCAGAACAGAGAGCTATGGTCACTGAGGACAAATTTGTCTGTGAGCATCACTGGCTGCTCAGGATGTTGTGGCACTTTCAGGTTCTAGCCAGCATAATTAAAATCTGCTGTAGACCCTGCCCGGATGGTTGTTGTCTAGACAAGGCTGCGTGACTGTAATGGGAAGCAGCAGGTAAGATATAGATGCAAGCACAAACATTGTTGTAGTTGATGGTCTCAGGACGAGCCTCCAAGAGAGAAGGCCAAATTAAAAAAAAAAATAAAAAGGAAAAAAAAATAGGAATCAAATAATTATCCCATTGAGATCCAGCCTAAATATCAGTAGGGCATCTGAGTCAAGACTGAAGGGTTTCAGACATGTCTGGATAAGTCACAGTTGAATAGAAGTTTGCAAGGTAGTGACTTTAGATTACCAAATTTCATTGAAATTATGTGTCTTTTGGTTGGCAGAGTAGTAGCTTTGAAGAATGGGATCTAAATCAGCTATTGGATCGAGATTTCACACAGCAGCATGGCGACAGTAATCATTAAAAACCCTCCAAGACAACTTCCAAATGGTCAGATAATACAAACACATTTGATGCAAATGCAGAAAAAAATACGTGTGTGTGTCATTGAAAGTTGCATCACTTACTGATAAGGAAAAGTTTTCAGTTGCTTAAATTTGCTTTATTTACTCCAGGTTTACTAAATTTATTTCATTTAGAAAACATGGCAGCTGAAAAATGTTAAAACAGTTTCAGTACAAAAAGAAAAAGTGCAAACACAGTGACATACAAATCACATTTTATTAACTACATGTTTAGGATGAGAAAAAAAAATTGGAAGAGGATATTCCAGGCTTTATTACCATGGGTTTGCCCACTCAGTCTTTGATATGATGTGTTTATAGACATCAGAAATGCAAGTGAATACATAAATACCATACTTCTATATTTTAAAGATGTTTATTGTACTTAAGGTCACAGAGGATGTTTATGAAGGTTAGATACAGGTTATAGTCATTTGACTATCAGTAATACATGGAATAGGTTAGGTGTCCTGTAGTTATATAAATATTTAAAGTAGAATATTTCCCTCTCTCTCCTCTTGGAAGGATAGCAACAACTTTTGCTGTCAATATATTTACTGAGAAAAAATACATAATTTAAATGCTGATTTACTAGTGTAAATCTGTGACAACTCATGAGCAATAACAAGTAAAAGGAATTTTTGAATCAAGTATTTTATCAATGATTTATTTGATAGAGGCATCCTGCAAACAGAAGATGAGTTCTGGATGTTGTTACCATAGATTAAAGAAATGACAAAGCAAGAGCATTTGAGATAAGGGAAGGGTAGGAAGAAAGCACTAGAGAATGGGAGTGGCAATAGAACTGAGCTGTAGTTCTGAATGTAAGAGATAAAGTCCTTTTTTCTGTTTTTCTTGCCTGTGCTTAGTCTCCTTAAAATGCAAAGTCTGAAGTCTTTCTAAATTTTTTTAAGCTTTCTTAACCTTCCATGCCACAATGAAACTTCTGAACTAGGTTTTTTACCCCCATTTTATCCTCTTCCCCCATTCTAAAATAAGCATTCGTTGGGAACATTGAGGTCAGAGATTTTTGATCTTCAGAATTACATGAATATTGCATTGCTACTGTAATCTTTGGATCACATTTCCAGAGAAAAAAGAAAGAAAAGAATTCAAGAATCAATACAAAATAGAGAGCATACAGATGTGACAGCTCTGTGGGGGTGCAGCATGCCTTGTCTGAAACTACCATCTACCAGACAAAATAAAACAGGGCAGCACAATTTCTGCAGTCAGTTCCAGGGAGGAAGCTAAAAGACAGGCAACAGTAAATAAGGACATCCATGACACTTGGATATAATTAAATCACTGGAGATTAATCTAAATTAAAATCATCCAAAGCATTGAAAGTAGATTGTAGAGTAAACTTGATAGAGGAAAAGTGCTTTTTAAACTAATGATACTTTAATAGAGTAATCTAATCCAGTTAATGCCTAGAGGGTTGTTTCAGAGGTAATTATAAAGGAAATCAGCAAGAAAACAAAAATTCTAATGAATCATAAGTGACAGAACCAGGAAGGACTTCTCTCATTGCACATTCTGATCCTCAGCATTTTCTGGAGAACTCATTACTATTTAATGCAGGATAGTTTCGAGCAATCCTGATTGTCCCAAATTCCTGTGCAATCTGAGTCTTCTTGACTACTTTCCCTGTTAATAAATGTTTCTCTTTTTTCTATTTTCTTTCTTTTCTTTTCTTTTCTTTTCTTTTCTTTTCTTTTCTTTTCTTTTCTTTTCTTTTCTTTTCTTTTCTTTTCTTTTCTTTTCTTTTCTTTTCTTTTCTTTTCTTTTTTCTTTCCTTTTTTCTTTTCTTTTTTCTTTTCTTTTCTTTTCTTTTCTTTTCTTTTCTTTTCTTTTCTTTTCTTTTCTTTTCTTTTCTTTTCTTT
>VZRL01002253.1:51590-184939 GCA_013397895.1 Origma solitaria
TTCTCTTCTCTTTTATTCTTTCTTTTTTTTTTTTTGGTACAGTTTCGACTTCTTTTTTAGATTTTGCCATTACTTTTTCTCTTGTCATATTCTAAGACTGTGAATAACTCCTTTCTTTGATTTATATTGTTATGGTTTAAGATCTTATATTTCAAGAATTAATCATATCTTAATATTGATTGAACCTTGCTGAAAAGCATCATGTTCAGCTCCTTCTGCCTCTTTATATTCATAAAATGTATATCTCTTTTTCAAATCTCTAATTTTATTTCCCACTATAGTTGTCATATACTTCAAACCATGAAACAAAGAGCTTCATATGTGAACACTAACTTTAAACATTAAAGCTATGCAATATATCATTGCTTTACTGAAACACAGCATTGGTGTTTACTTCATGTCAACATGACAGGGAACACTTGCTCTTTTTTTGTTATTGTTGGTCAATTATTCCTGGATGTTTCAGACTTATTAGCTGTATATTTGGTTGTGCTGTTTATTTCTTTCCCTCTTACCATGTGGTGATCTAGAAGAGAAAGATTATGCAGAAAGTGTCTGGCTGTTTTGCATCAGGGCTTGTAGTGATTGCCACTCTAAAAAGAAATAACTCTCATATCCTGGCTCTGGGACACACTAAATATGTAGAAATCCTGCTACAAGTAAGCTGTCATTTTCATAGGTATATAATATATGCAGGAAGTTACTCCCATCTCAAGCTGAAGTTCAATTCAGAAGCAGGAGTAATGACATTTTGATAGGTTAGGGAAAAAACCTTAATTTTGTTGGTTTTTCTCAAAACACAATCAGGGGTTTACAAAGAAAAAGAGTTCTACTTGAGGCGGAAAAATTAATTGCTCTTCAGAGAAAAGGTCTGTTATTATTTGGTGCATAAAGTTTTCTGAATTCATTCATAAGCATAGTTGTAAATTCTATAGAATAGGAAAGAAAGAGAAAATATTAAAGGAGGATAATCCTTCTTTTCATATTTATTCACCTGTTTCATTTCTTCAACTCTGTACTGTGTTACTTTTCATGGTACCCAATTCAGATGATTCATTCCAACTTTTGCATATAATTCTTTTTCGATTTTGTTTTGCAATAAAATACAAATAAATGTTTATATAACAGAAGTGCAGTTCAGAAAATCTTTTGAGATTAGGTAAGGAAAGTATGCAGGAAACTACACATGAAAGAAAACATCTAAATTAAAATACAGAATATCAATGCTTTGCTGGAAGACATGTAGAGTACTGCTAACAGAAATGAAAACATTTTTCAAACTCAAGCTGAAACTAGTGTTTTATACCATAGTATATGGTTAAAAATGGTCTCAGATATCTTAGAATCATAGAAAGGCTTGGGTTGAAAAGGACCTTAAAGATCATGTAGTTCTAAATGCCCTTGCCATAGGCAGGGACACCTTTCACTAGATAAGGTTAGTTAGCTGCATAATCTGAATGAAGAATATACAGTTGAAACTACAATTCCTGTTTTTCTTTGCTAACATTGTTAGCTTTTGAAGAGCAGGTAAAGAAAAAATACGCATGCTTTCATATTCCAAGATTAAAAGAATATCTATGTCCTAAGTAGTTCCCTCCAACTTAAAACTTCTGGGTTTGGGGAGTTATTCACAAAAAGGAATCCTAGAAATATGGATTTGACTGCATCAGATCTGCCTATTTATGCCTTGCAAAAGATATGCTTCAACACCAACCTAGTAGGCTTTGCATCATCTACCATATTTGATTACTCAGAAAAGCCTTTATTTCAATCCAGGTATTATGAACTGGGATTAGAAAAAATGGCTGTTCATGTTTATATATGTGTGTGTGTGTGTGTGTGTGTGTCTATGTCTGGTGTGTGTGTCTATGTCTGGTGTGTGTGAGTTCAGATGAGACGAAGCCCAAAGCAGACCCTTGTTGATACCCTGAGTGGTGTGAAGTGAAGTGATGAGACATCTCATCAGGGGTTATCTGCTCTGTGCTGCTCAAATTACTTCAACAGGGAGAGACTACTCCCTGGGATAGATGCTTTTAGCAAAATAGATGAAGCCAAATAGTAACCCAATTATCATATGTAATAATTTTCTCAAACATGAGCCTGCTCTTGGTGCCTAGAAATGATTATTTTCATCACATAGATTCTCTTGAAACTCTCCTATTTCACTTTCTATATTCAAACCCCTAAAAGATAAGGTGGGAGCTGTATTTCCATAACACTTCTGTGTCTGTCTCTTTAAAAGCAGCATGATAGTTATCTTCTCAGTTTTTGGTTTATGAAATTTTAATTTGCAACATGAAACTGAAGTATTTAGTGTCTAAGCAGTTTTTGAAACAGATTTTTTGCAAATATTAAGATTAGATTTATGCCTTTCATTAAAAGCCTGTCATCAAGATACACAAAATATTATTTCTATATATGAAGCTATTTGCATCTTTTATAATGACTTTGTTAATAATGGTGCTAATATATTCTGTATGCAAGCAATTATTTTAATTTTTTTTTTACTTTATTGAAAGCCTAAAAGACAATTAAAAATATTAAAGGAGAATACAAGAGTTATTAATAGTTGGTTTTAGGTGTAACAAACAATTATGAATCATTATGATGATTGTTCATTTTGCCTCACGATAAATTCCTGTATCTTGTATCATGATAAATATCCTGTATCCAGTAATATCCTGTATCTCTTAGAAGGAAGTGAATCATATGAATAGATTTTTTTGAATGTAGTACTACACTGCAGTAGAATACTGTTGTTCTAAGATACTTAATGAGCCTTGGTTCAACACTTGCATGCATTTACAGCCACTTTCTCTTGATATTAAAATCTTAAATGTTTTACAATTTGTTAAGACATAGATGAGATATATTGTGTAGCTTTGATATGAGATCTTTGTTGGATTGTTTTTAACAATAACGGAACAGGCCAAAAATAGTCTAGTTTTCTGTCTTTCTGTTCTACTTTGATTTTTTTTTCCCCAATCAAAAAAAGGAAGCACCAGGTCACTTGAAAGTAGAAAATTTGTTGTTACAACTAAAAGAAGAATCTATTTGACTAACTTTTCCTGGGGAAAAAAAGGAATTTGACTGTCCTAAAGGGATTTTCATTAATATTTTCCCAATACTTCTGTTTCACTCTTAATGGAACTCTCTAATTAAGGAAAACATTTTAGGTTCCAAGAACATATACAAATTCTCATTTTTGTACCAGAAGATCTTATCAGTCCTGGCAGAATATTCCAGAACAGAAAATTAATTACATCAATTACAACCTCCTTAATGCTTTATGAAATAGGTCTTAAATAACTTTTTTTTTTTTTTACTATATTTGACAGCTGGGAAAAATTTTCATTCCAGCCAGAGGAATGTGGATTGCTGAAGGCACTTTGCACTTTTAATACTAAGGAGTAGGTGAGGAGGGGGATAACTAATGCCTCGGATTCACATCCTGATTAAGTCATTCAATTATTTGGTGATTGCAACTGTTGCAAGCCAAAGCCATGGTTTGGAATACAGAAAATTTGGATTCACCCTATTCATACTGAGTTTTTTTGAAGGAGTTTGGAGACTTCCTTAGATGTAAAAACCGTTGCAGAGAAGCAAAACTGTCTTTTTATAGTTGCTGCTACAGCTTGGAAGTGTAATCTATCTGCACGGAACAGGAAAGCAGGAAAATTATTTGGTTATCATATCTACTTCCATATTTCCCAAGGCAGTGGAAAATATCTGGTAAGTCTAGAGAAAGGCACTCCTTTCTCATGATCACTCTGTCTATGACAGCAGGGATTCAAGTTTTTCTCACTCTATTTTCCAAGGTGTAGTCTCATATTCCAAGAAGTTATTTCTACACTGTATGGACTATGCAACTGAATTTAGCTCAGAATTCTTATTTTTTAGATATTTTCTTCAATTAGTCTCAAATCTGACTATTAGAGCTTATGGCTTCTTTGACTGTAATTGTAGGACTGTGAGTCAGAATACCTCTCTTTATTGTCTGTGTTTCAGAGGGATTTAAATTCACTCTGAATAAATTGGGAAGTTCAGCTGATCATCAGCCATTACTTCAGAGAAATAGGTTTTTCCCTTAACCAAATAATCATTAATTGTTTGTGGAATTATGGAATGAAAATTCTCAGAGCCAAAACCAGCCCAAATCATATTTTAAAATTCATGGAGGCTTTGGAAGCCTCCATGGCTTCTGGTGTCTGCCTCTCTTTTCTCCTGCTTTTCTTCTAAAACATAGTCTACATGCTTCTTTTGAAACACACTCCAGGGAAGCTCAGTTTTAAAAGTTAATGTCCACTGGCTGAGGCTTCATACTGTCTCAGTAAAGACAACTCTCTAAAATATGTTGCCTATTCAATATAAAGTTTCTGATTAGACAGGCTCTGTTTTCTTCTCTTTTTGCCCAAAGCAAGAATTTAATCCATTCTGATTACATCAAATATCATTTGGAGATTTGTAGAGAAAAACTGAGTATATGCAGTAAATAAATACATTAAAATTTTTTCCTATTTCCTACATTCTACATTTCTACATTTCCTACATTTATTCACAAGACATAAACAAATAATATATACATCTCTATATGGAAATATCTTTCATTGTGCACTTTCCCCCCTTGATTTTCTTTATTCTTAGGAACAAAAGTGTATATTCAAAAGAAAAAAAGTAGTTAAAGAATCATAGAATAATAGCGTGGGTTGGAAGGGACCATAAAGATCATCTAGTTCCAGCCACCTTGCCATGAGGAAAGGACACCTTTCATCAGACCAAGTTACTCAGGCACAACATGAGTCTCACACAAGCAATTCAATGCCTCCTAACCAAATTGGTAAGGAGGAGATCTTTTTTGACATGGAGCAGATACACAGCTCTCTTCTGACTGGACCCTATGTGTATATTTGTGCTGCTTAATGAAGTATGATGAGGCATTTTCCCGGACACAAAGGCCAGTGGGTGCAGAGAATCGGGCATCTATTTTTATAAGCTCTCTCAGCCTCCAAAACCAGCCAGGGATGGAACCACCCTAACTTCTAAACTGTAACTGAGCAACATTTGGGGAAGTGCTAGTTTGCACAGTCCCAAAGTCCTAAATGTCAATGACTATTCTGATCATTTACTAGTAAAGAAAAAAATAATTGCTATGCCCAGTAAGTAAACATGGTTCTGTTTAATTCATTAATCCAGACATAGCTCAGGGACATAGTGGTGCCACCTGCATTACCCCAATGGCGTAAAAACTCAAGTAATGACTGAGCAGCTGAATCCAGCACAGGCACCACTTCCTGAGGTAAGAACACTGCAATAATGTTGAAGCCTGACTCTTTAGCCTGGATCAGCAACCTTAGTAACAAAGAGCTGCAGCAATTCATCATATAAGAGGTCTTGATTCTGATTTACAAAGGAAAGCCTCAGCAGGGATATCAGTACTCGGCCCTAGATAAAACAGTGTAGGTGAGTCTCCCTAAAGAAAACTTCAGTGTCTGAAACTATCCATTCTTAGCCATTGCTCTCTTCATACTGGTAAATGATCTTATGCAGTTCATTAACAGATTTGGGGGTTCTCCTCAGCACTCAGTGAGGCTGAAGTATTTAATAAATTAGGAAAGTTGCAGGGTTTTTCTACTATTCTCATTCTCTATTCTTTTGCACTGTTATATCATAAGCTTTACAAAGTCAGTATCTTGTGTCCAGATATACAGAAATTATTTAGAGGTGACACGTCAGTATTTTATATCCATATCTCTTGTACAAAGGAGATAGATGTTATTAGCCTGCGTATATTAAGAGGCTAAGGGGGTCATTACAGCCTTATAAGGAATAAAAACAAATTTGTATTGCAAGACTCTTAAGGCCATGGTGGCATTAGTTATATTTATTGAGGAATGTCCTCAGTTACTGAGCCTGACAGTCACCAAATGGCCTGAATTTGGTGACTCCAGGGCATGGACTGCACCAGGGGCTGGCTGCATGCAGCCTAACAGGAATGAACCCTGGAATGATCTGACTCCTAAGCTGTTCGCAGGAAGCTACTCTCACGAATGTAAAGCACTTGAATATTTCTCATGTTACAACACAAAGGAAGAGAATGAGTTGCATGTATACAACAACGTATACTTACATCTTTACCTTTCTTATTATACTATAATGGACTATCACTTGGCATAATTTAGAAAGTAGGTCTGCTTTCCATCCCAGCACAAGCATATGGAGTATATAATTCTTAAATGGATTAATGAGTGACCTAATTGAGCCTTACCTAGATCGTACAATGTGGAACATTCACACATCTATGCAGAGAAAAAAATGGAAAACTTCCTACAAAAGTTATAATGTGCATGAAGAATTCCTTTATTTCTTGTTATGCTATTAAGAGACACAACTTGTTGAACAAGAAAGAAAACCTAAATGGCTTCTAAAGTTACTTGCTGCTACTACTATTAATTGCATAGCAACATCAGTCTAAAACCAAATAATTTCTCAAGAATCTGAACATGATATACAGTAGCGTAATGGTTAAACTCAGAACTCTTTTAGTAACTGAGCTATTATACTTCATGCATACATTACAATACATTTAAACATCTGTAAACTGACACAAAATCTCTGCTTTGTGAGGACACTTTTGGGTGCAAAATAATTAGCTAATATAATTGTCTAGTAATACAATAATAGTGTGCTGGAGGCATAGTCTTTTGCACCTACATTATCTAACAAACCAAAAGAAATTCCAGAAGGAAACAAATTTTGGAAAGGCTTAAACTGATGCATTTGCTGATATCTGAAAACATTTCCTTTGTATCAATATATATCAAATTTTTGACAGATTTCTATATAAAAATTTTAACTCTGTCGAATTTTAAATGTGTTTTAAAACATACAATTTGATTATTCTGAAAAAGAAAAGCTAAAACTTAAAATGTGAAATAGCCCAGATTCATAATCCCACAGGTTTTAAACCACAAGCATTACATTACAAAAAGCAAAATCTTATTCACCCAACTGAGCCAATGCTCAGCTAAACTTCTTATGTTAATGGACTCATCGTCACAGCCAACACAGAGACATATGTTTTTTCTAAAATTCACAGTAGATTTTCTCCTCTTCCAATATGCTGAACAGCAATTCACAGGTGAATTTACCAGTTAGATTCAAACTACAAGAGAAACACTCTAAAGTTATCTTCCTTTATTCTGTCAGAAAAATCTTTCTTTGGGAGAAGATGTCTGTTACCAAAAAAGGCCTCCCCACCTCCTGTCTGCAGCAGTATCTTTTGCAGTGTGACTCAGTGGAAGTTGATTCCTTTTCTTCCCTCCTGTCCTGTTTCTCACAGCTCAGTCCAGCTCTATTCTTTTACCAGTTATTGTTACAGAAAAAGACTGACTGGAGTCAGACTAAGAGTACCAGAGTAATTTCTCAGGAACACCATAATAGTTTGGATCAACATTATCCTAACAATGTGGTATCCTGACCATCTGTACAGTTGCCACTTTGGGGTATTTATATGCTCCCTGAAGAAAACAGTACTTTGAAAAATTTATCATGTGAAATTTGTTCAGTTCTGTGCCTCATTCTGCTCACTTCCTATTGTCCCCCACATTTTCTTATACATAACATCTCAAAAATTCTGTAACAGTGAAATAAACACTAGATATACTGATCTGATTTCTCTCTAGCATTAAGACTGCCAGTTGCACAGTAAATAGCTCTCTTTGGTTATGCATTAATCCCATTTGTTTTTTCACAGAGATAGTAATACCTAAGAATTTAGGAATTTCCAGAAGATAATATTCCTTGGAACCATGCCAAATCCTAAGTTTGTACCCTAAATTTTGAGTTATGTGTTTAAGCCAATGACTTTGTAACTATGTAGGACACTGGATCTAAAATATTAAGCAAAGTGTAAGAGATCAATTTTTTTTGAAAAAAAAATAAATATTTTGTCCAAGAACATAGGAAAAGGACATAGGTCAAGGATGGCAAAAATTAAGTACATTTTCAGAATTTGATAGTTGAGATCAGTGGTGAAAAGGAAACCCCTTCCACACCTTTGTTTTGCACGTAGCTGGTATCCCAAGACAAATAATACAACAGACTGAAGGATCTGGTGTAACCCTTTCAGCTTCATAACAAACATGAGACTCGGTCAGTTTAATATCATTGCAAATCCCCTGAAGTTTGTAGTGTTATTTCAGACGGAGGAGAAATATAAGACTATTCATAATAGTTCTCCTTATCTACATAATGATGAAAAAGAACTGTTCTGATATTTAACACCTTCCCCATCAGCTGAAAATTTTCCAAGAAGCAAGCACTCAATTTGAAAACCGGAGCAGACAATAAATCAAACTATTACTGGCAATCTTGGTGCAGAGATGCGGGAGTGAAAAAACATGGAAAAGGCATCACCTTAGTAGCCCCACAAGGTCAAAGTTGTAGCACATTTAGAATATTTGCAGAAAATATATCTGAGTACACATTTCCAAAGTCAGATATTATACACAGTAATCCTCTCCAGGCCAACAGATTTCCCTAAAAAACTTACATCTTATAACTCAAAATATGCTATTCTGAACTTTGTACAAAGAGTTCTTTTATGTGCATAGGCTTTATTGAAGTCAAGAGATATGCCTGAAGAAACTACCCTAAAAAATAAGTTACATACAAATTCTTTGGGTAAAATTATAAATTGGTCTGTTAGTTGCCCTAGCTATTGCAAATAGACATCACATTTCTGAATAAGTCACTGTTTTCCCTAATGAGTATAAAGTTAATTGGCAGTGATAACAGTTCCATACTTATGGTAATAAATGAGTTTCCAAAATCACTGGTGACTACTAAGAGTTGTAAAGGTAGGTAAAGGCAGATAGATAAAGTTCAACTTCTTAGAATGTGAAGTTCAGTCCTTTTCATCTTGTCCCAGAGAAGATATAATAGAAGTGGAAATGCTTTACATCCAAGCAGTGAGTCTGATCAGGATTTATTTCTTTCATATTTTACCTAAATAGGTCTGAAATGGAAAATGAGAGTTCCTAATTTTTCTTCCATTACATATACAGAGAGGAACACACAGAATGAAGAGAAAATGAACACATGCTGTAATTTCTGAAAATAACTGTTCATGAGATGCCATAAAATTAACAGAATGTACTGCAACAGAATATTTAAGATATGAAGAGATCAACCAAATACTTTATTATTATAGAAAAGGCACTTTCTTCCCAGGATTAGGAAAAAACAAATGAACTAATTCTGTAGTGAGGTCTTTCAATGTGCCTTCTGAGAATTAATCTGTCTCTCAACATTTAATACTGGCAACATTGAGGGAGTGGACCAGTTTGAAAAAATATGGCAATTTGAATATTTTTACGCCAGAATACATTTTCTTCAGTACCTGTCAATTTCTGTAATATCCATGTCTCTCCAAATATATTTTCCCAATATTTTTACCCAAGTAGGAAAGTGAATATTAACAGGATTGTATTTATAAGATGGATTTTTTTCTCAAGCAATATTTAATAGCAATAAAATCAGAAGAAACAGGTCTGAAAACAGAGCTAAAAGATGCAGTTTCCTTAGCAACAAAAATTCTCAGATATCTTCCAAAATCCAGCACCTCACAAAAACTAGAAAAAGCATCTACTGTGTTCACATTCTCCCCTCCCCTGTATTCTGAAGCCTTGTTTTGTAATTAAGTGTATGCATACAGACAAGCGGAATACTCTCTGAAATGAAGGACTTCAGATCCTAACAAGTTTCCTTACTTGTATTTTGTTGATGGCTTACAAAAGTGTACAGATTCACCATTTTTACACAAAGGCTGGGAAAAATATGAGGAAGAAACTAGAGCTGATGTTTTATACACATACACACACATATAAATAATGCATATACATATATACATACATTATATCTATACATATATGAAATACAGTAACAAAAAAATCCACAAACAATCAAATATGCACAGTAAAAAAAAAAAAAAATCCAAAGAAAAAACAAAAGAGAAGTAAAGACTGATTATCAGAGGATGATATAGGGGATGGAATGGCAATAAGGGCTATTTAATGGCAATTATTGTGGGAAAGGACTAAATGTAGCTTATAAGAAACAATACACAGAAACAAGAGAGAATTGACAGCAGAGAAAAATAGGAAATAACAATGCAAATAACTCACAGGTAAAAGAAGAAGGATTTTGAAAATATAAAATGGAAATGTGTTTAATTATAAAGGTTAATACAAAAATTCAAACAAGTATTGTTTTTCTATTGTGTTTTCCTGTATGTTTTCTGTCATTTTGCCACAAGCCCATGCTGAACTACAGGCATCATATGAACTTTGAGGAAAGACAAGGTGAATGTCTACAAGTTGTCTTCTGGTGTCATCCAGTGTCATCCTTACCTCCAGTACAGTGGACAAGAGATACCCTGTAAGAGTAGGTTTCTTGCAGAAGAAAGCTCTCTGACACACAGACAAAAAAGTTGTCTTGTAGCTGTCTGGGTATTACCTGTGTACTGCTATCACAACCATCCTCCAGGATTAGATAATGAGCCAGGGCTGAGGTCACTGAGCTAAATCAGTTGACAGTGGGACCAAAATTTTACTTCGTAGGTTAGCTGTCAAAGCAGCTTTTTTTTGCAAGTAGTCCCTATTTTAGTGCTAGATGATTCAGCTTCAAAATACTGCGTATAATCAATGACAAGTGATCAGATTAAAATTTTCTGATTCAGTTTGAGATAAAGAATCCCTATTAATATCATAGATATGATTGATAAGGATGTGTAATGCCTCTTGCTTTCAAATCCTAGTATGTCTAGTGTTTTCCTGTTGTAATAAAAAATTAATTGGGAATATTGAAACAGTTGACTTGGATATGAGATTTATTCCCTTTCTCTCTTATTATTTATCAAAATCTAAACCCTTTGGGCAGGCAGCTTGATGTTTCTTTCCTTTTCTTTCCCCCTGAATTGTTCTTTGAAATACTATTAATATTCATCAAAATATTTAATTAGAGACAATTTGTTTTTCCTGTATGTGTATTTACCAGTTCAGCAATTAGTAACCCTATGTTGCTTTTTCCCTTTACGCACTGCATGGGGTCTAATTCATAACAGTTCATGCTGAGAATGAAAAACAAATTGGCATATTTTCTAGGAATTCTATTTCTGCCCATTAGTCAGATAATCCTCTTTTTATTTCCAGGCTGATTTTTCTAGTTTATGTACAGGGTGTAGATTATTCAGACTCAAGAAAATTTTTAGGTGGAAATTATTTTGTTAATGGTTTTCTGCCTTCCCCCCCTATTTCTTGTTGACACCATATTTTGCAGAAATATATTTTCAGTAAACACTCAGAATTCCATTACGCTGTTATTGCACACTTAAGAATAAATATTTTCCTAACTTACTCATTTGAGCATGTCAATTTGGAAAACTTTTAAAATATACAGATTTAATCAAGGTTCCTTAAAATCAAACGAAATTCCATTTTTTGTAGTCACCGCTAAGTTGGTGACTCTTGATGTTGCAAGGGACAAAGGATGTGCCTGCACTTAAATAAAACAATTTAGATGAAATCTGCACTGTTGCAATCTCTGTGACTGTTGTAGAAAATGGTTTAACCACCACTGTCATTTTTTCAGTAACACTATGAAGTGCAGTTCAGTGCAATTTATCCTGTTCTGTACAAGCTAAAAAACAACCTCTGAGTCAGGAGACATTGGCTTAATCCTTGACTCCATGGCATATTTCTTACATTATTTTACGTGGATTATTTAGGGTCAACTCAACAGAATTTCAGGTTATAATTTACACTTCCAAGAGCAAATTGCTATTGCTTTTGATGAAAAACCAAGAATCTATAGGGAACTTTTCAGCAACATACTTCACTGTTGAAAAGATTTGTTCCATCACCAGTTAATTGAATTTTTATCTTGGATTTTTTTTTAAATCCAAGACATAATTTCTGGTCAGAGGAAAAACTGGAGGCAAAACCAGACCAATTTTAAATCATAACAGTTTCTCATGTATTTGAGCAAAACACAGATCTCTCTTCCTCCTACACGGATCTCTTACATCTCATGTGAATACTTAGAGGTATCAAAATCTGAAACAATATTCTTCATTTCCAGATAACACTACGAATCAGTACACTTATTTTCCCTCATTTTGTCTCTTCTATTTATTTGGACTAAGTTCTTGAGGACCTTACAATGGGGCCTTTTCTGACTTGGTACTTGAATTTATTTTCACACACATAAGTGCCTGTTCTAGCACTTGCTGTTTCCCTTTGATTAGTCCCAATATTACTTACTTTAAAAAAAAAAAAAAAGACATTTTAAGCTAAACATTATTTGTTTAAATTGGGTGATTTTATCAGACAAAGACATATTCTGATAAATTCATCAGATGATTTCTCCAAGACAGAGGAATCATATATTTATCTTGTTATTTCTAGTAGGAAGAATTCTCGTGCATCATTTTGTAAGACCTTGACAAACTTTTAAATCCAAGCAAATCAACTGAGAAAAAATTATGTTTTGCTGGAGTTTTTGCATGAATTTTGCTTTAGTACAGGTAGCTGTTGCTTGTTACTGGTTTTTCCTAACTACGTCTATGCCTAGACAGCAGGTTCTTTCATCCCAGACCAGGTAAACAGAAAACGAAATAAAAACTCATTAGCCTTAAAAATTTATAGGGTTTGTGTTTTAAACAATGCTATTGGAATGGGTGAAGCCTGCGCTAATTAATGACTCTTTTCAGACCTAATTGCTTCACTGTTCTTCTCTGGCTTTGATTTCAGTAGAACTTCTGATACAAACTGTAGTAAATAACCTTGTGTTTGTTAATCAAATCTTGCTGAAGTGAGAGAATAAATAGTTAAAACTGTGTCAGGGAGCTCACAAATCTAACCTTGTCTAAGTAAAAGAACAGATAGCTGAAGCAAGGCCAGAGAGAACAGATAGCACAGCTAGGAGGCAATGCCAGGAATGTTAGGAGGCCTTGGAAAACCACAATGTATGGATCTCCCCACCCCGATTGTAAGAAGGCCACAGAAAGGACATCAGAGGAAGACTACGGCCTTCAGCCTCACGACCACCAGAATGCAGGAAAAGACCCCCTAGCAACAGCTCGCGCAGACGCAGAGTATCCCGGAAGATATACGTGTACCGGAACAAGAAGGGTATAAAACCAGAGACATTAGAAGGGTTGTTTGCAAGCTGTTGGTGGAGCAGAGACTCCCCGGTCGCCCAGCGCTGTTTTGCTTGCTGTCGCTTGCTTAATAAACCAAATTATCTTAATTGGCTTGGCTCCCGTCAATTTATTTTGACTCTAACTTATAACACAAACTACTGTTCACTGTGAGGAAAACAAATTACACTCATAGAGGACTTTTAATGTTTTCATCATTACTTTTATTATTGACCTTTTCACATTTAGACAGTAAAACAGATGCATAAAACCCCTGAAATATACCTAACCTTATCGTAGTAACACACAATAAATACACTGCCTGCTGTGCATAACTGAATTTTGAGTTATGGGTAGCATCTTTGATAGTAACAATGAAGAATTTTCTAGAAGAGAAGCCTAATTGTCTAGGCTGTTTTTGGCTTGGATAGAGTCAATTTTCTTCACAGTATCTTGCATTGAACTTCGTGGCTTGGATTTGTGCTGGAAACAGAATTTATAACATAGAAATGTTTCTGTTATTTTTGAGCAGTGTTTACACAGTGTCAAGACCTTTTCTGTCTCTCATCCTACTCCAGCAAGGAGGCTTGGAGTGCATAGCTAGGACAGCCAATACCAGTGATATTCCATAACAAATAGTGTTGTGCTTATGAATTCCTTGTTTTACTTTGCTTATGTGCACAGCTTTTGCTTTACTTACTGAACTGTTTTTATCTCAACCCAAAAGTTTTCTCAGTTTTTCTCTTCCAATTCTTTTCTCCATCCCACTAAGGGAAGTGAGTGAGTGGCTTGGGTGGGTCTGAGTTAATGGCTGGAATTAAACCACGATATTGTCTGATTTACTTAAACTGGAAATCACAGAATCACATAATGCCTGACATTGAAAGGGACCTATGGAAATGATCCTGTCCAACCTCTCCTGAAGCAGGACTATCAAGAGCCAGTCACACAGGACCATCCCAGACTGCTTTTGGTTTTTCCTCCTCCAAGGAGGAAACCCCACAAGCCCTTCAAGCAATCTGTGCCAGTGTTTGGTCACTCTCACAGTAAAAAAGTTTTTCCTGATGTTCAGAGGGAATCTCCTCTGTTTCAGTTTGTGCCCTCATTTTCTGTCACTAAAACCACTGATAAGTGGGTCTGGATATGTCTTCTTTGCACACTCTCTTCAGGTATTTATAAACATTGCTAAGTACTCCCCTGAGCCTTTTGTACATGAAGCTGAACAATCCCAGCTATCTCAGCCCTCCTTATTTGAGAGATGCTCCAGTCCCCTACTTATCCTTGTTGGACTTTTTCATTTGTTCATGTCTCCATTATAGACCATGAAATTTATTTATGTGTTTGAAGGATAGATGTAAGACTGATTTTTTTCCCAAATTCCTATAATATTAACTAAAGTTTTCCCTTTAATCAACATCCAAACATTTTTATGTAGGCACGGATTCTTAAGCGTGACTTAGAAGCCACAATGCCAAAAAATAAGCCTTCTTTTCAGCTGTCTTCCAAAATCAGATGTAATACTTTCCCCTCTCAGGAATTGCAGAAATCTCTGAAACATCATAGTAGAAAAGAAAGTAAACAACTGCTTGTTCTTTTGCACTCTCATCAACCATTTTCTTTACTTAACAACAGAAAAAAAAAAGAAGTAACTGAAGCAATCGGATTTTCCCTTAAATTGGAAAAAAGGAAATAAACATTGACAGAATTATAAAGAAACACCAATTTATAAATGCAAGATTCCTTTCTGAGTCTTTGAACTCAAGGGTCTGAATTTTCAGACAACTCCCCAAGTCTCTATATTATTCTTTGTTTATTTCACTTTCTCTTTGAAACAAGTGAGGAGAAAGGGAAATCTATAAGTAAGAAAGAAGAAAGATAAACTTCAAAAGATTTTCACTTCACAACATTTGAGTAAAGAAAAACCTAAGGAAGAATCTGAAGGGGGTTTTGGGATGGTGGGTTTTTTTGTATGTGTTTTGTTGTTTTTCTCATTGTTGAAATTCTAAAAGATATACTTCTGTGTTTTAAATATGAAGACACGAGGTAAAAAAAAAAAGACATTAAAGTAAGAAACAGACACAAGTTATATGATAAATAATAACAATTAATATAGCTACATATACATATATGACCATATGAGAAGCAAACATTTATTTATGACATTTTGAGAGGTTTATAGTTCTGAAATTTGAAAAATCAAATAGGAGAAATGCTTATATTTTCTTGTCTTTGTCTATGAAATATATATTATTTCTATTTGGATGTTATGTTTACTAAACTCCAACATCTGTAAAACTTCATTTACAATATCTAACTTTTTACAATATTATGAAAATATAATGCACTTTATTCTGAACATCTTCCAGTTGGTTTTAAAATCTGGACAAATAGTAACAAAAAAAAATTTTCCACAGCTTCTTTTTTTCTGTGATGTGCTGATTATCAAATCTAATCCCTTAATTTTAAAAACATATTCATCCACAAGTAATACCAGGTATTAGTCACCTGCTATGGCCTGAGAATGTTCTGACACTCAGGTAGGTTAGGACCATATATACATCCAGCTACATTAAGTAAATAAAAACACTTTTCCACCCTAAATGGCAGATCAGGAAATTTTCAGAGTTTCATTCTAAAACACACTCTGGATAACAGTCATATTTTACATAAAAAGCTTTATGAAATATATTTTTCTGAACTTCTGAAGAATTACAAATCTTTGAGTAAACCTGGGCAATGGACAGTCATGCTTTTGAACTAAATTGTGCAGGGAATGAGGGAGAGGCAATCCTTGCCTATGGCTTGTAAGACAAGAGTACACAGTCGTGCTAAATGGAAAGGGTCAAGTGGTTTTAAAGTCCTCTGTGATATTCCACTCAAAACCCACAAACTGAAAGGAGATTCATACTCTAACGTTTTCCCCCTTAACATTTCCCTGCTGTTTCAATGATGTTCAATGTATTTTGTAACTGTGTAACTGGAAATATGGGTATCTCTACACAGGGGGAAAATAACCTCCCTTAAACAAAGATCTCATTGCCTGAATAAGGAGAGAAAACAATTTATTTCAAAAGTATCTGGTTAATCTCCTGAGAAGGCTGCAATTTATCTGACAAACCTGAATTTCTCACTTATTAAGTGGTGAAAAAATAAAAATGTGATACTCAAAGCTTTCATTATTTGTGAAAGTTTTGTTAAGAAACAAACCAAAATGAGGAACTCTTTTGTTCTTTCTGGTCTAGTCTACAGTTAAGTTTTAGAATCCATTAAGAGAGAACTATTTTTGCTGTCTGCTAAAAAAAGATGTTTGTTTTTCACTGACTCCAGTATTTGACAGAACAAAATGGGAAACAGGCTTACTTAATTTCCAAGGACAAGGAGAAAATAAGACAAACAGGGGCAGTCAAAAATTTGTCTAGTTATCTCTTGGGGGAATCCAAGACCTCCGAGTATACTTACCAAGCTCTAAGCAGACAGACCAAAGGAACTGATTTAATTACAAATATCAATCAATTTATTTCCCTCACTGCAAGACAGGTAATAATTTTTGAACCATCATATTTGTATATAAGGGAACAATGACGAACTGGTGCTTTCCACCCTTTATTCATAGCTAAGATAGAAATATATTCCTATAAGTATGAAAAGCTAGAGTAGGTAATTAATTTTCCAGCCAAAGACAGTTATGCCAATTCTTATGTGACTAGTTACATTAATTGTTAAAAGATAATATGAAGACTAATGGAAGCATATTAATTTCCTAAGATAAATGAGGGAATGGAAATGTAGCTATCTTAAAACATACCACTGTCTAGTTTATGAAAATATAATCATTTTTTGTTTGGGTATTTTTTTAGTTGATTGGGGGATTTGTGTGGGTGAGTTTGCTTAAGATACAAGGGTCTTTGTTGAAGATATGATTACATAAGGCATCTGAAATACAATTTTTTGTCTGTTTCATAGAACCATTTCAAAGAAAAATCTTCCTTTTTTCAAAGCTTTGCATATTAAATGAAAAGGTTTGCTTTCTAGAATGTTTGTTCTATAATCAACTATTGATAATGTTCACAATTATATAAAACTTGAGAAACAAACATTTTGATGACTGAATTACTGTATTTTTGTTTCTTATTAGCTTAGACTGGCAATTTAAAAAAAATGCCAGGAAGGACCCTAGCTGTAAGCGAAAGAAAATATACACATGCAAAAAGGGTACAAAACAACATAACTGATTTTTCTCACTTGTCATGACACAAATGTTATAATAAAAATATAATAATCATTATATTATTTTATAATAAATTGACTGTTAAGGAACATAATTCATTAATCAATTAAAATATAATAAACATTAAACATTAAGTTTGGGAACCTTAAAATATTGGCTTTTTTGATACATAGGCAATATTTTTAAAATGTAGGCATATAGGAAATTACCTTATTCTGGCTACTTTACACAGTCAATTCACTTATTATTCCCTTCCATGGAGATGTTAGAGGATATATTGCTCTTTGTTCTTTTTTTTAGAGACCCACTGAACAGTGCTTGAGTCTTAAAATGTCTACCAGAGGAGGCCAGAATAAAACTTTTTAAAATCAAACAGGGTGTTGCCTTCAACTGTGATCTACCATTGCAACAATGAACTTTATTGTGAGAAAGATCTCTTTAAAATAAAAATCCTGAAAATTGCTACATAAATTTTGTTAATCACAATTATAAAAGGCTGAAGTCTTTTTGATAAAAGAAAATTACTCAGAGAAAAACATCTGAAAGAGTGGGATCACAACACAGAAAGTTATTCTTAACTCTTCATTTGAATACTAATGTCTTCAGCAAAATATTTGTATATTTATACAGATTATGCAAGAAGGTGTCACCTTTCCTGTATTTCCACAGTGTTGAGTCTGTGCAGCTTAAAGGGAATATAGTTTATCTGGAGTACTAAAAATCACATATACACTCAGAAGTCTCTGAAAAAACTGCAATACAGTAAGGAAGGCCCACAAGAGGAGACAGTTATCTAGCAAAAATATTTACAACACTTTACATATTAGAACAACAAAATTTAATTTAGCAGCCCCTTGAGGACTTGCATGTTTTAACAATTGATAGAAATTCCATCGTCTAATATGCAAATACTGTAAAACATAGTGGCCCAAGTTATGACCCACTTTAAAATGAGTGCACAGAAGTATTTGCTGTTGCTGCACAATTTATTTGTATGTACGCACAGTAGCACCATGACCTGTCCATGGTCCCAATAAACTAGAATAAGTCCACAAAGCATTCTTTGATCAGCAATTCATGATTTTGTCATAGTTTGTTCTCCTCCAAGTATTTCTTCTTCAAATTCAATAGGTCTAGTTTACTCAGTGACTCAATTCATAGAAGACATTTCACCCTTCTTTCCATCTTTATACTCATGAATTCTTTTTGAAAGACTGCCAAATGATTGCTGAAGTATTCAAAATATTTTGTGTCAGATTTTATTCAAGCTTCAGGAATGATGTAACACTTAGACAATCCATTATGTCAGATGTTAAGTGATTTACACATGTTTGTAAAGTTTACTGATGGAATATCAGAGAAAGAGGCTGGGGCAAGATAAAATCCTGGAATGTTAGAAACAATAAGACAAGATATGCTGGTTTTGGCTGAGCTAGACTTAATTGACTTCATAGTAGTTTGTATGTGGTTATATTTTGGATTTATGCTGAAAACAATACTGATAATATAGATAATATAATACCTCTGAGCAATGCTAGCACAACATTGAGGCCTTTTCTGCTTCTCATACCCTCTCACCAGTGAGGACCCTGTGGGTGCACAAGTAGTTGGGAAGGGACACAACTGGGCCAGCCGACTCCAACTGACCCAAGGGATATTCCATACCAAATGTCATTGTGTTCAACATGCAAAACAGGAGGAAGAAGAAGGAAGGACGCAATTGGAGCGTTAACATTTGTCTTCCCAAATCACAGTGGGAGCCTTGCTCTCCTGGTGATGACTAAACACCTGCCTGCTTGTGGGACACTGTGAATGAATTCCTTGTTTCACTTTGCTTTCCCTGCTAAACTGTCTTTGCCTCAGCCTATGAGTTTTCTTTTGCTCTTCTGATTCTTTTCCCCATCCCACTGGTGTGGGAGTAAGCAAGTGGTTGATTGGGACACAGTTGCCAGGTGGGGTTAAACCATAACACAAGGATGCAGCTGAACTCCAAGCAAAGTATGAAGGAAAGAAACAGAGACAGAACGCAGATATTCAGGAGCAGGTCTAGATCTGCGCAGTTCAAGTAAAAAGACTCAGAAGCTGATTCTACATCAGATGAAAAAATGTGTTGTACAACAACTCCTAGAATCAGGTACAAAGGCTATCAGGTGACCTGAGTTCTGGAAAGGACTCAGTGGCTTCTGGTCTGTTGAATCAGCTGTGGGTGATAACAGCATTGGTGGCTATATTGCTGTGGGCACAGCTAAACTTTGTATTCATGGCTACACTAATAACCATCCTTGAACAAGGAGGAAAAAATTCCCAGATCCTTCTTCTAAACACAGCGAAGAAATATGCATTTTTGAAGACAAAATATGGTGAGTCCTTTACTGAGTAAGTCTGTGAATGTAGCCAATTTCTACTGCATTATGCTCCTAATCAAAAAATAGTCAAGAAAAAAATTGCTTCATTTTCAGTTGTTGTACCTGTTTCTAAAGAATTCTAGCACAATATTTATGCCAAGTGTTTACTAAATACAAAATGCTAAATATCTATTCATAAAATCATAATACATGCTAGAATCTTATAGAAATTTTAAAAAGTACAATTCTTATGACAGATGGGATAGCTGTGTGAAACAAAAAATATGATTCTGAATTAGAAATACAGCATTACATCAAAACAAATTCATTCCTGGCAGAAAGACGATGACTGAGAAAAAAAGCCCTGGAACTGGGAGAATATCCAAGTACATCTGACTAGGCTCACATCAAAAAGACTTTTTATTCAAAAACTCCACAAAGAAAAAACTTCTTTTATTGCTATTCTTTCCTATAATCTATAGGAAGTTTTTGTGTGCTGCATTTTTCTATATTCTGACAAGTTCCATTAATTCACTCTTCATTGATCTACTGATGGGTAGGTAACTTGCCAGTATCTTGATTTGGTCCTGAAGATGTACTGGTCCCATTTGATTCAGCGTGAAATTCTTAGTCCTGAATCTTAAATCATATTAAGTAATAGTAACATGACAGATAGAATAATATCACAGTTTACTCTTACAGACTGTGCATGGTGAAGGGTTAGCCTCTGTTTGGGAACTACTCAGCACAGAATTCACCCAAATAGGGATTTAATATCTATTTAGAGTCATTCAAGAAACAATGTTCAAAACACAATTAGAGGACCTATAGTATATGTGTAATAGTAATAAAGAGAGGAAACTTTGGGAAGGTTACTCGGATCATGAGCTTAAACAAAGTGATGTGGTTTCATTGCTACAGGTGAATTTCTTGCTGAAACAGTTGACCTCTGGTTAGGTGTGTTTCACTGCATCCAGGGGTTCAGGTTCCCTCAATTCCCAGATCCAAGGGCTGAACGCAGTATACTGCTCCTCTCTGGTCTGCAGAGATGGGTTTCTTCTCTGCTTGCAAAAGATGGAAATGCAGCGCTGGGTAGGAATTCCTCTTGGCTCCTTTGATTTCTGCCCGAGCATAGAAAGGAGTTACACAACTTGAATGCTTCAATCCTATGGCTGGAATCAGGTAGTAGAAGTACTTCCCTCCCCCTGTATTTCCCAGTGTTACTCTGTACATAAGAATCTACTTTACAAGACTACAGTCAGCAGTGGGACAGAAGAGAGAATAGAAAAAGAAAAGTGAAAACTTGTAGGCTGATATAAAATTTAATAAATGAAAGGGGAAAAAGGTTGTGTAAAAGCAATCACTCAGCATGTCCCACAAGCAAATCAATGCCCAGCTAGAAACTGGAAACCAGCTACCTTGGAAAACACCTATTTTTATTTTTGATTGTGACATCATATGATAAGGAGTATTCTTTTTTAAAATTTTTTACATCACAAGACTCGAGACTGGCATCCAGTATTGTTATGAAGGAAGTCTGTTTCAGAAGTTCTATGGTCTGATAAGATTTTTGTTCTCTTTTTCCAATTTCTCCATATTGGCAGAACTAAAGTGGGGGAACCCTTTTATATAGTTACAATGGGAATTCAAAGGTTGAAGAACTTTAAACAGTACAGAAGTTATAAAGAGAAATAAAAGAGACAAACAAGCAAAGAAGAAAAGAAAATTAAAACTAAAGACAAGTTTTGGGGAGTCATAAGCGTCCAGGATTTCGAAAATTAAAATTAAACTCCTGTAGAAGTATTTAAATCCTTAAAAAAATAGAAATGCAGAAAACAATTTTATTCAAAGCATACAACTGTATCCAAAAGCTAAAGATCTTCCTTAGATATTTTCCTCCTAAATACTGACAAGTGCACAAAATTTATTCCTATATATTTCTTCATATATTGTAGAGGAACGGAATAGTTGACCCGTGTACACAGGACACCTTTTAAGATACAGACTATCTCCCCTCAAAAAAATGAGTTTATAATAAACTTCTACAGTATTAGGAAAACCAGATGTAACTGATATATTATTATAAAATTTCCCTTTACAAATCATGCACTATAAGTTTTAATTTGCTATTGCTACATTTTCATTTAGTAAAAAATATTAGAAATACTAATTCTCATTTTCAGGCTGTACTCTTTACAAGAGTCTATTTTCTATGTATTTAAACAGGTTTTCTGTACCAAGAACATGTTGAAATACTGACAAAATTAGTATAAACAAACTTTATGATACCACTACATTTCTACTTACATAATATTGAAATCAGAGCAATCACATTTAATAAAACCAAAGTTTGACTTTTATATTAGCAGTAAATCCAGTGTACCTAGGAATGCACTACAGTAGTGTCACCTGAACTCCAGTGAGCATAAAAAATGTTCTAACCTTCCTTAATTTCCAGGATTAGATGTAGATGGAATGACTAGCTGGAAATATAATCTACAAACATATTTTAAAATAATTTTGCTCTTTCATTCTAAACTCCTTGAAACAGTGGTCATTTTTCCATTCTGCAACTGTACATTGCTTAGCACAGTGATAATTTTATGATTCACAATTCTGGTTTCTTACTGTTGTCAAAATACAGTTAAGGACTGCAATCATTTTAAGATGATATGTGGTTACCCACTGAACTTTTCTATGGATTAATAATAAATGTATGGATTGATAACTTCCTATCCATACTTAATATAAATTGACATTTTTAACATTCTAAAATACTGGTATGTAGTATTTACATGAACAGTGATATCTGTTTAATTCAGTAATATGAAATAATGCCAACAACTTATCCATGATGTAATTACACTACCTGCATTGTCACTACACAGTAAGTCCAATTAGTTCACATTTGAAGTGCTTGCATTTGCTTGCATTTGTCCTAATCCTAACTGAATCACATCTAAGCCCTACACAGTCATTTTCTTCCACAGGGATAGGGATAGAATAGGAAGAGTAAAAGTAAACAAAATTTGGTTCAGAAAATGAGAGAAGTGGAAGATATTGATTGTTTTGAATTTTTCAAGGCTTTTGATGTTGAGTTTAGCAGCATTCTTTTGGTTAAAATTAGGAATAATAATCTGATAAATAAACATGTAATTAAAAATAGGTGAAGATAAATTATAAACTGTCTGAAATGCATGCTTACAGGAATCTAACTAACAGTATGAATCCAGCCTGGAGATCAGTCACTAGTGGTATACCCCAGGGGCTGATTCTTGGACCAGTAGTGTTTAATTTCTTGCTTAATGACCCTTAAAAAATTTGCAGAGCATAAAAACCTGGACGTTTGATGGTTGATACACTAGACATTCAGAGGTGCTTCAACAGGGTGGAGAAATAGGCCAATAAGAACCTCACAACATTCAACAAAAGTCAAAAGTCCTGCGACAGTAGAAGCGTTACTAGCAGATCAAGGGAGTAGATCCTCTCTACTTGGCATGACCAGTACTGAGCACCCCAGCACAAGCAAGACATTCTCAAGCAAGTCCAGTGAAGGGACAAAAAGATGGCAAAGGGACTGGAGTAACTTGCATTCAAGGAAAGGCTGAGCTGGGACTGCTTAGCCTGGGGAAGACACAAGGGGATTTTATCAGTATGTATAAATAGGTGATGAGATGGAATGGAAAAGCCTGAACTCAGCAGTGCCCAGTGACAGGACAAGAGGCAATTGAAACAGATTGAAACAGAAGAAATTCTATTTAGAGGTAAGGCCCAAATTTGTAATGTGTGGGTGGTCAAATCCGGAAAGAGCCTGCTCGAAAAGTTGTGGGCTCTCCATATTTGGAGTTATTGAAAACATGACTGGACAAAGACCTGAGCTTGTCCTGTTTGAGCAGGGAAGTTGGATTTCCAGAGGTGCCTCCTGGCCTCAAAGATTCTGTGATTTTATGGAAATTGATGTGAAAGTTTTAAAATTGCTGTCCTTTTGTATTTTATGCACTTCCATTATTTCTCATGAAATTTAGATTGTTCATAGTAGGTCTGCAGCGGCAATTCATTTAACTTGCCAAGCAAGTGCATTCCAAATTCAGGAACATTAAAAGCTATGCTGCAAAGTAATAAGGGCTTATTCTGCCTGACCTTCCTCAAGATCTCTAACATAGAACCAGATCATAAATATGCACAGCATAGCAGATGTCAAGCCTTATGAATACATATAAATATTCATCAACTTATGGAATTCTTAGCTATCCACTCAGAGTTTTTACGTTTGAATAGCACCAAGTTGGGCAGAAGTGTTCATCTGTCCAAGAGTAGGACGGCTCTACAGAAGGATCTGGAGGACAGATTGATGGGCCAAGGCCAATTGTATGAGGCTCAACAAGGCAAAGTGCCTGGTCCTGTGCTTGAGTTGCAATTCCATGCAGTACTACAGTCTAGGGAATGAGTGTATGGAAAGCTGTCTCTTGGTAAAGGACCTGGGGATGTTGGTCAACAGCAGCTGAACATGAGCCAGCAGTATGCCCAGATGGCCAAGAAGGCCAATGGCATCATGGCCTATATCAAAAAGAGTGTGACCAGGTGAGGCTGGATGGAATTATGAGCAACCTGGTTTGGAGAAAGGTGTCCCTGTCCATGGCAGGGTGTTGGAACTAGATGATGTTTAAGGTCCTTTCCAACCCAGGTCATTCTATGATTCTATGATATTACTCTCTACAGCTTCCTGAAAGGAGGCTGTAGCCAGGTGGGTGGTGATCCCTTATCCCAGGAAACAAACAATAGGACCAAAGGAAATGGCTTCAAGTTTTGCCAAGGGAGGTTTAAATTAGATATTAGAAAGATTTTCTTCACAGAAAGGGATGTCAGGCTTTGGTACAGGGAAGTGGTTGTGTCACCATCCCTAGCAGTATTTAAAAGATGTGTAGATGTGGCACCTAGAGACACGGCTTAGGGGTGGACTTATCAGTGTTAGGTTAATGGCTGGAATTGGATATTTGTTTCATGTTTGAAAGGGAAGTTTGAAACTTTTAAGATGCTAGGCTAAACCAAGAGTCAGCATTCCTAAAATCTGTTCCTGCATCAATTACAATATTGAATACAGTACTGAGTACAAGCAAAACAGAGTCATAGCCCATATCCATGATGTAGATAACTTTCTGACTGCTTTAGAGTCTGAGATTTATCTAACTATTGTAGAAGAACTCCGATTTGTGCCCTGAACTTAAAGCTGTCAGGCTACAGTGGGTTTTTATGTCAAGATTTCAGTAGCAGGGGTGAAATCAGGGTGGTTTCTCTGAGAAAATTATAGAAGCTTCCTCTATGTCTGATGGAGACAATGCCAGCTGGCATCCATGCATATGATAACTTATTTAGTGCAGGAAAAAAAGTTATTGCACACAAGCAATTACAGCAGAGAAGAGTGAGAATGTCTGGGAGAAAAAGCTCTGCAGATACCAAGGTCAGTGAGGAAGGAGGAAGAGGAGGAGGAGGAGGATGAGGTGTTCCAGAGATTCCCCTGTAGCCTGTGGTGAAGGCCATGGTGAGGCAGCTGTGCCCCTACAGCCCTTGGAGGTCCACGGTGGAGAAGAGATCCACCTGCAGCCCCTGGAGGACCCCACCCAGAAGTAGGTGGATGCTCAAAGGAGACTGTTACCTCATGGACAGCCTACACTGGAGCAGGATCCTGGCAGGTCCTGTGAACTCATGGGGAGCAGAGTCCTCTCTGGAGCAGGTTTGCTGGCAGGACTTGTGGAGGACCCATGCTGAAGCATCCTGTTCCTGAATAACTGCACCCTGAGGAAAGGGATCCATGCTGGAGCACTTTGTAAAGAACTGCAGCCTGTGGGAAGAAAACTGCAAAAGTTCATAAAGAACTGTCTCCCATGCAAAGGATCTCCTGCTGGAGCAGGGAAGGAGTATGAGGACCCCTCTCTGTGATGAGGAAGGAGCACCAGAGATAATGTGTAATGGAGTGATGATAACTCCCGTTCCCCATCCCCCTGCACTGCTGATGGGAGGGAGAATTGTGAGTAAAATTAAGGGATATAAAGGAGGGATGGGGGGAATATGGGTTCAGGATTTTCTTGTCAACCTACTCTGATTTGATTGATAATAAATTCATTTAATTTTCCCAAATCAAGTCTGTTTTGCCCATGATGGTAATTGCTGAGTGATCTCTCCCCATCCTTATCTCAATCCACAAGGCTTTTGATGTATTTTTACTGCCCTGTCCAGCTGAGGAGATTGAGAGAGGGAAAACTACATCTGTACACTTGAAAGGATGACACACCTTCCACAATTACCTTTTTATTTTTTTAGGGTTTTTTAGGTTTAGGTATGTTCTAAGAAAATATTCTAATCAGCCTATCCAGAGTCTGATGTCTTGGGAACTTAAAAGTCAATTAGTTTCTTGCCTATTCAGGCAGCTGACTGTGTCCCTGTCTTCGTGTGCATTAATAAATTCACATTAAATATTGTGTGAAACATTAGGTAACCTTAATATATTTTGTGGTGTCTGGCATGCACAAGCCTGCTGCAGAAAGCAGCAGGAGACATGATTACACATTCATCAGTAAGAAACTCACTCAGTCCTCTGTAAATTTTAGGGATTTTCTGCCACAGCAGTTCCATTTAATGTAACTGGTGCTATCTATGAGTTCTCAGAGCACCAATCTGTACATTGTTAGCTCTAGGGTTGTAGTCCAACCCTGTCCAGACATCACAGTGAGTCTCAGAAAACTCAGATATGCATCACTATTTCATCAATATAAATAAATTATTTCTCTCAACTGATTTATCTATTCTTCTCCAAATATTTTATTTTAGACATTTCCTCACAGTTCTGTACACCAAGTAATCAATATCTTTTTAAGAAATATCCCAAAGAAATGCAAGGGGTACTGATGTGTGCAGTGTTGAAAAATCTCTTCCACGTATAGACAATAGCTAATAGATGAGGCTGTATAGGAAAGAATTTTTACCTGAACTTAGACTGCAACCTGAAGCAATCCTCTAATAACAAACTTAGTATTCCCTCAGAATGAGAAGACCTTCTAGATCACAATTACTTTAGGAGATGTGCAGGACTATTTAATCTCATTCTTCCAAAGAGTTTGGAAATATGTTATTCTTCAGAAACCAGATATTCTCAGAGAAAAAAAATATATTTATCCATCCTGCAGCAATGAAATGTCTGAGCACAAAGAAATGTATCATTGCTGCTGTATGACCGGCATGTTAAAAGGATTTTGGAGGGGAATATGTCAGAGCATATCATATTTTTAAATGATATATGTCAACTGCAGAATATATTTAAGGGTTCAGTGGCACCAACAGAACCAAATCTAATGCTGTGGGACAGAGAAGGGACACAGATTTTTACCTGTAGGCAACATTATGAAGATGAAAATTTTATATTAGACTTAAAAATGACCCATTTAGCAGAAGACTTTTATATAAGGAAATTCTTGATGTGCTTAAACCAAAGAATATCTTAGACATATATGAGATCTGTTTCATTTGGGATCTGAAGCCTGTTCCCACCACTGAAAAATTAATCAAGACATTTTCCTTTTCTCTGAAACACTTATTATGTGCTGGCACTCACTTCCGTGCTGTCCGTACAGTAAGTAGAGTTAATGTTCATCTGGCATTTTTCATCTCACGGGCCTCTACCTCACCTTGTAAATGGAGATCTTATTACATGGTTAGCTACTTTCACATAACCTAGTGGGTCTGATTCTTTGAAGAGGCACTTGACACTAGTCAAAACAATTTCTTGATCATATTCAGACTGGAATATATGATTACAGACCATTTCTGAAAAATGTTTAAATGTCTTCATGATTTTAACATAGAAACCTAACTCCAAAGTATGATAAATACACTGTATAATCAGTATTTTCAGATGATTTTGAAATTGTTTAAAATGCACATATATATTTTGTAGAAAAATTTTAAATGTAGAATAAAAATTGAAAATAGAAAAATTGCTACATACATGAGAATGTACTGAGGTAATTTTGTTTTACGTAGCATTTTCTAATCCTTTATACAGTATATAGCTGTGTAAAGATGTATAAGACATTTTATTCTATGTTAAAGCATTTTCTAATCTTTTTTACAGTGTATATGTGTGTATATGTATAAGGCATTTTATTCTATGTTAATAGTGAAATTCTGTGAATAAACAGAATGTGAATTTCTGGAGGATCTTTAAGAAGTCCAGAGAATAATAACAGAAATGTCCCCAGAATGTAAATTAAGAAAACTTCTATTTGTTTCTACTGTTCATCTGCAGCTCAAGGCCAAAAAAAAATGTATTTTATTCAGATCATTAGAGTTACATGGTAAATCTGCTACCCCATGGACCATGCATTTAATAATGAGTATTTGACCTCCAAGGATGAAAGAAAACCTTGCCATCTTTAGACAGAGATTTACCTACTGGAAATATCATGAAGAAAAGAAAAAACTACTTAGTCTCTTATGCAGTTTTCTTGAATACTCACTCTTTAAGTTAAAAACCAGCATTTGATGGACACGCTAGAAATACCTATAATGACATACAGATTGAATTAAGATTTGATTTAAGATTATAATTAAGTACCGGCATTTGAAAATATTTGTGTAGGTGCTGATGAAGTGTTGTTTTACCTTTAAACACAAATGTTATAAAACTTACACTGGTAAAATATTTTTCTTGTGACTTTGTTACAGAGGTTCTCAGATCAAAACACAATTTTTTTCTACCTTTGTTGAAATTGTCTTGATGTATTCTCTTATTCTTAGCAGCATGGGCATCATGGAAAAATACGAGAGTCTTTCTGAAGTCATACTCTGGTATGAAATTTAAAAATTATCTGCTCTGTATTTGTCTGCCTGTTAATATACTAATTCTTTCCTATCCATTATGACTATTTACACAGCGCAATTTCAAGAAACGTGAAGGTTTTTTATGTAAATAAACTTGTGTTTTAAAAAAAATGGTACGCGTTACAGTATTTATGCACTGGAACAAAAACTTGTCCAATATTAATGGTTAGTGATGTCACGTAAGCCCCAACATTTACTTATACTAAATTAACATTTGAGGGAAAACAGTTTATTATACATTACAGGAATCTTTAAAGCATTTTCATCAACAATACTACTTACAGAATTCATCAAATAAAATTTCACTGCCATGAAACATACCAGTTAGCTCAAATGTAGTGAATCACTCAAGAAGACAAGTTGTTGAGATATAAGAGCCATTTAAAATCACAGAATTAAAAAAGAAAAAGAGAGAAAAAACCCCAAACTCATGAGTTTGAAGGGATTAATTCTGGTCCCTCAAAAGAAGGACCATTTAAAAGGTAGATCGTATTTCCAAGTTGAAACTGCTTGGGGTTACATTCAGTCCTATTTTGAATATCTGCAAGAACAGAGATTTCACAGGCTCTCTGGTGACCTATTCTAGTGTTTAAACACACTCACTGTAAGTACACTTTCCTAAAATCTATTAAAAATTTCTTTTGCTGCCCCTTGTGCCCATTATATTTCGTTTCTTCTATCCTCCTCCTGTTGCTGAAAACTGCAGTTTTTTTCTTCCAAAAACTTAGGAAACAATTTTCTCATTCTCTTTCTGTAAATCACGCATTTCAAGCCTCTAATCATCCTTGCAGCCTTCTACTAAGCTTACTTTGTTGGGATTTTTCCGTGTGTGCTTTCTACTGGGAAATAAAATCTGGATCCAGGACTCCGAATTTACTGCAATGGCCTTCCAAGGTGAAAGCTCTCCTTGATGACACATATTCACCCTGTTGTCCACAGGAATCCCAGCTCCTTTTCAGCAGAAACAGTTCCCAGCCATTCAGTCCCCACCTGCATGGAATTATTCATACATTTGCCTTGTCTGAACTTCATATAGCTTCTTTCAGCCCATTTGTGAAACCTGCCCAGGTATTTCGGTATCAGTCCTGTCCTCTTTCACAGGCTTTGTTCTCAACAGTAACACTTTCTAAACGTGCATCATTACACACTTGTGCAGACCATTAATGAAGATGTTGAGCAGTACTGGCCCCTCTCTTCATCTCTGAGGAGCACAACTCCAGGCGCTCCTGGAGGTTTTACCCAGGTGGATTTCACACAGCTGACCGCTATCCATACAAGGCCAACACTCCTGATGCTTTTCCATATTGTAGTACACCATTCCACTTTGGCTACAAGAATATATGTGAAACACTTTATTAGTCAGGATAAACAGCTTCTACTGTTGTTCGCAGAATCAATTACTACAGAAAGCAGTCAGGTCATTCGTGTACAATTTGCCCTTGGTAAATCTATGCTGGCTCTTCCCAGCAGCCCTTGGTTTTGTCCAGCAGTCATGTGGAATGTGCCTCACTCAAAAGAAAGAAGCAACAACATGTTTTATTGAGGGAAAAAAATATCGTTTAATAAATTTGATGAAATTTAAAACAGCTTGACAGTAGTTTACCAAGATTCCATAACTTTGGTAGCAAGGTTCACCTTATTAATTACTGCATCAAAGAATGATACAAAGGAAAATCAAATTAGGTTTGCATTAGAAAGATTTGCTCAGAGACCCTTCCACTGAGTCACAAGGTCAAGAGTGGATTCCCTTGCACTCTAAACTTTTTATGGAGTATAGATACAGCAAGGTCTAATCCTAGTCTCAAACTCAGATGATGGTTTATGAAGAATGGAATTATCTATACAAAGTTTTTAATAATATTGAGTAGCTACATGGATTAACAATGTTTCATTATTTCAGCATGATATCAGTCACTTACCAAGGGTCTATCACAAGTAAGGGATCTCTCTGCCTTGTGCTAGGAAGAATCTCATAGCCTCAGTAAGGGATCTCAAGCCTTGAGAGACAACCCTGCTCGGGGGCAAATATATCTGGTGTGCAGTCCAGATGCAATTCAGGGAGAGCTCAAATGAGCTTCATCCTGATGGTAATTATAGAGTGAAGCAGTTGGCTGTTAGACAATAATATATATAGACAGATGTCTTTATTTTAGCTTTGGTATCTTATTCTGTATTTTGGTTTTCTGGCATTTTTGGGCTTTGAAACCACCTTTCAATATCTTTTTCTAAGGCATCTCCACTTCCTTGTATGTGAGCCAGGATCTCTCCAACTCACAGATTTATTCCAGGGCATGAGTCATTTTGCTCATTATTCAATCCAATCCAAAGTCTGGCCATGGGTCAAGTGTATCCATCACAAGCCTTAGTGACCCTATTTCAAAGGCCTTCTCAACAGGTTAAGAAGCCTGTTGGCAATGGCAAAACTTCTCCGCTCACCAAGTGTGTCCTATCTCTCTCCAGTAATCCTAATTTCTCAGAGAGAGAGCTATAGCCAGAAAAGTCAAAGCCTGGTCTGAAATATCATGTAACCAACCAGGCACTGATTCCATCACTGGATCCATCTGCTCACATGTAAGTCCTTCCTTTTGACAGAATTGAGGTGCTCCCTGAGCTGCCACGTTGCACGCTTTACAGACCATAAACTCCCTTGACAGTATCACTGATGTCAATGCAGATGAACAATAAGACACAAGACTGAATTCAGATGAACCTCTGCAATTTTTGTTCAAGGTCCTAGACTGAGCTCCTGACAAGCAATAAACTTCACAATACAGAAAATCTGTTTGGGACACAAGTGCTGATCCTTGCGGACTGATGTCTCCTGCTACTATCACTTGCTGCTTCCACTTAGTGCCAGTACATGAATCCAGTTGAACTGGTCCAAATGTCTTCTCTGAAACTTGTTCTTCCCTATAAAACATCATAGCCCTATGCCTGTTTTAAGAGTGTTCATCTAGAAGTGAAGAGAGAAATGTCTTTCTTTTTTTTCAGAAGTCATGACTTTCTCTGACCTCATTTTGGGAGACTGAATCCCCCAGTTGTTTAGTTCAGTCATGAGATGTCCATCTTTCTGTACAGTGTGACACTCTCTTCTCACTGGGAGAAGCGCTAGGCACAGCCCACAGCCCAAGACCAGAGACAGTTGCTCCAGCCATGCCTGGGACTGTCTTTAGTGACACAGGACTGCCACAGCCATGCCCTCTCCCTCTCAGTCCCCTTAAGCCTCAAATACCACCTCTACTCTGTACCCTCTCAAACAAGCCATTGTTTACTGAACTCAGTATATCTAATTCAAGAACTACTTTAAAATTTTATGTTGTATGCTTCATTTTTGGCCTTTACATGTGCTTGTGGTGGCTTGACCTTGTCGGTCTGCCCGCTGCTCACCACGCTGCACTATCAGTCCCCATCCACCAACAGAACAGAGGGAGAAAATATGACAAAAGTCTTGTGGATAAAAATAAGGATAGAGAGATTACTTTCCAAATACTACCACAGGCAAAAGAGTCTCAACTTGGGGAAACTCATTTAATTTATTGACACTTACTTGTAAGAAAGTAAGAAATAAAAAAAACCCTAAAAGATTTTCCCTTCAACTCTCCCTTCCTCTCAGTTTCAACTTCCCTCTTAACTCTTCTACCTCCTCCCCACTGGAAAAGTGCAGGGGGATGGAGAATGGAGACACTTGGTCTCTGCTGCTCCTTTCTTTTCACACTCTTCCCCTAATCCAGTGGGGGGCATTTCCCACTGAATGCAGATTTTCACAAACCTCCAAAATGTGCTCTTCCCATGGGCTACAGTTCTTGGTGAACTGCTCCAATGTGGGTTCTTTTCACGAGGTACAATCGTTCAGGAGTAGATTGTTCCAGCATGGGTCCCCCACAGGGTCACAGGTCCTGACAAAAACCTGCTGTTTGTGGGCTATTTCCCATGGGCAACAGCTACTATCAGGAGCCTTCTCCAGGGTGGGCTCTCCACAAGGTCACAGCTTCCTTCAGGGAACATGTTCCTGTGGTTGTGTGGGGTCCTTCATGATCTTCAGGGTGGGTATCTGCTCCTCCTCAGTTCTCCATGTGCTGCAGGGCAATCTCTGCTCTGGCATCTGGAGCACCTCCTCCCCCTCCTCTTCGCTGACATTTGTGTCTGCAGGGCTGTGTCATACATTCTTACTCCTTTCTCTCACAGATGCTGCAGCATTTTTTTACCCTTTCTTAAATATGTTATCACAGAGGCACTACCAATACTGTTGATTTCTTCAGCTTTGGCCAGCAATAGGTCTGTCTTGGAGGCAAATGAAACAAGCTTGGTCAAAAATGGGAGCAGCTTCTGTCATCTTCTTATAGAAACCAGCTGTGTATGTAGCCCTTCTGCTCCCAAACCCCTGCTGGGTAACCCCAGTACAGAGTCAAATATTTTTATACCCTTCAGATACCTCATATGGGCTAGGGCCATCTTGTTCACTGCAGCATAAGGAGTTCAAACCAGAAAAATAGACGCTAAGTAAAATTAGAATTTTACCTGAAATGAAATGACCACTTGTCAGGACAGCGAACACGTCAGCTATTCGTGGATTTTATCAGCTGTGGATTCTATGCATGCTGTTCTTCACCCATGCAAAACAGCATGAAAATTTGGTTGTATTTTGTGTAGAACGGAACATCTTTTTGATCTCGAGTTGGTTGTAAAAGGGAAATAAAAAATCCATACCTTCTGAAAATGCAGTATTTCTCAAATAATTAGTTTTTGTCAAAGACAGGAAGATTCAAAATTAAATACTGATATTCCTGTATAAAACATGTAGCTTTTCTTTCCCAAGTTAAATATTGGGCAAGGCAAGCAATGCTGAGAGTTTAACACCTTCAAGGAATTTACTGATCTGGTTTTGGCTCTTCTCTGAGAAAAGCCTTTTATATTTTGAATAGTTTGATTATGATTTCAGAATGGGATACGGTGGAAAAATTCTCAACTTGTGATTTCTCTCAGGGATGCTAATGGGTCAAGTGTCGGCCTTGCCTTTTATTAGGGAGGTGAAATTTTCTAGGGAAAAGAAATATGCAATTTTCTGTCTTAAGTAAAACAGACAACCTAACATCAACAATGAAATTATAAAATGAGAAGCAAGTCTGATGACTAGACATAGGTTCTTGTTTTAATCTCTTGATTAACAGAAAAATATCCTAATTTTGATGATGCTATGATTTGGTCATAGACATTATACTTGAAATAAGAAAGTTCCTTAAAAATAAAAAGTGTTTCAAAAGAAAAAAAAAGAACTCTACAAATGAAATAAATATTTAATTTTGTAAGAAAATACTGACAAATGTTATTTTAAATAACTTGTGAAAGGTCACAGAACAAAAACAGAATAAGATTGGAATACAAACCATTGTTCTGAGCTCTCAGAAACCATAACTTCTACGTGTAATGTTTTTTCTCTTTGATCTAAAAGAAAAATAAGGAAATCATGAAAGGTAGGTCACCTCTATTAAAGACAGAAAGGGAAATAGATTTGATGAAATGGACATTCCTGTTGAACAGGAAGTTTCTCTCTGAGAAATTTACTCCAAAATGTCCAGGAAAAGTGCATATGTAGCTGGAGGTATTTGGAATTAATGAGCACTACAAAAATGTAGTTTACATGGGAAAAGAAAATCTGCAAGTTTGGAGGGGGATGTCAATAAAGATCCTTTACAAAAAGAGTAAATAATCTGAAAATCTTTTTTAGAAGATGGCGATCAGCAAATCAAATAATTCACATAGGAGTAAATATTAAAATTTCAGGTTAAATTATGATACATTGTGTACTAGTTTGGAAGTAAACCAGTGGAGGAATTGACTCCTCACAAATATATTGTGATAGATTCCAAGTCAGAATTACAATTTAATAGGAAAAATTAAAGGCAATAATACAGAAACACCAGCTTAAACTGATAGAAGCAGAATACAGCCCGCCACCCTGTTGATCAGGGTGGTGGTAGCAGTTCAGTTAAATGGTGGCTGCAGTCTCCTTGGAGCGGTGGATGGGATTTGGTTCAAGTGGTGATCCTGAAGAACAATCTGGTCAGTCTCTGGAGGTCCAGTGGTGACCCTCAAGCTCTTCACCTCTGGGAATCCAGTGGAAGTGGTAGTCCAGTGTTCCAAAGACTCAGCTTATATGCAGGTAAGAATGTTCAGTTCCTCCCCTCTGGGCAGGGCACCTCACCATAGGCTGATGTAATTTTATGAGTCACTCCGAGCGGAGACCTTGATGGCTCATTAGCAGAGATAGCCCCCAGATGGTGTTATCAGGGCAGTCATGCTGAAGATAAAGAACACTTCCCCACCTGTTTTAACAGCTTATGGAGATGGTAATAGAATACATGCTTTTGGTTACACCTTCCATGTAACCTAAGACACAGTATTATAATGGTTTATTTTATAGCATGGTTACAAAATATGACAATTTTTTTAAAAAAAATGCCTGCAGTGACAGTCAAAATGAAAACAGGGTCAGGAAAAGAAGACTTGAAAGAATTGAAGATTGCTTGAGGAATCTCAAGTTAAAAAGGAGTTTAATGTAATGATCATAAATTGAAATATTTTGCTTAAATTGATTGCTAATTCTAAAGAGAAATCTTATGCCTACGTTTCATATTGAAATTTGGCAGGATTTATAATTTAAAGAAACTAATTAAGAAAGTTACTTTGATCAGTTCAAATCAGTAATCAAGTATGAGCTGCAAATTAAATCAGAAATCATTTTAAAAATAAGAAAAATAGCATATATGTTATATCTGTCTGCTATGAAAATATCAGCATATAATGGAATTCAAAATAAGTCAAACCTATTTTGACTTTTTCCTTAAAAATAAAACAGGTACAGATACAAAATTAAACAGATTACAATGAATAATAGTCTATTAGAAAAATCAAGAGAGACAAGAGATTAAGCAGAAGATAGCTCCCACTCATGGATCCTGTGGATCCAGAGGCATCCCATTAGTCTTCCTTCACCCTGGGCTTCTCAGTGATGGCGGTCCTGAGCTGATTATCTGGGGGTACCACCTTTATGGAGTCCACGTTCTGGATCTCCATGGGGTGGTCACAGCTGCCATTCCCATAATTTTGGGTGGTCTTTGTTTGATTAGTGATATGTATATGAGCAGTTGCTTCCTTGTTGATGCAGAAGAAGAACTTACCTTGGGTGCAGCCTTATAAAATATGCTCACTGAGGTTCTTGAAGATTTACAGAACACTGCATGAATATGATTCATTGGTGATGATATAAAAAAAGGCGGAACATTTACAAGAAAGATAAATCAACAGTTCCAGAGAGTTTGGACATATGACCACGGATTTCTTATGTAAGTAGAATCAAGTAAGAAGTATCAAACTAATGTAATTCAGATTGCCCAAAATTAAAGACACTATATTTAAGAAATTATTTTATAATGTAGAAGGGATATTCGAGCAGTACTTTTAAGGATTTAAGAAAAAAAGACATTAAGAAAAAAATATTGATAATGAGATCTACATTCCCTGTTGACGTGAAAGAAATTCCATCTCTTGAAACATTTCAGAATAGCCTAGGAAGAAGGTACAATAAAGTAAAATTAGTAGCTGTGAGATAAAATGACTTAAAATTACTTTTTATAAGACCATATTGAAATGACTGTGTATTACTGATATGAAAACCAATTAACTGAATAATTTGTAGGTACTTCTTTTTCACTGTCATCTACATCTGTTATACCACTAGTCAGTATAATGCTTACTTTGGAAGATATATATTTTATTGGTGTATATAGTGTAAAAATAAAAGGCACTTATCCAGTCAGTAATTCACTGAAATCTTATTTTCTTTCTTCTGTCAATTAACTATATGACATTTACTACTTCTGAATGAGATGGCTCAAAATTTTCAATCTGTAATTTATCTACGGATATGCAAGATGTCAAAATCTCAATATAGCATCATTAAAATGTGAACTTTTTCTCTTATCAGAAAGCCACTATTGCATAGCATCTTGAAAGCTCAGAACATTGTAAAACATACAGAATCACAGCTTGTCAAAATCACCAATTACCACCTGGGATATACAGAAGAAAAAAAAAGAAATGAAAACATAAAATATGTATATTTTACTTCTACTCAGGAGTGCTATTCTGATGATACGTTGATAATTTTAACTTTGGATTGTAATATTTGCTAAGCACTTTCAACTGAAAATAGGAGTTCCTATTAAATACATTGAGTTTTCGTGGCTATGAAAAAGTTTCTGTTGGGCTGAATAGTAAAATGTTGTTTATTTTATGGTTGCAAATACATCAGGTAAGTTTTTCTCCATATCAGAAAACCAACCAACTTACCAAACTTAAATCATTACAGATTTAAAGTTAAAAAGTTCTAGAAACAATTTTTGGAAAGGACTGAAACATAGCACAACAATATTAGCACAAGAAGGTGAGAGAAAAACCAAACACTAGGACTGCCCCCACTTACTGTAAAACATCAAAAATCACACCAAAATGCTGCCAAATATAAGTCTTTATTGTCATTTAACAATAGGGAAAAAGACTACCTTTCCTGACATGTGCAATCTCTGAACATGAAGTAATATTTATTTATTCTTGTAAAGTGGCAACAGAACATTATTTTTAAAAGTAAATTATTATTTAAAATATTTTACATGTAGCAAGTATTATATGATTAATAATTTTAGTGAGCTAAGTGATTAATCAGATTGCCAAGTGAGCACTTTATGCTGCATAAACTCAGGGCATTGGCTAGCTGTAATACTGCTAGCCCTTTGTTCATGATGCAGAAAATATGGAAATTGAAGAACTGATTTTTAGCAGGTAGAGTATATCGTGGTTTTGTTCTGAAAAGCATATGGAAAAGTGCATACATGCATTTGATATCAAAATCATTAAATGCTAGGGACTAATAAGAGTTCAGTAAAATGAAGATTTTTTTTTTTCATTTCATTATGAAACAAAAACTCTCACAGAAATCCCTTTACTTGATTGAAATGTTTTATTATTGAAAGTCAGCCAATATAAACAGGTTGCTCAGCATGTTATATATATCTTTTTTTTTAACAGTGACATCCAAAGGAATATGAAGAAGAAAATAAATGGTTTAAAATTCAGATGTTGCTTTATAGTCACTACCCCTGCAGTCTGGATGTAAGAGAGACAATGACAAGAAACAAAGGTTGCTGCTCACACTTATGGGCTATGGAGAAAATACAGATTCTAACACCAGAAAGACCAACTTAGACTTTGCAGTTGATAAGAATATGAAAAACCAGGGAAGACTCTGAACTTCAAGAGGTGAACAAAAGGTCAAAAAAACTATCTAACCCCTGAGGAAATATGTTGGGGAGAGGCAAAACAGGGAGGAACAAAATGGGAATAGAAAGCAAAGTATGTAAAAGGGGGCAGTCACATGTACAGCAAGGATGATCAGTATTCGTTTCTGGCTCAGCCCTGAACCTGATCCCCTCAGTCTTTTCCCATGTTCTTATACCTTTTTATTAAATCTATTATTATCTATCTCTCTGTGCAATCTCTCTATTTCATATGTATGCATGGGGACAGTTTCCAGTAGTGGATATGCAAAGAGCAAATAGGAGTGCCCATAATATTCTTCCCACAGCTTGAAAATCCATATCAAAGTATAATCTATTTTATTTGGATTAACCACCCCCTGCGACATCATTGAAGAGATGAATAATGAATGTCAAACTCTAAGTCAAAGCATCAATAAAAAAGATGTTTAAATATATCCATGATAAAGAAATAACCCTACTCATGTAAAGCATCCATAGAAGGATCTTATATCAGAAGAGAATCTTTCAAAGAGTTCTTTTGTCTTGACAACAAGCTGAATTCAGGTGAATGAGGCCTGAAGAAGTATATTGCAAATAACCTAGCAAATGAAATCTGACAGTTCATTTATCTGTCACTTCTGATCATTTTATAAGTTTATTGTGAATATTCAGTGTTTCAGTTGCAATTTATAACAATCACAGACAACGGATGGAACCAACGGAAAAAGCACTTTACTTCCCAGATATTTGAATGAGACTAAAACAGAGTAACGAGGTTTTTCTTCGAGCAAATGTTCCAGGCTAGTGCTCTTGTCACTTAAAAAAAAATATTTTAATTAGATTGATAAACAGTTTAAGAGTGATCAATATTTATAGACACACAGAGTTATGTCAATATTGAAGAGCTTAGATATCATTTAGCAGTTATTCATAGCATGCAACCATATAGCAATCATATTTTTAGAATGTAGGGACAAATGCAAATTATGCATATATTTTCTATGACACAATATAATCAAAGATGATTAGATAATCGTTAAAGAGCTCTCAGTTAATCATCTGGTTTATATGTCTTACATCCAGTATCAGTGATTTTTACTGTAATGATTTTTTCTAATACTCCACAACAAAAAAGGAAAAAAAAAAAGAGTGGTATACTTCTACATCACCAAACATCAGAGAGCTTGTTTGGATTAACACTACACTTTTTCATATTTAAAGACTCACTTCAGCTCTGATGATGGAGTAGTGTTTCTCTTGCTTATATTGTGGTGCCAAAACTGCATACAGTATTCAAGGTGAGGCTGCCCCAGCACAGAGCAGAGCAGGACAATCCCTCCCTTGCCCAGCTGGCGATGCTGTGCCTGATGCCCCCCAGGACAGGGCTGGCCCTCCTGGCTGCCAGGGCACTGCTGACTCATATTCAACTTGCCATCAACCAGGACCCCCAGGTCCCTCTCCACAGCTTTCTAGCATCTCATTCCCCAGTTTATAGACCCAACAAGGATTGCCCTGTTCCAGGTGCAGAGTCTGGCACTTTGCCTTGTTAAACTTCATATGGCTGGTGTTTGCCCATCTCTCTAATTTGTCAAGATCTCTCTGCAGGGCATCTCTGCCCCTGAGGGAGTCAACAGCTCCTCCCAATTCAATGTTGTCAACAAATTTACGTGACAGTCTTTCAAGTCCTGCATCCAGGTTATTAATGAAAATACTGAAGAGAGCTGGTCCGAGGATGGAGCTCTGCAGAACCCCACTAGTGACCAGCCAGCCGGATGTTACTGCATTTGTTATAACCCTTTGTGCCCAACCTGTGAGCCAGTTGCTCACCCATCATGTAACATGCGACGTTTTGTCCAGAAGGACACTGCGAGAGACAGTATCAAGAACTTTACTGAATTCCAAAAAGATTAATCAACTGGCTTTCCTAGATCAAATAGGTTGGTTAACCCATCACAGAGGGAAATCAGGTTTCACAAGCACAATGAAGAAAAGAAAATTATTAACAAATTCCTAATCTTCAGCTGAGACAAAATTTTTTTCTCTAAAATTATGATCCTTATGATTCCCTAGCTTTCTAAAAATATTAGTTCAAAGTATCTCTTGAGTCTACAGTAGAATCCAGTGTCAAACCCTTGGGTGCACTAGTACTTCCCACAGCTCCTGAGAGAGAGTTTCCTCCCCAGAACTGCACCTGAACAGAAATATTACAAAGAAATTAGTTCAATTCAGACAAGAGTCAGGGTACCCAAATGAGTTTAATCTTGAGAAAGGTCTGAGGTTGAGCCAGGATGTCAAGTTTGCCAAGCAAGGTCTGAATTTAGGATCAGGGAGGTGTATGGCGAGATACAGGCACCCTGAAGTGAAGCTCAAGCAGCAACCAGGGCCTGAGGGTAAGGGCCTGAGGAGGAAGGAAGCTACTGATGAACCTTCTCACATCTCCCAGAAGAAGAGAAGCACTAGGGTTGGCTTTGAGCGCAGGCAGCAAAGCAGCTCAGACTGTGAGCTAAAGATGATGCAGGGCCTGCTGCATGCAGTCACACTGTTGTGAAAAATCCTGCAAGTTCTTGTGAGAAGAATCTTCTTTGTTTCTTGAAAACCATTTTTCCATCTCACTGGTGAGCCAAATATTATTCCGTCTCACACTAAGCCATCAGAAAGAAAGATTTCACAGAAACACAGAATATTCTGAGTTGGAGGGGACCCACAAGCATTGTTGAATCCAACTCCTGCCCCTGCACAAGGCAGCCCCACGAGTCACACAATGTGCCTGAGAATACTTTGAACTCTGTCACGTTTGATGCTGTGATAATTCCATGGGAGCATTTCCTATGCCCAACCAGCCTCTGGGTGAAGAACCTTTTTCTAATATCTAAACTAAATCTCCCCTCAGCCTCCTGGAGACACCAAGAGACCTCATCCGCTCCTCATATAGCTTCCCCTCAAGACCCTTCACATCTTTGTTGCCCTCCTTTGTACACTCGCTAATAGTTTAATATCTTTCTTATATTGTGGTGCCCAAAATTGCACACAATATTCAAGGTGAGGCTGCACCAGTGTTATCTCTTCTAACCTCTCTAGTCTTTATGGACTGAGCATTTGCTAACAGCAAACTGGTGAACACGAAAAAGATTTGGAACTTCCCAAGACACAGATTCTCATAGCAGGGTGTCTGCATGAGTATTCAACTACTATGAAATAATCTTGAGAATAATGCAATTTTGGTGGCATGTAAAAGCACTATATTATGAGTAACTCCCCTGGAATGACAGTTAACTCCTGAATGAATAAAAATGTTTTAATATAGAACCATTGTTAATTATTCTGATATGTATGATAATAAAAAAAAGAAGGCCTTTCAGGAAAAAGTCTTTTAGTGCTAATAATACTAAAAATAAAAAGTAGACTATTGTAAATAATCAATACACATAGTAATTTTGAAAGAGTATGATACAGAGATATTGCTATTTTTCCCCAAATTGCTGGGGGAGGGCATCATTAAAAAAAAATAGTGATTTTGAAATTACTTAAATATATGGTAAACCAATCTTCTTTTGTCATAGTTTAACCCCAGATGGCATCTACATATAACAGAGCCACTTGCTCACTCTCCACACAGATGGGGTCAGGGAGAGAATCAAAAGGGTAAAAGTGAGGAAACCCATGGATTGAGATAAAGGCAATTTCACAGGTAAAGCAAAAGCCACACACAAGCAAATCAAAACAAAGAATTCATTCAACACTTCCCATGAGCAGGCAGGTGGTCAGCCATCCCCAGAAAAGCAGGGTTCCATTACATGTAGTGGTGACTTTGGCAGACAAATGCCATCAATTGGATGTCCCCCCCTCTTCCTCTTTCTTCCCCCAGATTTATGTATTGAGCATGACACCACATGACTTGGAATATGCCTTGGATCATTTGGAATCAGCTGTCCCAGCTGTGTCCCCTCCCAACTTCTTGTGCACCTGCAGCCTTCTCACCGGTGGTGCAAGAAGGAAAAAAAGTCTGGATTCTGTGCAAGCACTGCTCAGCAATAACAGAAACATTCCTATGTTAGCAACACTCTTTGCAAAACAAATTCAAAAGACAGCCCCATATGACCAATGGTGAAGAAAATTAATGCTACCCCAGCCAAAGCTATCAAAACTTTGTTTTTATAAAGTAGTGAAAAATTCTTTCTTTAAAAATAGATGTTTTATCCTCTTCTTTTTTAGGTTTTTTTTTTTTCTAATATATTTAATAGTAAATTTTTTTTCATGTGTTATGATTTGCAATTTTCTCTTCAGGCATTGTAGCAATGTGACTAATATATTTTATTATATAATATGAGCTAATGACTCGTCTGTGATTTTCTTTGTCCTGATTCTCATTATATCAATGTTTTCAATGCTGTATTATAAACAAGCAAATTGCAAGTGCATATTTTTGGGAGAGTTGACTTCTATTTAATAGATGCCTATTGTTATAATTGTATAAAAACATGTTTGATTGTTACAGTGTAAAAATATGAGGAATTATAATAAGTGAAAATAAAACATTTCCTTTGTTGCAGCTTTGATTATCTCTCCCCTATTATGGAAAATTTTCTCCTCCAGCTTGAAAATAAAGGGCACGCTCCTGTCCATAAGCATATATATGTAGAGAAATATTTTTCACTGGCTTTTCTGCTGTTGCCTTTGAAAGAAATAGAAGGAAGGAACGTGGTCTAGAGTAAGAGACATAGAAATTCTTTTTACAAGATATTTGCTCTTAAGAGAAGATAAATAGGCGACAAGACCTGAATTTTTGTGCTCTAAACAAAATGCGTGTGTCTTAAAGGGTCATATTGTTTTTAATATGAGGAATTTTAAAGAAATATATAAAGACGTACATCCAGCACAAATTCCACTTTCTTTTTTACAGTATTTAGATAAACTAGACCTTTTATTAGAACACCATTTTGTAAAAATCTAGTGCACAAGAAAGGAATCAAAATTACTCTGTTGAAACAGTAGGTCAATTAGCTTGCATCCAAGAGTTACCAGCACTGTATACCAAGGCTCATTTGCACCTAAAGTTCATGCCGGTATTCACCATACCTCGTATTTATATCAATACCTTTATGCTTTTCTATCTTTTCTCTGTAAACTTGCAAGGAATTTTCTTCATGAACCACTGGAAGTTTCCTTCAATTGCTCCAGATTGTGTTGCAAACTAGATGCCTCTTTCTGAATGTGTGGTATGTTAATAGGTGGTGTCTCAATTCAGCTACTAATCTTATTTGTCAAAGTGTTCTCATCAGAATTTAAGAATTAATCATGTGTTATATATGTTAACATATCTATGTCTTCAAATAAAGTTTAAGAAACATGGTACTCAGTAATGCATTTTTAGCTTGAAATACAATCTCTCAAATGAACTGAACATCAGTTCCATTTTGTGAAAGTGATTTAGCATATTGCCTTGAAATGCTTTCATTAAACTGATTAGTATCTCACAGGTTTCTCAAGTGAATGTTATTTAAGCTTTTCAGTGACAAACTGAAAGCCTTCAGCTGATATTTTATCACAAAAATACCATGAATTACGTTAAAATGCAGTTACTGAACACAGTAAAAAAGTTTTATCTCTGGAACTTTGGTGTCACATACACAGTAACACCATTTGACTTAAATGATTGCCTCGGAAAAGTGCTGGAGTAGGACATTCAAAGAGACAAACATTGTCTAAAATCATAGAATCTGCATGATGCTGTAGCATTCAGTAATTTTTATGTACTTATGCAATTTTTGTGCAAACATAAAAGATTTGGAACACTGTCTGTATGTTTTCCCTCTGACAGTAACTTTGTTATCTGTGCACCTTAAAAAAATAAGAGTTCCAATCCAAACACAGTCAAACCCTTCATGAGTACAGCTTTCAGTAGAATTATATTTTATTTGTAGTTAAGTTGACATGAAAATGTTTTATTCCCAAGGTCCGTCTATTCAATTGTAGGTTACATATCGGCTAAGATCCCAAATGAAGGTTTAGGTTGTCAGGAATAACAATGATCTGTCATACTGAATATCTTCATCGTTATTGATATATTACACAGCAAGTTCTAAACAATTGTTGCAGTAGTCGCTCCCGCGAGGCCAAAGCCGCCTGGCCGCCCTGGCTGCCCTCGCCCGGGACGAAGAGCCGTCGGCCCAACCGCAGGCTGCCACCGAGGTGGGGCTGCTCCCGGCGAGCAGTCAGCCGCAGGCGCCGATGGTAAAAGAGGCGAAAGACGAGGCAAAGGGTTGCGGGAGGGGGTCTCCCCCAAGCTCTCCTTTATTACGGGGTCTGGGTGGAGGTTGCTCGGGAGGGAGAGTGGAAGGAGATCCCCAGATCTGTCTTCGTGCAGCCGCTTATAAAGGGGAAGGGTTAACCAATCAAAGGAGAGACAAGGGGAGGGAACAAGGGTACAGGGAACAATCATAACAGAAGAGGGGAGGGTACAATAGACAAGAACCAATAATACACTGAACTTTACAGAAGGTACTGGAAAAGTGGGTGGGTCCCGAGGCCTGGGCACGCCTTTCCTTCCAGAACCAGGGGCGGGCCCAGGCGCTCAGACCCTGGGGTCCTCCCACAGCAGAGCTCCTCCCTCTAAGGAGGTGGAGCTGGCCTGGGAGGCTGAAGCAGCTAGGGGCAGACCCACCACAAACAATGAAGCTTTCTGATTGAGGAAATCCTCTATCTAATTAATAATTGCATGAAAAGCAAACATTTCTGTGGCACAATGAGGCTATAAGTTGTAATAGCAAACTGAACCTTCAGTTTCATTAGGATCAGATTGTTCAAAGTCAGAAATTAAGTCAGGTACAACTGTAAGACAATCATTTGGGTGCTGTTTCATGAATGTGAGAGCCCACAGATTCATTAACATATCCACATATAAAGCTATGCATGCACACAAGTAGAGTGTAGTAAATAATTAAAGATGAGTGTAAAAGCACACAGTCAAATAAATATTTTATTTATATCATTTTTCTGTATTGATCAAGAGCAATCAAGGAAACAATTGGCTTTTATTCTACTTAGCTTTAAGCGGAACTAATTTTTCTCCCAAACCTTGGTAAACTATTTGAAGGACAAATAGCATTATATTTTCCAGCATAGTCAAAGGAATTTCTTTAAATGGAGTTCCAGATTAATTTTTGATTTTTAAAGTTTTCTAAATACCTTTAGAATGGCACTTTATTTAAACAAAATAAACAGACTATTAAGCAAAATCTGAAACGATTAGATATTTCTTTGTTAAATTTGAATTTTTGTTGTAAATATGACCCTTCCTTTTACTTTCTATTGTCATACTGCTTCCCAGGATTAGGTTTCTTTTACTTATGCTTCAATACAAAATATGCTGTTAGAAAAATCAGAAGAGAACTAATTTTTAATCTGTTTGTATGTATGAACATTTTTTTCCTATACCAGATCATTACAAAAGAAAATTTATGACAGACAGACAAACAGACATAATTTTGTGTAAATATCAGTGAGATTTAAGGACTAAACTGAGTTTGAAAAATTTCTGGAAGAGCTAAAATTTTGAACAGATGTGGAAAACTCTGTACATGTTTACAAATGAAAACTCCAACACTCCCCACCCCCAAACCCACACTTATATAGATGTCAACTGTTATAATATTAGAAACTGAAGTAAGCAATAAAGTATTGTACAAACTATATCTGTATAAGAGATTATAGGAATTGTGATTTCAAACAAATATATCATTTACAGGTTTTTCAATTTTCTTTGAACATTTGTGGTTTTCAGCCTTGGCTATAACTGTGAATTATGCAATAATTGCACATTATGCCATAGTTATCCTTATAAAGAATTAGCACTACCTACATGAGGAAATGTTTTGATAAGGAAAAATATAATGCAGCAACATTGTTTTAACGCACATAATTTTGGACAGATGAATGTATCATGAATGCCCTCAATGTTTCCTGTAATTTTATAACCTGTTATGTTATGATGTGTTTTCTAACTTGCTATTATTTGCTTTTACTTTATTGCAAAATTGTCTTATCAAAAAACCACTCTTACTCATTCACATTCATTTAGAACAAATTGCACAACTCTCTGACAAAATTCACATGAGATAGCAATGCACAGACATTTCTCGCCATTGTTGTAATTCTCAGATCTGATAATTCAGAATACAACTCTGTGCTTCAGTACACAAAGACTAATTCATTGTGAACATATGTATTATGATTTTAAAGGCAATCCTAGTTTATACCATAGAAAAGTGACATATTAAGATTGGGCTCATGCAATAGCTAACATATTAGTTATAATAATTAGTATTTGCTTCTTACAAAAATTATTGCCTATGCTCACTAACTTGTATAATTTAATAGTCTTATGGAAATTATTTTAATACATTTTTCAGTTATGTTTTACTTCCAGAGATGATAAAGTCATTATTTTATTAATACTAAAAATATCAACTTGGATAAGCCTAATAACTGCTTTCTAGGACGATCTTTATGCTTCATTTTATAAAATATTTACCAATGTCTTTATTCTTTTGTGTTATATTCATGCAGAAAAAATAATGATCTTGCATAGTTAATGTTAAATTAGTTTTTTGCTGAATACTGCAAGTAAATATTGGTTACATTAAACATAGCATGAGGAAAAATAGCTTTGAAAGAATTTACAACCTTGGGGAAGTTATGGAATTCTGTGTTTGTGAAACAGCTCATTGGGATAAAATTCATGCCACTTTTGTTTGACAGATTATTTATAATGAGAACTGGGAATCCTGAGTCACTAAATGTCCAGTCAATTTTTTTAAATTTCAAAGCAAAGCTGAATTTAATGGATTTATCTTTTTTGATCTATCAAATGCTCCCAGAGCTTCATCTACTAGCACTGAGATTATGAATCTCATATGTCTCCCCACCATGAATCTCTCTATCAAGACTATGATCTCACAGGTGTCCTGCTGTTTCCCCAAATGAAAGGTGTTAGACTTAATTTCACGAACTTGCTCCACTCTATTGACACTGCTATAGCATTTGGTACTGTAATTCACAGCACTTGACTTCTCAGCTTGATTTCTCTTTACACAAAGCCTTGTTATATCCTGTCTGCCAAATTCTTTCCTCTCTGACCTATGATCTGGTCCTCACCCCATGGATTTTACGCTTGTGAATATATTTACGTTCTCAACTGACTCACATGCCCTGTCTGAAAACATGGGGAGGCTGGACCTTCAGGTGCTTGTGTCTCTCTGAAAGTAAAATGGGATATTTGTGCACTTCTATAGCTAGAGAAAGGCAAAGTTACTCGAGCAAGATAACGAAACGACGAGAAAAACTCTTCTACAATTTTTGCCTGTCTTGGAGACTTGCCTAGTGAGATGTCAGTGGCAGATGTCTCTGAGTTTGGGATTTGAAAACTTCTAGAAGTCTGGCACTAGAAATTAATGTTGTCACACCATGATTGTGGTGCAGCTGCTACAAATCTGAATTATACAGCAGCATGACAAAAACTCAAACCAACACAACTATTCAGACACTGTATATTTATTTTGCATGTGACCACTGAACAGTATGAATTATAATATTAATCTAAAGGAAAAAACCTTAAAAATGAGAAATTTTTCTTTTGTTTGAATTTATGACTGAGTTAAGCCTGTTCACCATTATAAATGTAACATGTTGACACAGGAATTTTTATTTCATTGTATGCTCAGCAACTGAAGTAAATCCACTGCTTTTGGAATAGGAACAGGTGATAAAAGGTAAACTGATTTGTTCCATAGTCACAGTTAATCAATTTCTCCTGAAAGCATTAGAAGTGAATGACTAAAGAACTGAGAAAAAGAACACAGAAGACAGGGACAAGAAATTAATTGTCCGTGTAGTGACAAAATTTTATATTTCTCTGCAACTTAGGGATCAACTAAGTTCAGTTCATGAAATAGATTAATTCTATAGGAAACTCATGTACAGATATAGACCTTTCCAAATTTTGTTCTCAATTATCATTACAAATGAAATTCTAAACAAAACAGAAATGAAACTCACAAGGACTGAAAATATTTAAATAGTTTTTGGAAGTTTAATCAGAAGAAGAGCTATCCAAAGTATATAACAGTTGTTGGAGAATAAAAAATACCTTTCAAAATTAATATTTAATGAAATAAAAATATTAATATTTTAAATAACAGAGACTGAGGGAAAAAGAAAACTGGCAAAGAAATTATAGTCCATTTAGAATACAGTTTGAGACTTGAAATGGAAACAAAAGATTGGAACACCATAATGTGAAAGTCCTGTAGAGCAGTATGATGTGAGAAAATTCTGTGTCATAAAACATGACATTAGTAACAAAATATTAAATAAGAAGCTGATGATGTAGTCAAGTTTTTTAAGGCTGAAATTAAGAATGATTAAAAGCATGTCCATTAACTTGATTCTGCAAATTTAATGGAAGCAAGGAATGTTACCACATAAGAATTTCATGTCATGTTATGCTGTGTGGGAAACAATGCCAAAAAAATACAGTTAAAAATAAAATAAAATTATCAGCCACTGGCAATGACTATTTAAAGGTAAATCTTGGGATGGAAAAAGTGGTAAATTCACAAAATGGATGACTTTGTTCTTTTCAATGTCACTATATCCCGGTAAGATATTTTTGTCTTTCATAGACAGTAAAAACATACTTCATAAGGAGAAATTTGTCAAAATGTACAATTTAAGATGAACTGCTCGAAGGGCATATTGCAATGCCCTGTTTTTGTAATCTGAACAAAAACTTGAAACTCATTAATTAAGGCACCTAAAGAACATAAAAAATTGAAAGCTCAGACAACACAGCGATGACAAATATTACAGGAATCTTTCTTTGTTAACAATTCCATTCTTCTCCATAACAGGAAGTTGCAACCTGCAAGCAAAATTTGCAGAGAAAAATGCTGTGGTTTTCAATGAGCATGTAAAATACAGCTTGTCAATCCCAACTGGCCATATATAAAGACATTGTATATTCTTGTAAGGTTGCAATAATTTTTTTGTTCTAATTAATTATTGAATAGTTTTCCACAATTTTCCTTTGTTTTCAACAAATGTGGAAAATGGTGATTATGTGTTTGTGGCACAAACTGCTGGTAAGAAAAGACTGATGCCGAGAGATAGAAGAAACAATGGGAAGGATTTCCATAGGAATTCCATTGATTGCCTCACCCAAGACAGTGGTAATAACTACAGGAACAGAGACATAAGAAAAAGAAGAAAGGGGGGGTGTTTATTGTGGATGTTTGCTTTAGGGGAGATGTATAGTACGGGTGTCTGATTAGGGGAAATGCATATTACTTATGTCTGCATTAGGCATTCTGGGAAGTCTGTACCTCTCAAGTACCTCAGCCAATGGGGAAAGAAAGAGGGAACCTGCATCCAGGAAATTAGGATAAAAAGAGGTTGCGTCCTCTAGCAAATTGAGACACCCCATGGGAAATGCCCATTACCTCTCCCTTCATTCATGAATAAAGTTACAGGTCTCCTCTGTCTCCTTTTTGTACATAAACCTCTGGTGTTTGTGGATTAATTTTTCCTGACAGTGGCTATCAAATTGAAAATGACAGTGACTGTTGTTTAAATGAGAATATTTACTAGGGAAAAAAAACTGGCACTGTGAAGTCTGTTACTAGAAGAAAATTTTTACACAGGATACATCTATTTCAGAGTTCTAGTTCAGATTAGAAAAATTGAATTTGTTTCACATGAAACTAAACTGAAAAGGCAAGTAAAGTGTTCCAAACGATGGTGACCTTCAGTTTTAATTGGAGCTAAGGCTACTCCAGAGGAATTCCTCTGCCTATGTACATGTCTGTGTCTCTATATACATATTTAGATACACAAATATGTATGCATATTATATATACACAGATGATACATATACACACACACACACACCCCTATATATACCATATATAAAAAATATGCAATATGTGTATACTATCTATCTATCTATATATATATATATGCATACATATATAAATGTATATACACAGTTTGGATGTTGGCTCTCAGTCCCTTCACTCCATATGTTCATTCCTATTTGGCTAATGTGTGGTACTCATTGTTAAGGCAGGTACAGAGAGAAGTATTCCAACAGTTCTCTGGAATCCTGTTACTAAAAACATCTCATCAGTCTGAATATCCTTTTTACAAGTTTTAATGACTGGAAATAAAAAGCTGTTGAATATTTTTTCCCTACATTTTTGCATCACTCTTAGTTATTACCACAGCATTTGCAGCTGAAATAATGTTGAGTCTCTGGATGCTTGAAAAATATAACATGCTAGTACTGATATTTCACATAGAATATAAATAGTCTGTATGTCTTTAAAAGAATATTGCAGGATATTAATCAAATAAATATAGTCAGGAAATTATGGGGAGTTTCTTAGACATATAAAGTCTAAATTCAACCCAGTTTCTTGAAACACTTGTTTTTATTTGTTTGAATTCAATTTGAGTTCTTTCAGGGTGATTGAAATGTTTCAGTGTCTTCTGCATTGAAGAAGTCTGCTACTATATCTTCATGTTCCTGTTACATTTATGTTCTATCCCATCTGGACTATTTCTAGTATGGGGTGATTATCATTGCCCAAATATAAACCTCCAAAGTGTGGATATACTTACAATTATTTCTCAAAATTTTAAAAACTTTCACCTGTGTTCTAAACAGGCCCTGTCAGTCCTCCGGCTTCCCTGTGGATGATTGCATGTCTTCTTATAAACGCAAGAACAAAAAGTATGAGTAATTTATAACTTCTTTCTCTAAGACAATAAATTAGCCTCAATGAAAACTGTGTAATAACTCAAAGAAAACAAAGCAACAGAGAACTCTATCACAATCCAAAAGGCATTTCAAAGCTTTTTTAAGTGACCAAGAAGGAAGAAACTTGCCACTTTCTCAATTGCAGTGGAAGGTTAGACAGAGGAAATATTTTCATACATGAAATGAATCAGTTGATTTTTACAACAAAATAAATATATAACTGAATTTGTCAAGGGTGGAATTGACAGTGATCCAGACATTTCTGGACACAAGATTAGAGAAAACCTTCAGATCAGTCTCCGTAATAGATATGGACAAACTACTCAGTGGGGGAATAAAATTGGAAAAGTTATTTTCCTAGGTGTGACATTGAGGCTAAAAGCTTTGGAGGACAATCAAAGGGATGAAGACAATTAAAATCCATAGTTCTGCCTGTGGAAAAACAATTTATTCATCTTAATAACAGATGACATATTACATTTTACTAAAGCAGAAAAATCACAATTATGCAATTTAGTAAAAGAAAAATTCAGAAGTAAGAAAGTGTGCCATGTTTTTGTTCAAGAGTAAATGAAAGAACTGCATTTATTTCTAAAAGAAATGTACTAATTTCTAGTAGACTAATATATTTTCATTTTCAGGGCTTAAAAAACCCTCTAGAACTTACAAATATGCTACAGTGTAGAGGGATTTGGGAATAATTAAGCAGTTAATATCTACCAGTAATTTCACCCAATTGTTCTGTATCTGGGAATATCTCAGTGCAGAATGGTCATCACATCCAATCTTATGAGGTCCTCCAGCCACTTGAAACATTTTTTCAAGGGAACCTTAACTGAAATATATCAGTCCTTTAGAAGTTTTGCAGTCTTATCCTGTTTGTTGCCAGTTTGTAGACATGAATCCTATGTTTACACCTGTTATTTTCTCTCATGCAGTTCCACAGATTTTTGTATGATTCTTGGTAGAACAGAAAAATCTGGGACTGAATTAAAATTAAAATCTTGTAGATTGAAATAATTGCACTCTGCATTAGAGAAAACAAATACCAGTAATTTACACAGTAAAATCTCAGTTGAATGACAGGGAATTTATTCTCTTTTATCATCTTAGGAATTTGAGCTCTGATTTGATGTTGATTGGTGTCACATTATGGGACATCAATATTGAAATGTAAGCAGCATCAATATCAATTAGTGTAAATATATTTGCCTTTGTTACAGGAAAAAAAATTACATTCCACTTTAAATAGTAAACTTTGGGGATGACAATTTTAAGTTCTTAAAACAGTCATCATAAAATAATAAAAGCTGTGAAGCAGAGAAACAGTCCAGTCAACAGTATTGTTAAATAATATTGACAAAAACTCCAATGCAACAGAGCTGTCAAAAATCACTGTTGTAAGCAGATGGATTAGGGATTGAGCAGGTATGGAATATGTTCCAAACAGAAACACCAATTTATCAGATTCTGACAACACTGAGTCTGCAGAAACCTTACAAGGGAGGGCAGCCAAGGCTCAAAAGAAGAAGAGAGAATGAAAATAAAATAATAAGCCAAAGAAAGCTTATCCCACTGAGTGGGAGGACAAAAACAGAAACATTTTTTGCACTAGGGTGAAGTCCAGTTAAATAATAGTCAGTATAAAAAATTATAAGAAAATAACCATTAACACAGTAATATATGAGTAAAGGAAAATTATTTTCTGTCACCAAGAAAATATTTCTCTTCCAGGATATTATATGTTAAAGCAGAACAAATTACATACCTTGTAGTTTGTTGTTTTAGTTGTTTTTTTGTGGGGGAGGGAGGTTGTTGGGTTTTGGGTGTGGGGTTTTTTGTTGTTTTGTTTGTTTTTCTTTGCTGTGTTTGGGTTTTTTTTAATCAGTTCTGTGTGCATGCTACCATAAACTGGGAATTTAATCTCTTAAAAACAGCTTGGTATGTTTTTAAACACAGTTTCAGATCACTTTCAATGTGCTTGAAAAACATCCAAAGAACTGGACCTATCTTACCTTTCAACTAAATTTTTTTACAAGAATCAATTTTGCAAGCATACTTTTGAGGTGAAATATCGCATGTAGACACTTAATTTCAGCAAACTTGGGGTTGTTGTTTTATCTTTTCGTTAAGTTTTTTTTATCAGAATCATAAGAAACCATTTCTCCCCCACTCCCTGATGGTGATAGATATTGCATTACTTGAGGGAGAGTGCTCTAAAATGGGACATTTCCTTGAATCAGAAAAAGATTTCAGCATTCCTCTTTAGTGAAACAGGACAATTTTCACACCTTTTGATGATAAACTATTGAGCAATTCTCTGTGTCTTTGAAAACATATGCAATTCTAATTTTTTTTTAATGATCATGTGTGGAAGAAGATTGCATAAAATAATTTACTGCCTTTTTCTTATATTTAGATTTTAATGAAAAGCTAGTATAATGCCTAGTGTCAGCAGGGAGATGGATGGAGGGTTTTTTTGTTTCTGATTTTGCAGTACTTCAAATATCTAAGAAGTACTTCCAGAATGTGGGAGACGTCATGCCATAGCAAAGTAACAATTAAACACTTTAATCAGAAAATTCTGAAGTAGGCAAAACACAGCAAAGACTAATTTTCTCTCAGGCCCTAGCTACACTAACACTGAGAAGGGAGAGTTCTTTTTAGATTACTTACCCCAATGGCTGCCTTTGCCACTCCAAACCTAGAACTGCATAGATGTAATCAAGAAAACTTGAAGAAAAGGATAAAGTCATAGATCACCATTGTAAACAGCAGATAGATGAAATAATATTTCTCTGAGTGTAATTGAAGACTAAGAAATCAGTGCACCAGATTGATCAATCTGAATGTGTTATCCAAGGACTGGTGAAAAACCTGATTAAATCAGGATAGAGTCAAGGAATCTACAGAAGAAGTCTGTCTAGTCTTGTAATTGATGGATGAAATGAAGGGAAAGGAAAAAGAATGTTATGGAAAAAAGGGTTAGTGATGAGCATCTGTGCATATATCATCAATTGTACTGCAGATGTTTCTGAAAGGCAGACGCCCACTCAGCCTGTGTTTGTGAGACACATAGCACTAAATTATGCAGTCCTCATTCCAAATCCATGAAGGGTACTATAAGGCTTCAAGTCATATCAATAATTGAAGTCAATGTTTACATAATTTTACATCAATGGTTAAGAGTCTGCACTTATAAAGGGCAAAGTCTGGACCAAAAATTACAGTTAGATGGATAAGGAAATAACTAGGGGCCAGCCAATCAAAACTACAAAGCAAGTTAAAAAAAGCAGATGTAAAATAACTGCCTTCCTGGCCAGTGTCAAGTATTCAAAGAAGTTGAAAATAAAATGTGTGTCATAAAGAAAAAGGCTCAAAATACCTAAAAATTTTAAATGGTTTACACCTCACAGAAAAAAAAGTGGGTACCAACATACCCTGAAACTCAAACTTGAAATAGCGATTGTGGTTGGTGGTTTGGTGTTAAAAAGGAAGCAATTAAAAATATAGAGGATAACTTAATAGAATTATCAATATTGACAGTGATCTTATATTTTACATTTTTAAAAAATATTTAAATTAATCCTTCTGAGAGAACATGAAAAATTAAGTCAGTGCTGCTAATTTCTGCTGATTTTAATTTTTTTTTAGTAATGGACATTACAAGTATTCTAGTTTTCTAATTAAGGGTATGTCTGATGATACCATGTACCTTTTTTTCTTTACTCACTTCTTTCACGAGGCTGTTCCGCCCTGAAGTGCTAAGAGGCAGCTGACCAGGCTGATGAAATCAACTTCCATATCAGGAGCTCTGTGTTATGCAGTTTCTCCTTTCTGAAGAATGCAAGAAGGATTCTGACTGTCTGGCAATCAACTCACAACCACTTTTTTCTATTCTGAAACCTTTCTCTGAAAGTTCTGAAGCAAAAGAGCTTTTAAAAGTCTTTCCCGCTCTAGTCTCTGAAATATTAGGCTGATACTTTAACAAAGTATATACCTGTAGGGGCTTTTTTCTACATTGCATCCTTTTATTTGAAAATTTATTAATTGTTTTCCAAACAACAGTCTCTTATTTCTGATCAGGAAGGGCTATACAAAGGAAGATGATCTAGAATTGGGACACCTTCTTCACCTACCAGCACCCACTTGGAAGCCTCAAGGAACTCATCCTTCATGAAAAGACTGAATTTCTCTGAACAGTTTGGGTTGGGTTGGGTTGGGTTGTTTGAGGTTTTTCATTTTTTTTAAAGGGGGGAGGAGTGGTGCTTGGTTGGTTGGTTTGTTGGTTTGTTTTTCCCAGTAATGTTACTTCGGCTTTTGGCTGTTGGCAGGTTTTTTTCCCCACAGAAATAAATATTCATCTTTCTGCTTTGTTAGTTAAATTACCTTTGACACCCGTAACTTTACTTCAGAAATGTAGATAACAAAACAAAAGAAATACTTGAAATTAAATTACAGTGGAAAAAATAATGGAAAAAAAATTAGGGGATTTCTGCATTTGATCTGCAAGATGTGCTTGTGTGGTTCCCTTTATTTTATTTCTTGGAGTGAAAGAGAGATTAAACTTTTGTTAGTGAAGCACACTTTCATTTTAAAAAACCTACATGTGAATGTTTTCCCTTCTTCCTCGTCACTTGCAGAATGGGCAATAAATTTGAACAACTAAAAAAACATACCAACTAAATCAAAACCAAGTATATTTCGTATCTACAAACATTTAAAAGTATCAAACTTGTGGAAAACGATTTTTTTAGAAGCTTAACACAAGCACAGAAAATATCCATTTGTGAAGTGTCAGATGATAAATTGACTAAGTTTTTCATAGTTCAATAGGTATTTTATTGCACACCTGTTCTTTTCCTCCAATCTGCTTTGTTCTTACTGAAGCTGCAACAATGAAAGAGGAGCTCTTGTTATTAGCTATTGAATTGGATGCCAGCAGGTCTTAGGATTTAACCTCAAGGTTAGTGAGGAACTAATATATCACTTATTTTGGCTGGCTTCTTTGTAGCATCCTCTGTTAATAGGACCCAAGAAACAACTGAATAGGCATAATCATATCAACAAAACATGCTGCTTACTGCGTAAACATACTACGAACTGATCATCCCTATGAACATATCCAAAGGGGCTTCATAGCAGCATTTTTCAGAGATACTCATAAGGATGAGCTAAGGGGGAGCATAACTCTCCTAAGACAAAATGTCTCCTGCTGTCCTCATGCACAGATGCTTATGAAGGCAGAGTTTTTATTGGTTTGGAGTTTTGTGGTAAGGTCTGGCACTTTTAATGGAGTGTATTAGAAAGTAAAGCTTAGGGGAGTCCAATACAAGTAGAAATGCATGGTAACTAAATCTTTGATTTTTTTAAAAACCCTGCTTAATTGCTCCCCAGAAGGTCTCTTGTGACCTTACAGTAAGGCTTGCTTTTGGAATTCAGAAGGATAGATTATAGAGAAAGTATAAAGTTGTCAAATAGACTATAAAAATAATCTCAGAGGCGTATAATGACATTGATGGGCTCCTCTGCAGGTTCTGGTAGGTCATCTTCATGCTGGCATCAGTGAAATTTGAAAAGCAAGTTACAGTTTATAGTCAAGAGAGATACGATGATGAGGCGGGTTTTATGGGAAAAATAAATTAATTGTAATTAAACCAAAAGAACTTCAGCATATAGCAATGTTACTAAATCTTCCTCATGTGAAAATACGTCAATGAGCCTGAATCCTTTAATAAAGCATACCATTACAATTACCTTTCACTACGTTTCTTTTCTTCCCTTAATAGACAACAGTGAGTCATCTTTGGACAGCTGGTGAAGTTACAAGATTCAGATAAATGCTTCCCAGGTTGCAACTTGACCACAACCGAAGAACATGACATGAAAAATAAATGAGCATATGAAAATGCATAACACTACTTCTGTGAAATTTAGCATACTGTTTTCTTCAGAACTTCTTTTTCTTCAAAATAAAATCTGAACTCAAAACATGGATTTTTAGAACATGAATTTAAAATTTATTTTATAAACTTTTTAAATTAAGAAACGTAAATGTTTATACTTTGGGTAGACCTTCTTGCAAATTCAAAATCAATAGGAATATACTGGTGTTGCACTATTATTCAAGCCCATGGTCTTCAGTTTGTCGGAATTTAGGTTGATCCTTGACTCATCAAAGTGGACCAACCCCATTAGAATCAAATGAAAGACAGTGAAAGTAGAGCTGCTGCTGAATTAGCTTGAGAGTTGTTTGTTCCTACTTGATACTATCAAGTATCTCTTCTCTTAATTGGTTTGGTGAGAACTCACAGTAGAAAGGCTCAAGATACCACTTACAACTAAGAGTTAAAGAATGGCCAAGTGTAAATACATAAAAATAAAACAAGTTATTCCTGAATCAATGCTACACATGCTGTATGATCTGGATGCAAAAAGGAATGGGTGGTTGTGTTGGTTTTGCTTGGCTCAGTTTTGTTAGTGAGTAGGGTGGGGTACAGAGATGGCTGCTGTGTGTCCTGTGTGAAGATTCTGGAAGTTTTTCACCATGTCCAGCAAAGCCAATCTCTGATGGCTCTGAAGATGATGGACATGCTGCTGGCCAAAACTGGGCCAATTACAGATGCTAGTTATGCCTCTGTGAAAACATATTTAAGAAGAAATCAAAACAATGTGAGCACGCACTCTTTTTAGCCAGAGAAGGAGGAGGAGGAGGTAAAAATATATGAGGGAAAACAACATGAAGGCACCAAGGTCAGTGGAGAAGGTGGAGGAGGAGGTGCTACAGGCACCAGAGCTGAAAACCCTTTGCCGGCCATGGTGAAGACGATGGGGGAACAGGTGGTCCCCCTGCAGCCCATGGAGTCCAGGGGATGCAGAGAACCACCCACAGCCTGTGGGGAGGTGCCCACACCAGAGGAGCAGGTGATGCCTGCAGGAAGCTGTGATCCAGTGGGAGTCCCAGAGACTGAGAGTTGCAAAGGCCTTGCAGGAGAGAGAAAGGCCTTCCTCCCAGGATGGAAACAGCCTGGCCTTGGCTCAGAAGTCTGCCCTCTATGGACAAGAAGTCATGCTCAGCAGATTCGGCCTGCTGCTTGTGAGATTGGACCCAAGACAAAGAAGTTCACAGAGGACTGTCTCTCGTGGAGGGACCCCCATGGATAAGTAGAGGACACTTCTCCCTGATGGACTGACCCTGACCAAAGGAAATCTCCATACCCTGCCCCGCTCCCACCCCCCCCAGAGGTGTTGGTTGGAAGGAGGGAGGGGGTGAGCTGAGAAATGGTGTCTTAATAGGGAGAGGGGTAAGCAGAGAAACAGTGTTTGTAGCAGAAGAATTGTGGTGATGGACAGACTAAAAAAAAACCCCCATACCCATGCCCCCCATCCCGAGCTGTTGGTTGGAAGGAAGGAGGGGGGTGAGCAGAGAAACCGTGCGTTAAGAGGGAAGGGGGGTGAGTAAAGAAACAGTGTCTTAAGAGCTTATTTTTACCTCTGATTTATCCTCTGACTCTGTTAGGTTAGAAATCACTTTGCACTTTAAGTTTTTCACCTGTTTTGCCATTTTTCTGTGTGTCCTCCCACCAGTGGCTTATCTCAACTCATGAGTCTAGTGTGTTTTTGTTATTTCTTTTCTTCTCCTCTGGACAGTTGTGGCAGGAGAGAGTAGAGAGAGCAGAGGTCGTAGGTGCCTGGCATTTAGCCAGGGTCAAACCTCGACAATGGTGCTTAATACCAAAACCACAAATCACAGCTGCAAGTTCAGTCACTGGAAAATTATTTGACTGTCTGGATTGTATCTTGGACCTCAGAATGCAATGGGTACAAAAGGATATAGCATTTGTTTCATATATGGCTATGTATTTTATTGCATATTTTAACATTAGAAGTACATTCAGATAATGAAGTAATGAATTTATCATGGCAATTTATGCAGAACAGAATAATTTCTCAATTATGGTTGTATCAACTTGGTATCATTCTGAAAAATCTTTAGATGATATTTCTTGTATGTGTATATGCATTTTTAAACAGTGTCCCATTTATTTATAAAAAATATAATCGCTTCCACCAAAATATTGAAGAGACTAGTTTTATATTATGCCCAAAAAAAATTCAATTTGAGGTCAATTTTCATTCTATTTTAGAAGTTTAAAATAATTCAGAATCTAAGGAAACCAATTTTATATAAAATGAATGGTTAATTGATTTTTCTTTTACTTTCTCTTTCACCATAATTTTAGAGGAAAAAACCCTTTAAAATATTGCTGGAAACATTTTGTTGCTCTTTTGAGATCCTCCAGTGAACTGAAAAATCCATTATTTATTCAGCACTTCTCTTCAGCTTTGCATTTTTTGCACAGGTATTTGGCTGCCTGGGCTGCAGTGACCATGAAATGGTGGAGTTCAAAATCCTTAGGGCAGCAAGGAGGATACACAACAAGCTCACTACCCTGTATTTTAGGAGAGCAGACTTTGACCTCTTCAGGGATCTGACTGATAGAGTACTGTGGGATGAACACCTGGAGGGAAGAAGTAAACCAGAAAGCTGGTTGATATTCAAAGATCGAATGCTCCTTGAATTCAGGAGCAATGCATCCCAACAAAGAGGAAATCAGGCAAAAATGCCAAGAGGCCTGTGTGAATGATCAAGAAGTTCCTAGACAAACTCAATCACTCACCAAAAAAAAGCCTACAGAGTGTGGAAGCAAGGACAGTCAGCCTGGATGGAGAACAGAATAATCACCTGAGCAGATGGGGATCCAGAAAGCTAAAGCCCCGATAGAATTAAACCTGTCCAGGGCCATCATGAGCAACAAGAAACACTTCTGTAGGTACATCAGTAATAAATGAAAGAGTAAGGAGAACATGGGCTCTGTACAGAAGGAAACAGGAGACCTGGTTACCTGGACATGGGGAAGGCTGAAGTACTCAGTGACTTTTATACCTCAGTCTTCACTGGCAAGTGTAGCCACACTGCCTTAATCACAGAAGGCAAAGGCAGGGACTGGGAGCATGAATAGAAATCCACTGCAGGAGAAAATCAAGTTTGAGAACATCCAACAAAAGTGAAGATGGGACTTGATGAGATGTATCTGTGGGTCCTGAGGGCTACACTGCTATCCACAGTATTTGAGAAGACATGGCAGTACAGTGAAGGTCTCACTCACTGGAAAGGGGGAAATCTTAACACCCATTTTTGAAAAGGGAATAAAGGAAGACCCCCCCTTTTCCTATTTCCCTCTCTCCCTCTCTACCTCACCTTTATTGTTAAATGATCCATGTGCTTTGGCACATGGTCTCAGTTGCACCTTAATTGGGCCAGAGGCATCTCTCTAATAATTTTAATAACATTGTGTCAGCTGTTAAATAGAGACCACAGAAAGGCAGAAAGTTAGGATTCCTTTCAGCTTGTTCTTATGGTAGTTTTAAATCAGCTAAGTGCTTTAGTGTCAAGTACTTGAAACAGAGTTGTGACTGATGTATTGAAGAATTTAAAAAGCTGACAATCTGCCCTATTATTTGCACTAGTTTAGGCTCTCCAACATATTTTTGTGCTGTTAGTCTCCAACCAGAACTTGTTTATTCTCTCAGAAGTTACATGTCAGTGGAGATTACTGACACATAATATTGACAAGAAACTAAAAGCTGTATCCCATAATAGCTTTTAAAACAAATTGTATGCCTCACTGTCTTGTTTCATATATCATTATTTCAGTAGTCTACCAGGAAAGAAAGAAGAGAGAGAATATTAAATACAGTCTTAAGGCACAGAATTTCAAGGGGAAAAGAAGTGGAAAAGAGGGAAATACAATGAGATGGAATTAGATGACACAGTGTTACATAATGCTAGAAAATACCTCAGGTATTGCGTCCTGTGTTTCCCCAATACAGGAAAGACATTAACCTGTTGGAGCAAACCTGAAGAAGAGCACATCTGGAGAAGAGCCACCAAATTGATCAGAGGAATGGAGAATTTCTCCTTTGAGGAAAGGCTGAGACAATTGGGATTGTTCATCCTGGAAAAGAGAGGGCTTCAGGGTGACTAAATTGTGGCCTTCCAGCACCTGAGGAGAGCTTAAAGCAAAGATGGAGCAAGACTCCAAGAGTCTTTACTATGGGACAAGAGCATTTACAATGGGTTTAAATTGAAAGAGAATAGGTTTAGATTATATATTAGTAAAAAATTCTTTACTGTTAGGGTGGTGAGGCACTGGAACAAGTTGCCCAAGGAAGTTGCAGACGCCTCATCCCTGGAGGTGTTCAAGGCCTAGTCTAGATGAAGGTTTCCCCACCCATGGCACGGGGATTGGAACTAGATGATCTTTAAGGTCCCTGTCCTGGGTAGCCCAAAATATTATTGTATTCCATATCTACCTGTGCCCAAAATGGTTGCTGTCTCTGTAACAGCCAGTCTTATGTCTGGATATGGAACCACTAGGGCCCAGCTTTGCTGGTCCCTTTCAAAAGTCAGAGCACCCAAGCCAAGTTCTCTTTTGCCTGGTGGCTTTTTCTCAAGGCAGAGACTTCATGTAGTTTTTTTCCTCTCTTGTTTCTCCCTTGGATCTTGGACTGATTCAAGAATTTCAGGAATGTCTGCCTGAAGTTGTGGCATCAGGCTAGGAAGAATGGAGTGTCCCTGCTCTAGTCCAAGTGCCCACAATTCTCCAATGAGGAGAGAAGGCACCAAGTTTTTCCAGCACAGCTGCTTTGCCTTGCCTTTCCTTGTCTTGCTATCTCCTGCCCAAAGGAAGGTGAAATCCCTCCATGAGTTCTAACCCTTGACTGAGTACCAGCCGCCACGGAGTGCAGTCGCCTTTGTCAACAGAGCTGCTGCTGCCAGAGAGATGAGGGAGGGAGGAAGGTTGATGCCATTTTCACTTTGCCTCCCGACATATGGTTGCCCATGGCAGCCACCATTTTAGGATGACTATCTGCCATTTTGAGTTTTTCTTTGTTCCCAGGGGGAGAGGTTCATGAGATCTAGCAGTTTTGTATCCAGTGATTATTTAACGGTTTGGGTTTTTTTGCCTGCTGCTCTTTTGCTTCTTAGTAACAAGTATAACTCACTTGCTAAACATTCATTACTCTGATACTGCCTTGTTTTAATTTAAAATTCTGGATACAGAATAAATGCCTCTTTCTAAAATAGGTCTAACATATTTTGCTGCTAAACTTCTATCATCTGTCGTTTTGCTTTTTTTCTACCAGACATATCTATAGAACACTGGGAGAGAACAAGAGAAAGCAGGATATTATTTAGTAGGTAATGCCACATACCTATGGATTGGCTTATTTATAATGCAAACAAACAAGTAGTGATATGACAATAATTTAGTATCTTTTACTGTTAGTGCTTTCCCAGTACAGATCTTTTCTATATACAAACTGACACTGGTATTTTCATCCTGAAGTCAAACCATAATCTGAATGTCTGACAATACGAGTATCCAGATTGTTAATAGGTTTGGCAAAAAATAGATACAAAGAAACCTTTCATTTCTCAAAAGCATGCTAATGTTTTTCTGCTGGGAAAGAGAAAATGCTTATGTCATTTGAATCGATGTACTTCAAAAAGTACACTTTTAGAAAAGAAATCTGGCATTGTGTAGGAATTACCACATATGAATATGTATGCCAATCTGCATTGTGATACACATGTGCATGCCACCAAATATGATATATAACATAAGAAGCTATAATCTGTAATTAAGATATTGAAGTGTATTGTTCTTCTGTGTCTAGGACCTGAAATGCATATCTTACTTTGATCTTCTACTGAAATACCTAACTAATTTTGCCTATTTTAATAATTCTCAGTGAACTTAGTTGAAATTCTAACATCTAAAAAAAAAAAAAAAGCAGTTGCACATGTGGAGGAATAATCATAGAATGGTTTTGATTGGAAAAGATATTTAAGATCATTGCCTCCAACCATTAACCCAGTGCTGCCATGTCCCTAACTGTCACTTTTACAGATCTTCTAAGTAACCACTCTCCTGATCAGCTTGTTCCAAGGACTGACAATCCTTTCAGTGAAGAAATTTTTCCTAATATTCAATATAAACCTTCCTGGTGCAACTTGAGGCCATTTCTTCTTGTCCTGTCAGTTGCTACTTGGTAGAGGAGCCCGACCCCCACATGGCTGCAGCCTCCTTTCAAGGTGTTGTGGAGAGCAATAAGGTCCCCTCTGAGCCTCCTTTTCTCCAGGCTGAACTGCCCCAGCTCCCTCAGCAGCTCCTTGTAAGACTTGTGCTCCAAACCCTTCACGAGCATTGCTGTCCTTCTCTGGACACGCTCTGCCTCAGTGTCTTTCTTGTAATGAGGAGCCTAAATGAATACAGGATTCAAGGTGCAGCCTCACCAGGGCCAAGTACAGGTGGAAAATCACTTCCCTGGTCCTGCTTGTTGCACTTTTCTGATACAGGCCACAATACCATTGGCATTCTTGACCAACTGGGCACACCGCTGGCTCACGTTCAGCTGTCTGTCGCAGTTTAGCTCCAGCCAGCAACCAAGTGCCACACAGAGTCTTGCTCAACCTCCCCTAGCAGGATGGGCAAGACAACTGGAAAAGTAAAAGTTAGAAAAGTCATGGTGTTGGAAAATATACTAGTTTAAAAACTTTGTATAACATTAGTCAACGGCTTTGTCTGTACCCCGGGAAAAGGAATTGTAAGTTTCTTTCCAGGACATTGTTCTGCCAGGTGAGGTCTGATGAACTCAACATACCAACAGACTGGGAGTAGCCCAAAGATACCCAGAAAGATAAAGGCCATCAATGGAACATTAACAGAACATCTGTGGCCACCTACAAACATCTACCCCAGAAGCCACCTCTGACAGAGTTGAAGACATCTTACCTGGAAAGGACTGATAAGAAAATTGAAAAAAATGACAATCTAATTTACATCGGAGGCTTGCAGATCCGGATCCAATAGAAAACTGAATACTGAGGGTTGCTCTGTTCTAGACCAATGAACTTTGAAACAATGCATCTCTATGGGTTTTGACTGCGTAAAATTTGAAGGAAGATCCCGTAAAATTCGTGTGTCATGAAATTATTCTCTCTGCACACCCGGTCTATGTGTGGATGAGATGGTTTCTGTGGTACACCCTGGCCAGAACAACATCCTAGCCAGATAATAAAGTAATGCCTTGACTCCCTAACATTAAAAATGTTGCTGGAGGGTTTTTATTTTTCCCACAGTTTTGGATACAATGGGTCAATATAAACGCAGTTTAATAGGTAAAGCTAAATCCATACTCATAAGCAAAGCAAAGCAAGATATTCATTCAACCACTTCCTATCGGCTGGCATGATGATCAGCCAGCTTTAGGATAGCAGGGCTCTGTCATGCATGATTCCAAACATCTCCACCTTCTTCCTCCTTCCCCCCTCTCTATGTACTGAGCATGATGTCATAAAGCCTGGAATAATCCTTTAGCCTGTTGGGGTCTATTTTCTTGGCTATGATCCCACCAAACTTCCCAGCCACTCCCTGCCTTTTTGCCAGTGTGGCAGTATAAAAAGCAGAAAAGGCCTTGAAATTACGCAAATTATACTTATGAATAACAGAAGCATCTATATTATTTGCACTGTTTTCAGCCCTTTTTAGATTCAGTTATTATTAGAGATGCTTCTGCCTGAATCAAGGAGTAAACAAGACCATATGCTGAAGTTAATAGTATGGATTTTTGTTAAATACTAAATGTGAGGTAGAGAGAGATAGAAAGAAATAGGGAAAAGAAAAACAGAATAAGAGAAGAAAGGTATACAATCTCCACGACAAAACTTGATCATTGCAATTTCAGTGTCTGTTGGACAAAGTTTGTCACAGCATCAAGCCATCAGGGTGGAGAAAACCCACCAAACCACTAAAGTTCCCTGGTTTATATTCACTCAGGTTCAGGTACCTCCCTTAGGGCAGGGAGTTTCACACTGAGTGATGTAATACTGTGGATCATGGGACACTCTGTGAGTCTTTGACAATCTTTAAGTCATTACAGCTGCCTAGTCAGTGCAGTTGAGCCAATTATGGCCCATTATGGCCCATCAGCAGAGATGAACACCTTCAAGCTACAATGTGAATCTCCCAGTCCTTCCCTAGCAGGGGAGTTATCACAGCTGAGTTCACTTGTGAAAGGACAAAGAAACAGCACCCCCCTCACAGGGTTTGCCTTTTTCCTTATGTCTTTTCTTACCTCATTCAACACCCAGATGTATCCTGAGGTGATGAGTGTACTCACCCTCTGCACCTGGGCGGTTGAGAGGTCGATTGTTTGAGTCATTGACCAGTCCAGTCTTTCACAAGCCCAAATCCAAAACATAGCCCCATTCTAGAAGTATTACTAGTTCCACTGTGAAGAAAATCAACTCTATCTCAGCTAAAGCAGTATACTGTCTACTAGCATCCCCTAATCCTTTGATGGGCAGCTTTCCAGCCACTCTTCCCCCAGCCTGTAGTGCTGCAGGGGGTTGTTATGATCAAGTCAAAGACACAGCATTTTTCCTTGTTGAACCTCACACCATAGGCTTTTGCCCCGCAATCCAGCCAGTCCAGATCCCTTTGCAGAGCCTTCCTGTCCTCTAGCAGAGCAACACTTCCACCCAATTTGGTGTTGTCTACAAATTGACTGAGGATGCACTCAATCCCCTTGTCCAGATCATTGATAAAGACATTAAACAGGACGAGCCCCAGTACAGAGCCCTGGGAGATGCCATTGTGATCGGCCACCAGCTGGACGTAACTTCCTTCACCACTCCTCTCTGGGGCCAGTTTTTTACCCAATGAACAGTGCACATGTCTAAGCCACGAGCAGCCACTTAGTCCCGCAAAATGCTGTGCAAAATGGTGTCAAAGGCTTAAATAAAGTCCAGGTAGCCTTTCCCTCATCCAGTAAGTGGGTCACCTTGATATAGGAGATCAAGTTAGTTAAGCAAGACAATAAGGGTGGATAGATGATTTTTCTCTCTGTCAGCAAAGTTTATTGAAGCATTGAAGGGAGAACATACCAGTCTATACAGATCCACAGTCCTTGGGTGAAATACTGTATTTGCTAGTGAATTTTATGGGCTTTCTTTCACTGATAATTTTCTTTACACTCTACTAGAGTAAACTACCATCAATATGGTAGAAGATCCAATAACCATTCCTTCATTTTTCTTGATATATCGTAATCAGAAGCAGGCTGAAATGGTTATTGGACTTACCAATAAATCAAAAAGACATGATTTATAACTGAAGTATTTTTTATTACAAAGGTTTTTAAAAAAATGTGACCAAAATGATTCTGCTGTCACTCAATTATAAACTTGTCTGATGACACTCAGGGAACTACAAACATGACCCATTATTTTTGAACTGGTGATAATTTTGATTTAGTGGTAACTCCATTAGTGATAGTGATTACTTTATACCCATAGTGCTTACTTTATACTGAGCACCTGGATTCTTGCAGATTCTGTCCAAAACACTATAGCAGCTGAGTATAACAGCTGTTAATAAGAAGCCAAAAGGATATAAAATGGAAAACTATGTTTTAAAACATGTGAATTATTCAAAGCCTTAAAAAAGACAGTGACTTACCAGCCAAAAAAGAGTTTGTAGCATGATGCAGTGGCTTAATGAAAGTCAATCCATGGAAGTGTAAACTCAAGTAGGACAGCACAACTGAGACAGCATACCCATTTGTGGCACCAGTTCCTAAACCAGTGGCAGAACAATTGAGAATTATGCTAAGAATAATATACTACATCTACAATCTGTCTCATGATGAAAGTCTAAGGAGGCTGAATCAGATCCTAATGTTTTACTACTCTGCAGTGACAGCACTAAATAGATTACATTCTTGTTAATTCAGCACTCCAGCACAATTTTGTCATCAGACTGAACTGCTTTTGGCAAGAAGTTTCAGCTTCCACCTGGGATATTTCATATGCACATCGCAAATTACACATCTTTTCTCTTATCATATTGCTCACTGTGGCTTTTTTATCATTAATCAGTATGATCAACAAAAGTGGGGAGGCTAAATTAGTAATAAAAATGTTTATACCAGTACAATCAATTTTACATGCAAATACTCAGCCTTGCACTCAGTAGGAAGCTAGGGAAATATCTAGAATATGGTCAAGATAAAACTATGGTTTATGCATTCCTAAGAGTGGAGAACTTTTTTTTTTTTTTCCAACAGAAGTGAATTTTAACCCTGAAAGGAGGTCAAGCACAAGTAAATTACAAATTTCTTCTACTTTGAGGATTATTAAACACTGGAATATCTCACCCAGGACACACTGCAGAATTTACACTGGTAAACATTTAAACCCCAGATTAGAAACAGTACAAAAAGTGCAGGCATAATGTTATAATTATTAACATCTGTGAGTGACTGTTCTGCAATAGAAGGGCATACTTTTCCTTTTTGACCTTAAAATTTGTGAATCTATCAAAATGTATATAGGAAGGCTTATGGGAAGTCATTGTTGTAAGCTATTTGACCAGAGAACCCTACACATCCATAGAAATCAAGTACATTTGTGATTTACACATACGAAACAACGTAAGAATGTTATCATAGAATAAAAGCTCTGGTTTAAAAGAGCAAGGCTGAGAGCACAGTACAAAGAGCATGAATTATAACAAAATCTGTAAGAAGTAAATTTGAGTGGTGATTAATGAAGGCCACACACCAGCATATTTCACACTTTATAATTTTGTTCTGTTCTATTTAGGAAAGACTGTGAAAGCATGTATCAGGTCATACTAATTACAGGGGTATTAGCTTTGAAATTTATGGAAAAAAGGAACATTAAAAAGTATCGTATTTAACGCCTGTTCATTTTGCTTCACTTGGTGTGCAGCTACATAGCAGACTGCCATGAAATTACCCTGGAGTTGTTTTAAATGAGAAGCGATGGGTTCCACAGAAATCTGTTTCTTATTTGATCTTGGGTTAATTTACCCTTATCATCAGAATGTGTAGTGAGCACTTCCATTAAACACATTTCTACCTGTCAGATCCCTTTGAAGGCACAGGGAGACTATTCAAAGACTGAATTGATACACTGAACACTTGAACTTTTAATACTGAGAATACAGATAGTAGAGTAATGAATCCACCTTACTAAAGTTAATTTTCTAAACCTTCCTTGGCCAGTAAGTTTCCCAGATCAATGTTTAAGTATTTTTACTTGAAAAACTTCATTTTCAGAAATTTTGACTCTGTAAACCCCATTAAAACTAATAAAAAACAGTTTTAAAAGCAACAGCTCTTTAGAAATATTTCAAGAACCTTTGTATCCACCTGTTCTATATACATCTACATCACTACATAAAATATCTACTTCGAATGACCAGCATCAAGAGACTATTTTGTGAATTTCCCTAGAAAGCACAAGGTTTGCAGCCTTTATGGCAAACATTAACAATTTGAGGGAGCATTTGATGTGTACAAATACATATTATTTATTTACATTCTAATCTCAAAATTAATTTGATAGTTTCTAATGAAGTTAGAGAACCTCTTCTAAATAATTCAGAGTAAAATTCTAGTCACTTTACCATAAATTCAACAGTCTCATCTGCTGGATAGCTAATTTGGTCTCTTTAGTTCCTTTCAGTCTATTGAAAATTATAGAAATTAACATGCTAAACTAAGCTTAAAAGAAAGTTATTAGTCCTAAACTCAGATGATTCAGAAATTTCCTAACATGAGATCAGTTTATATAATTCGATGATAAAATTAAAAGAGTTTAGTCATCTTTAGCCTTAGTTAAACAAATATATTGCTATTGCAATATACAAAAGATATATAAACCAAACATTGCTATCACTCTAAAATTATTAGAATATTGTTTCATATGCAACAATGTTTTGTTAAACAGTCATTCTAAGGGCATGCATTTTAATTTGCTTAAAAAAAATGATTGACTGTAGTAAAAACACCCAGTGCGCTTCTGCTACAATTTTTATTTTTTCCTGTAGACCTGCTCTTTACAAAAAAGCAATTTACTCTTTACTTGAATGTTTTTCCTTATTACAGTTTTATATCTGCAGTTCCTCTGGGAGAAAAAACAAACCTTGCTTACAAGGAAAAAGCTGCAGGTCAAGAGACAGCACCACCGGCATGTTTAACATGTTAATCTCAGCATTTCAGGAAAAGCTTTGTTAATTCTGGCAGCCAGTCATTAAAAGCAGAGCTGCATAATGCTCAAGATAACCATATGCCTTATTTTCCGTGAAGAGAACATAATGTCATAGGTTCGTTTTTTCCAATTGTGTGAGGATTTTTGTTTCTCTTTTGTAGAGAAGGGTGTATTTGGAACATCACATTGGGCATTTTCTAATGCCAGATTTCATTCATAAAAATGCCCCAGAAGACCTGCCTCTTCCATTGCTCTTTCTCTCCATAACCATTTTGTTAAATACCACTCTTGTGAACTTTCCCTTACTAGCAACATCTATGCTTTCTCCAAATCCTTTGGACACTCTCCCATTTGTTCCTCTTCCAGCTGGAATTGAAACTATAAGTACTATAGCACATGTAATTCTGACTTCAAAAAATAACTCATTATGGTTTTTAAGCATGTTTCTTTTCTCCCTCATTTCCCTGTCATAAAGCATAAAAATTGGGGAAGCTATCAATTACACTGAAAAATTTGAGGTTTTGTTATTCCACTTCATGCTTATATATATATATTTATATTTATATATATATATTTAAGATATTACTTTTATTTTCAATGTAGGAGGACCTTGCAGTTTTAATTTTGCTGAAAANATTTATATATATATATATAAAGAAGTAGAGATAATTATCTATTTACTCATTGAATGTATATATATGTGAGAATGTTGAATAAATATATACATGTTTGAGGAATCAACTGCATTAAGCTGTATGATGTAGATAGCTTGGGCTGGACATCTTACTGATTTTCACCTGTAGTCAATTATGTCCTTGTGCAATGGCTGCAAACTGGTGAAAATTACTACATTTCTGAATTAATGAAACTTTACATCCTCTTTGTTCTGATGTAGAGAAATAAAGCAGACAACAATAAAAAATAAGACATCTGATGTGGAACCTAATGTACAGCTGAGTTAGTAATGGAAAAATTTGACACAGGCAAAACCGAAGCATGGAAAGTGGGAGGAAGCCATGTCCCATATAGTGTGAGAAGTCGTACCACAACAACTGTCATGAAAAACTCTTAGAATTATTTTTGAATGGCAGAATTTTTTGAACTATCTCTTCATAGTATTCTGCTCTTAAAATGTCACATTTTATTACTAACTGGCTTATTCATTTAGACTGGTGTGGAGTGCCCTCAAGGCTCACCTGTGGCCTGAGTAACAACAGATGTTTAGAGAGAAATGTGAATATACACAATGTGTGTCAATGGGACTCCCAAAGTTCTTTGTGAGGGTGTTTGCCCTCAGTATTTGAAAGAAGATGATGACCATCAATCAGATTAAAAAGTAGCTAGGGATTCATAGAATTGTTTGAAAAGAGGCATAAACAAACATGAGTACTTTTTAACAGTGGGGAGGGACCTTGGAGTGAAAGCACCAGCACCTGCTGCTCCCTGCCAACACTGCAAACTATCAACTCATGGTAAGTTCCTGCCCCCAGGTACTGCAGTACCAATGTGGGGTGTGGCACGCAGAGACCGACACTCACAGGGTGTGAACCTGAGCTTGTGGAGTGCCTTCTCACTGGTGTGGAAATCAATAAGGGGTTTGGATATGCACAACTTTGCCTGAAGATGAACACCCACAGAAGGGCTGTGCAAGTAAGAAGAGTAACTCTGTGTATGTGTCTCTGACAGAAACTTTTCAGGGTTAACAAGACAAGAATGCTAAGAAATTTGTGGGTAAATAATAACATTCCAGAAGAGTGTAGTAAGTGATTTTCCTTTTGAATTGGATATGGTCTCGAATCTATAGTTTACTGCTGCTGATGAATTATATGTCATTAGTAAATCAATAAACCATTTAGTCTTGGTTTAGTTTAAACTAGAGAAAGAGTATATTAAGATGGGGGAAGAAGCAGAAGTGGGGGAATATTTAGGGTAATGGCATTTGTCTTCTCAATTTATTGTTGTGCATGATGAAGCCCTGCTTTCCTGGGGATTTTTGAGTATTTGCTGGCCCATGGGAAATGGTGAACGAATCTGCAGTAGACATGGTCTACTTGACTTTAGCAAGGCTTTTGCCACTCTCTCGCATGAAATCCTTATAGGCAAACTCAGGAAGTGTGGGTTGGATGTGTGGACAGTGGGATTGGGAAGAGTGGGCCAAATTGGGATTGGGCCAAATTGGGAGGAGTGGCCAATACCTCAGAGAGATGTGCAGCCCTTCAGAGGTACCTAAATATGTTGGAGATACAGGCAGAGAAAAACCTTCTGAAATTCAACAAAGGCAAGTTCAGAGTCCTGCACTTGGGGAATAAAAACCCCATGGACGGGTACAAGCTGGGGACTGACATGCTGGAAAACAGCCCTGTGGAGAACACCCTGGGGGTCCTGGTGGACAGCATATTGTCCATGAGTCAGAGGTGTGGCCAAGAAGGTCAAAGTAATCCCGAGATTCTTTAGGAAGAGCATTGCCAGCAGGTTGAAGCAGGTGATCCTGCCCCTCTACTCCACCTTCATGAGGCACACCTGGAGGGCTGTGTCCAGTTCTGGGCTCCTCAGTGAAAGAGAGATATGGAGCTCCTGGAGCAGATCTAGCAGTGAGCTACTAAGCTGGCCAGGGGTCTGGAAAATCTCTTATGAGAAAAGGCAGAGGGAAATTTTTCCTAAGACCATCAGTAAAAGACTAGCAAGAAAGAAGACCAGTCAGTGTGCTGTGATCCCTGAACCACCCTAGCAAAATTCAGGCAGTAGAACTTCTTTGTCAAAATCAAGATGTTTCCCATGTTTCACAAGTCAGCTCATTCTTACAAAAAACAAACAAAAAAAAGTTGTGAAAAAGTTCCTAATTATCCTGATTAACCATCTATTTTTAAGCATCCAAACTCTGCATAAAAATGTTAAGCTGCTGCTGACAGCTATGGAATCCATGCATAGTAATTGCGGCTGGGACATTCTTAATGTGAAAAAACCAAAAAGCTTGAACTGAAATCTTCCAGGAAATATTTCTGAACATTGATTCAAGTTTTAAGAAGATGCTGGGGCTAATATATGCCTTGTGGCTTAAAAATAACAGCAAACCCCAGTCTTCAGACAAGAGTATATACAGAATATTTATTTATGTTGTTTTCACAGCATGAAAGAAATTTTACTTGCTTAAAATCTCAGCATGTAAAATCTTCACTAATCGCATTGTTTGGCCAATTTACATGTTTGCTGATATATATTTTAGGAATTACATATTTTTCTGTGCATCAACTGTGTATGAATCCTTCTGAGTAAGAAAAATTACAAAATATATAAGAATTCTTAACATAGTATCTCTTCAAGCTCAATCTGCCATCTAAAGAAACTGACCAGGAAAAAAGAATCACTGCTAATTGATATCACCTAGCTGCTTAAAAAGAAATCTTAGTGGCTCTGACATTCAATGGACATAATTTTTCAAATGGATTCATCTGGAAAAATCCTCATATTTATGTTAATAGAATTCTGTTATTCTATTCTATTATTCAACAGACTGCAAAGAAGCAGTATAACAATTCTCCTTTGATAATGTAAAAGGAATAAATGTGAGCCAGTATCCAACATTAAAATTAACTATGCCTTTGTATCTTAGAAAAGCCATATTAGCATCTTAACAATAATGGTAATTGCATGTTTTCTACTGTACATGAGTTTATCACCTTTTCCACAAAGCATAATGCAGTCAAACACAAAATTTGCTGATTTCAATGGTCCTTAGAAGATAATTGTGATCAGAAATCTCATTTTCAAGAAAACACTAGAGGGTCAATGATAATTAGTCATAAAGATGTCAGAGTAGTTCTTCCAGGAAATTGCATAACTGAAACTAAAATAGAGTAAAATTCCAGACGCTGCAAGTCTGTTTGGGTAGATAGGTTAATTCTAACCTGTAGTCAGAACAAAATTCTTGGCCCATACCCAGTCTTTATCTTTCCTTTCTGTGATGAAATCAGAGGAAGAGAAGCACCCAATAGAGTCTTAGGTACAAGACAGTTACATTTTAAAAGGATAGCTACCTACAGAGTGTAGCTACGTGTGTGGCAAGTGGAACTCAGATTTACCTAGTGTTGGTGGACTTATCTCTTTCTGAACTAGATTACTCACTGAAATGGAGGTGTTTGGACTTTTTTTTGGGGGGAGGCACTGGTGGATGTCTTTTTTCTTTTTTTACTCTTAGTTTCAATGAAATGCAAAGATTTCCTCTAGCATTTGACCTTTTGTCTGAAGTTAAGTCTGACATAACAAAGATCTGAAAGACTCATTAAGACAATACCTTTAAGTTTTTTTCATAATAGTAGCCTTATTACTTTCACCATCAGAGCAATGGCCAAAGAATGACTGAAATGAAACCAATTAAAATATGCTTTCTCGATGTCTGATTTTTCTGTCATACCACTGATCCGGAAGAAATACCTCTGTAATCAGAGCTTTTTAAGTCTAAGTACCCAAGGGTAAGTGCTGACTAATACTGCTGCTTAAGCTGAGGTTAATTAGTTGTGAGAAAGATTAATTCATCTCTCCCCTTCTCTCTTTGAAAATAATTTTTGTGATGAGACCATGACACCTATTAATCCATATCAGACTTATAAATGTAGAAATAGTGATGGGGAAAGGCAGAGGAGGATTTCAAGAATATAATCTTAGAAAAAATGAACTGATCTAAAAAAAAGACAAATTCTGCTTTACTTTACAATGTTCTGTTGATTTTTCTGGCATTTTTAGGAGTAAGCGTGATTGGAAACACGACTAATGGCCACCAGAGCATCTATATCTACAAGCTGTGATCCAGTCTTACAAAGCTCTGTTTGGAAGAGTCTTATTGCTATCAATAGTGACTCGCTCTAAAAGAAGTTAAAGATACTAGCCATTTAAGTATTTAAGTAGAGGCTGCTTGCCTAGACTCAGATGACTCAGGCAGATCTCCTACCCTCTCCCTGTTTAAGCTCTTTGCAATCTATATATCCTAGAAGACCTACAATGAACATGGTTAGTAGAATAAATAATTTATTCAGTAGTACTGTTAATTACAGAGTCAAAGTGTCTTGCAATAATGTATTGGGTGGCAGGAAGACAGAATTAGATAAAAGAGATAACAGAAAGAAGAAAATGCAAAATCAAAACCAGAATTAAAAGGGAAAAAACCACCACAAAAACAATAACAGAACAAACCCACAGAAACTCCCAAAACAACCAACAAAAAAAAAAACCAAAACATAAAAGAGCTCCCCACCCTGCCTAAAATGGAGTTGTGTCTATATATACACTTGAAACCTGGCTATCTATGTTATGGCCTATCACTAGAATATAATAACATCTGGAAAAAGTAGCACAACTCCATGCACTTGAATATTTAGACCAGTAAAAAGTGAGGGGCTTTTCCTATGCATAGCAGTTAAGATATATATTTTTCATATATACTTATACAACATTTTGAAAATCTTCCCTGCTCAAAAGCTGCAGTAAAAAACCCCACCTAATCTATACTCACACCCCTCCCCCCCAAAAAAACCCCAAAACAAAACCTAAAATCCAAGCCCAAATTTTTGGAAATAAAATGGGAAAATTAATGTCAAGTGGTTATTATTTTGCATATTTCAATTTTAATCCATTATTTAATGTAATAAATAGTGGTGAAGAATCACTTGAAGGTTTTCGAAAGCATATTGTAATTACGTAGTTTAAACAACCTGTGATTGAATCAGCCTTAAGGCTTGAGAAGAAAGTGAAAACCTTAACCAACAACAATTCAAATATGCTCTTAGTGAAAAATTAATCATTCTGTCTATCATGTTGTACACATTCTTGAATCCATGTTAGGCAGTACTGGTATCTCTTTAATATCAAATAAGCAACAATGAAAATTCAGTACAAAAAAAGAATACTCAAACATGAAATTTCAGGAATTTATATTTTTAAAAAACACACACAAAGGTGAATATATCTTAAACTGTTCGATGAAGCTGACTTAAAAAAACCCCATAATTAAAACCTATGATTATAATTTAAATTTCCCAAACAGCTCAGTAATATCTTTGGAATTTTATTTTTATGTCCTCTGCACAGATGAGCAGCAGGTTGCCAGGGCTCAGTGAGGCAACACACAGTGGGACCTTAAAGTCTGCCCCACTATCCCAGCTAGGAAGAGCTGGGGGTGCTGCGGTCACCCCAGCCCCAGGAATCAAGCACTTCCCTGGAGATGTAGATGTGCTGAGGTCAGGTTTGGGTTCAGCAGGGGCCCTGAGTGAGGCAGGGTCTGAGGGCTGTGGGGGACTGACAGAGGGTCTTTAACCTCAGGCTTTGTGAGGGAAGTCCTGGTGTGGGCAGGGACAGGCAGGTCAGGCAGTACCTTCAGTGCCCTGGCGGGGAATTCACAAAGCCGTCATGCAGCAAATTATTTCAGAAACTTTGTACCTTTTAGAACTTTGATTATAGAACTTTGTACCTATCTTTAAAACAAAGAATATGCACATTAAGAAATAAAGGATATTCTGTTCATTTGTCCTAAGCCATCAAGTAACTCTGTACAAAAGTCAGACACAGATGTGCTGCCAGATGCCATGAGGTCTCTTTGTTTGTCAGAAGGAGAATATTTCCATGTTCAGTATACTCATATTTTTAGCATAGTCAGCAGGTGAACTAGAGAAAATATCAGGAACCTTAAGAAGTCTTTCTAATTTACATATACAGTGTTTATTTAAGAAGAAATGTAATTGCTTTCCATATCTATATATATGTATAAATATATTCCACGTCTGATTTCTAGTTGTTCTAAAGAGAATAATGGATAGTTCTGCTCTAGAGCCAACATCCTACAGGGCAGAGTGGGTTTAAAGTGTCTATTGAGTAGCTGACACCCATAAACTCTCCAGGCATATGTAAAAACAATATTAAAAATGTTAGTTTTGTATACATCCTTGCGATAAGTAGACTGCACCCCCCTGGTCTCTGCTCTCTTAATGACAACAACAGATCAAAAAGTTCGTGCTATTAATCCAATTCAGAATCCATAATCTTTCCCCAACATCACATTAATATTTATATTAACTTTTATTCAAAGAATGAACAGATTTGCTGGGTACTTCACAAACATACAAATTGCATTACTGGAATATATTAAACAAGCTTCCTTAACTGTTCATATCATGTTAATGTACCTCCTTGATGGAAAACCTATTTGCATTTTAATCGTTTCATGATGAATTCCACTTTTTGGTTGCTTAAGAAATGTTTTTGAATTCATGTTAAATTACTTCCTGGTAAAAATGTCTCAGGATGAAATATTTTTTCATGTACACTGCAACATAAGAATACTTCCTTTATTAGAGATTGTAGGAACGCAGGCTTTGTTACTTGTTTGTGCACAGAGAAAGACATACATCTTGTATTCACAAAAAAAAAGATAATATTCAGCTATTGAATAACAATACATCTACTTTTTTAAAGCAGAAACAGGTCTTTAAGACCGGTTAAACTAATTTTAACAGATATTTCTATGCATCTCTTTCAAGTTGTAGTGGTTCTGCACTACAAAACATTAGCATTTGACTGTGTGGAGGATGGCATTTAAAATTAACTTTTTATTCTCTTAATTGGCTTCATTTTCCTTTTTGTAAGATGAATTCCCATCACTTAATTACTTCAAGTGCACCAGCTGCAAAAACACTTGACTTTACCAGAGGGCCCAAAAAAAGTAACCCAGACAGATATGCTATTTAGGAAAGAAAGAAAAACCTCTTTCCATATAATTTTGGTAATTTTTTTTCAATAGAAAATTACTCAAAAAGGAAAGCCATTTTTCTTAAAGCACTACAATATAATTAAATTCCTAAATTCTGTATACACAGAATATTGCTTCAATCTAATGAAATTTAATTTTTAGAATTTGAATAATAACTTATTGCTCATAAACTGGAGAAAAGTTACATAAATCCACTCCTCATCTATTCAAAAATGCCTGGCTTCAGGCTGGAAAACAAAGCAACCAACCTACATTCATCTTTGTTTTCTGGAGCAATGCAGTTCCAATTGTGTAAATTGTTTCCTGAAGTTCTCTGCTTTGGCTACTATTCACTAATTTTAAACACAACATCTCTACAATTTTTTCCCCTTACTGTTGCTCTGGGAAGTTCTCTTATGAAAACTGTGCCCTTATCTGAATTTTGTACAGTACCCAAAAAGGGAACAAAAAGCTGTAGTCAAGATACTGGGAAACAAGTGCTCCATGCAAAGAGAGACATAGCATTTTCCATCAGTAGAAAGTGTTAAATTAATTGTTAGAAATATAAGCTTATTAAGAATTCATATTTATCTTAAAAGGCAAGAACTTTTTTCTTTTTTACAGTTTTCATCCCATTTAGGAAATTTTAACTATCTGACAAGAACCACATTTACCTGACTCTGTAATTAACCGTAATTAAACTACTAGATGGAGCAATATCCTATGCTCTGCTTGCAGAATAGATTCTTGGACTACAGACCAATTGCAGTGACAGTACACTCTCCATATATCCTGATTTCCTGGTATCTTGATCATTCCTACTGAGGTGTGCAATTTGGTGCACTTACTCTGGACATGCAGTTAATTTTCTTTGAAAATTAATCTGAATATAAAGACCAGGTAGGAAATAATTCTGCCTACTCCTAACCTGAACTCATATGTTCATATCATTTCTAAGATAAACAGTATGTTTTAAAGCCTTACTCTGCAATGTAGGTGCTTCCTTTCTTCATCTTCTTCTCTTTCAAGAAGCTTAAGGATGTTAATTATACTTTTTCTTTCTACAAGTGATAAATGAAAATTTCAAGCATTTAATTTCATTGTTTTCAGACAAATTATACTAAATGGAGGTGTGGGGAGAGGGGAAAGCATCTTTGAGAAGAAGATGATTTTTGTAGTCTATTGGCCAGGCAAGAGTTATATTTTGATTCCAAACTGGTATGGGAGGTGTGCATAAAAGTACGAGACCTCCAGAACATTGCATGCATGGCACAAGATGACAGAGGAGTGCTAGAAGTGTCTTTTTTCAAATGAACCATGCAGATATCCACATGCCATGATTATCTGATCTGTGTTTAGGACAAAGAGTTGAGGTGGGTAATGATGTTATGCCTACTTATATGGCCACAAATGCTCTAATAAATTATATCCTCTCAGTGAAAGTGTGCATACTTATGGTAAATCATCCCAAAGTAATTACTAAGCAGTATTTTACAACTCTTACTCTAAATGGTCTGTTTTACTTCTGAGTACAAAATGTCAATGCTGAGTTAAGTGATTACTGTAGGGTATTAAACTGGTAGTATTCTATTTGTTTATAAAGAACTTTGTGATCCACTAGCATAAAACACAAAATGCTATCAGTTGTTTAGATGTTTCTTATGAAATGAAAATAAGGGCATAAATTACATATTGTGCAATTCCTGTCAGTTTATGAGAAAGCTTTAGGACAAAAATCCTTCCGAGACAGTGGTAGATTGTTATATAGGGCACAACAAAATAAACATAATGCTACTGTGCGTAATGGAAGATCTCCCTTGAGTGAAATATCTTCAGGAAAAAATATAATAAAACCAACCAACTAACCAAAAAAACTCAACAGGTATTCTTTTGGAAAAGACAACCTGACAGTAAATGAAAATTTATCCAAAGCAGGCTATCAGAAGTCTGGCAGCCAAAAATCTAAGTTATACGGCAGAGGAGACTTACTTTTAGATGTACCTAAACAGGAAAAACAGAGACACTCCCCCAACTCTCTACAGTAGTAGAGAATTAACACAGTTTAGAACTGACAGCACTCAGTTCTGAACTAAGAAAAAAGCCTATACTGCAGGCAGTACTGCATGATCTGCTCAGTTAGAGACACTATGGAGAGAGAGCTGTGGGAGTCATAGACACGCATTATTTAGTTTCTCTTGTAGTTAGCTGTTGCAAGGAAATTCAGTTCTATCCTTGTAAAGTCAGTGAGATAACGCAGACAAGTGGTTGAGTGGAATAAGCCTCTGCATTTACCAAAAGTGTCTCTATGGCTTAAAGAGATCACTACAGCCAGTACAGCTTTGGTACTGTGCAGGCAGACCCTTTTCTCACCCGTGCTGTGCCGTGGAAGGCACAAACGCACACTCACCCAAGGGCTTTGGATAGCTCATGCCTTACCAGAGACAAAGAACTCAGAGAGCTCAGGCGCGTGGAGTTCCAAGGATGATTTATTCTTGAAGGTGTCCCAACAGCGAAAGAGACCTAAAGCCCCTCAGTGACCATTCATATAGAGGAACAGGACCAATAGGGTTGGGGAGAAGGCAGGGAGATACAACAACAACCAATGGGGAGAAGGGAAGGGCAGAGTGAGGGACCAGGTGAAGGCCAATCAACATGGGAGGATTAACATAATCTAGGGAGAGACCATCCAACCAACACTCAGGGGGTGTTTCACACCTCTGAGTCGTCCCATCAGTGTGCATCTGATCTCTTGAGACCTCTTGGCTCGTCCGAGATGGTTTCAACCACCACAATAGTGAGAGTTACTCTTGACTACCATTGTAACAGGATCAGCAGTACGGATCATGGAATCACTGAGTCATTGAGGTTGGAAAAGACCTCTGGGCTCATTAAGTCCTACCTTTGACTGGTCACCACCTTGCCAGCTAGACCATGGTACTAAGTGCCACATTCAGTCATTCCTTCTGCACCTTTGGGGATGGCAACTCCACCACCTCCGGGTGCTGTCCATTCCAATGTTTCGCAACCCTTTCCAAGAAGAAATTTCTCCTGATGTCCAGACTGAACCTTCCCTGGCACAGCTTGAGGCCATTTCCTCTTGTGCTGACACTGGCTGCCTGGGAGAAGAGATTGACCCCCACATGGCTACAGCCTCCTTTCAGGCAGTTGTAGAGGGCGATAAGGTCTCCCTTGAGCTTCCTTTTCTCCAGGCAAAACAATCCCAGTTTCCTTGGCTGCTCCTCATAGGACAAGCTTCCTGTTGGGGAGATACACATCTGATCCTGCTGAAACTGGCAAGTAATGAAGTGGTTTCAGTAACATTTGAATATGACTTTTAAGGCTGCATTACCTCTTTGATGTCTTGTCTTGCTGTTTCCCAGGGGCAAAATAAAATTAGATTGTAGAGGGAATCTTAATCTTTGTAGAAATTTCTGATATCATTCCTTGGTCTCCTAATATATAGCTATTTCTAAAAAAAAACAGGGATAGCCAAGGCCATGTGAGGTTCTCTCATATAAATGAAGCTATCTCAACCTTTTCCAAGAAAGTAATTTACATTGCAATAAACAATCCATGATCATGTACACTAATAATAACTATAAAGTCAAAAATCTCCTTATTGTTTTGCTTATTCTACATATACAGTCATAGATACACAGATAAATTTTTAATACAAAAATATATGTACATATTTTGTTCTGAGCCACAGCCATTGCTTTTCACATCAACATTAAGAATGCTCAAGGGTCATTATATCTGTGAAAGACTTTTGTTTGGCTATTTTAACTATTTTTTCTCCCACATGATGAAGTAATCTCCTTTGAATCAACATGTCCTCCTGACCCAAGCTCATGTTTTTCTCATCTTCATGCTTTAGAGAAAACTGTCTGAGAACAGCTGCTCCCACAGTACTTCAGTAACAGGACTCCAAAACAAACTACTACCTTTGTGTACTCAGTGTGTCAGGCAGAAAGCCTAAGAGGGGGGGAAGCAATAATCCTGTCAATTCTGAAATTGCCTTTCAGATATTTTATAACTATTTTGATGTAAATGCTGGAGCATGCAAAATGGAACAGACTTGGGAAGGAAATCTTGTACTTTAAAAAGCAATACTTAAAGACTAGTATCACCAAGCCGTTGATCATTTAAAAGACATATGAATTATACCTCTCTCCCTTTCACATTGTCTACCTGTGAAGAGAACATTTAAAATGCAGGTCTTGCATTCCCTATAGCATTGCTGAAAGTGAGTGAGAAGTGAGTGTCTCAGGAAGCTGACATTCAGCGTGCATTCTACATCCAGCTGCAGCTGATTTGAAATGACACGGGATCTGAAGCCTGTTCGTATGGCTCTCTTGCTTTACTGAGTAATGTTTCAGGCAAAAAGAACGTAACGATATTCAGAGATATCAAATCATAACTATTTTTATTAGAACTGAAAATCACAAAAAATTAGACAAAGAACTATATGTTTTTTTCCACTCACTGGTATTCTGAAACATCACACCTTATCATATTGACAGGACTAGCTATCCTCGTCCTAACATTATTTTGAAGAAAGTTAGCTATAGCAGTGTTTTCCACCACAAACTGTTCTTGGGTTTCTGTTTCACTTTTCATTTTGATGATGTTTTGATCAATTAATCTTTTCTACTTTTTTGCTGCAGAGGGAAACACAACCGGTGTTTTCTCTGGAACATGCAGCACTTAACAGTACTGAATGCCAATGGAGCTCTTTAAGCATTATGCATCTCTTGCTTCTATGTCTCAAAAAGAGAAAAATGTTTGGCCTAATAATAAACAGATTCATTCTGGTTTTGAACTATCAAGCCAGCTGTGAGTTTCAGCCACAAAATACACTTCAATAACAGTCTTTTCCAGGATATCTGGAAAGGCTTTGAATAATATCAGGTAAAACACAGATGTATGTGTGTTATGGTTTAATTCATATCCATTATGAAGACAGAACAGTTCGATACAGTCATGTTTGACATCAACTTAGAATCACTGATAATTTTATCCGAGGAATCTCAATCATAAACTTTCACAAGGTTAACAAATATATACAATGTTTTTTTTAAAATACAAGATTCAATTCATCAAAGTCATGCTGTAATGCATGTAGGGTTCAACATAAAGGGAAAAATGTTAGGGTAAAGAAAGAGGAGGAAAAGATAAAATTAATATATTGCTGAGTCAGCATTTTTAAGGACCATGAAAGATGACATCAGCTCTACCAAAGAGGTGAAAGAGAGTTTCTACAAAAAAAGTAAAATAGAAGTAATTTTTAGAAGAGAAGACGAGAACCTGCAGGATACTCTTGTAGCTGTTCAAAGAAACAGAATGGTTAAAAAAGTTAACATCCTTCAGCATATGGATTTCTTTCAGAGAAATGTAGCCTGAGAGACAGGGTGCTCAGAGAGAATCAATGACAGAAAAAGGCTCCACAAAAGGTCTGCTAAATAAAGTATTTAGGTTTGACTCTTGTAGCTTTTTTTTTCTTTAACCATCCATACCACCTATAAACATTTGGAGTTTCACTGAAACATTTCAAGTTTCACTTTCTCTGTCCGTTGTTGAAAGTTAAAATTTTCCCTGACCCCTGTCAGGCTTTGTTCCCCCAAAAACAGATGCCTCTCCTTCCCAGAAGTGAGAAAGTCCATCTTCCCCACCCCTGGAAATTATGTCACTGGGTATTGAATAACACAATGTCATGACCATGCTCCCTTCTGCTGATCTGGGCCAGAACCAGGACTGGAAGTAAATTTTAAATCCCTGGTTTAGGGAAAATTGTACATGTTGAAGCAAACACCTCTGATTTAGAGTGATGTTGTATTTAATTACATGTAATACACAGTTGGATAATGGTCTGAGCAGTTTTCCATTATTCTGCCAAGTTTGCACAATCACAGATATGATCTTGTAATTTTAGATAATGAAAGACAACAACACTGCATGTCTAGAGGAAAGGACAAAGTTGGCACCTGATGGACATTGGACATTGACAAAACAAAAAATGTTTCAAAATTTTAAAAAGTACTCTGCTAGCTAATTTTCCTGGTCCTCAGAATTGCTTTTTAATGTGTAAAATAAAAACCTGTAGTTTTCAATTCATTTGCTTTATCAGGAGAATGGCATATCCTGGAACTGTTTTTTTAGTAAAGAAACTACATTGACTACCTTTATCCCAGGGAAAGAGGAGTATATAGGACTGTCAGAGAGCCGATGCATCATTTTCATTGCTGAAGATACACCACACTACCATTCTTCACTTCCACTTAACATTTTGAAATACTGAGGTCTTGAAACATACATAGTAAGGTATCTGAATTATTGTTGCTAGCCAGTTCATAAAGAGACATTCAGGCTTTTCTGCCATTTTCTAATCTAATCTAATGTATTAATTATACCTTCCTTGAAAAGGAGGACTAGATAAAATAACATAACAAAACAAAACAAAATGAGAAAATAGCAATAAAAATGAAAAATCTCCACTCAAATCCCCAAACACAAAAAGAAAACCATTCAGAAATTTTCTTTAAGACAAACTGGATTATATAATAAATGCATTATCTATTGTGCTAATACAGTGAAATATCACCATCTTCATGAGACTGAAAAGAGTAAGCAGTGATATGAGTCAAGTAACACCAAATAACACTTCTATATTCTTTTTAGCATCTTTGTGTAATTCTTCCCTCTCCTTCAGATATGAAGTAAATTCAGAATTTTTTCTGCCCGACTAGTAAATTTAGCCTATTTCTTACCAATTCAGAAGCCCAAGGTCTTTCCAGAGAAGCCCACTGGAAACGTGGAAAACTATAAACAGTAGTAGTACTTCCTAGCAAAAAGCATTGCATATCAGTTCCAAAAGGAGGAAAAGCCATGTACTTCTCTGGGATGTTCCAACATGAAATAACAAGGTCGGTATTAAGATAACAAAACACACTCCTTTTTTTTTCTTCTTATTTTTATTTTTTTATTATTATTGTTAGTTTTATGGTCCCAATCTAAAGAATCTTATGTGAGGAGTAGAAACAGTACTCAACAAACATCATAATTTATTCTATATCCTTCCCTAATTCTTACAAAAATTACATAATTGCACTAGGCAATCTCAGTTTGTCTTATACTTTACAAACTTGGAATATAACACAGTGTTCTGGGAGGTACTTTTAATCAACTGGAACATCTGCATCCAAATTATTGCGCTGACGATTTCTATAATTCAGAACACAAGCTAATTTAGTAATGGATTTAAATAAAATGTGTGGTTTTTTTTGAATCAAAATACATTTAGATATAGAAAATACTGACATTTAATATTGCAGTCTAAAACTTGTAAATTCAAGTTATTTTTATGTAACAGAAAAGCTTGAGCTGAAATGTATTCAGAAATAACACATTTTTGACTCTGGATAATAACTTGAAATCAAGAAAACAATTAATAACATAGCAAGGTAATGTGAAGAATGGGCATTTGCCAGAGGATAAATTAGACTTTGAGTTGGAGACCATTTCTGAGGCACATGTCATGAAACATAGATGCAGAAAGACAGCTCCTCAAAAGTGAATGGAGTGAAACAGAAAGACAAGAGTCTATACTATTGTTTAAAAAAACAATTGTTTGACCAGACCTGATCATTCAAAGTTATTATATAATAAAGCTGAAAGACAAGTCAGGGCTGCTGATGTATCATTTAATTGCATAAAGCTAAGTTTACCCTTAATTTTTTTCTCTCTTGTTTCTCATATCACTAGCACTTTACACAATTCATAATTTCTTTAAAATGAATTTACACTCTTCAAGGTAACACAACTATTTTTCCAATAAAAAGTCAAAAGTCCTCCTTTAAAGATATCCATATGCTATAGATTAGAAATTATTAAGTAACTATATTACTTTTTCCATTAGCTCCTACTTTTTCCATAAACTCTCAGCAGTGGCCTTTTCAGATCATATTTTGCTTCCTATTTACAAGTCTTACATGGCTGAGATTAAGTCACGACAATAAAAAGGATAGTATTCCAGTCAACAAAGAAGAATATCTTTAGGCTGTTTTAAGGCATTATACAATTTTAAAGACTAATAAGGTATTTTGCCTCTAACCCATTTTTGTTTTTCTGTCCCACTTACTTCCTCCCCCCCTACTCCCCCTCTTCCTCACTCCTTGAAGGAAAAAGAAATATCAGAAAATGAAAGAGATAATTCATAGCTATTTTAGGAGATAAGATGAAACAATTAAATAGCTTTATGGTAAAGGATTGAACTGAAATTCAGAATGTGTGAGTGTAATCCTAGCTTTAGTAAGCCATCCATAAACATCCAGCATGACAAGGCACTTCCCTATACTCCAATTCTAGCCATCTTCCTTTACCAATTTTAGGTCATTCAGGAAAGACTGCCTTGTAAAGGACACAAAATGGAACTTTCCAAAGCACTATTGTAATAATCCGTATAAATTCTTCTGCTTGTGAGATATGAAACCAGCAACCGAGTGACAGGGGATGTTTGAATACCAAGGATGAGATGGAGGGAAGAGAAACAGAAATTGAACATCACCTAACATTACAGTACCCTTGTCCCAATTAGAGTAAATCAATATATTACTCCTTCCTAATTTAATTATTTTAAACTGAAACAGCTTTAACCTGAAGGACTATGCAATGATTTATAGGAAAAGATATAAATCTTTCAGGTGGAGGATGAAAACTCTTGTAAGAATCCTACTTTGAGAATGTAACCCTCAAAAACATTTTATGTGCAAATAGGGAAATATGACTTCCATTAGATACCAAAAATTTATTATCAGTTTCTTTAAAGTTTTGAATGCATAACTAGTTTACACTATTTTGTATGATTAATCCAGTTACAGTGATATTAACATTCATAGTCTAAATTATATAAATAGCTCAGACCAAATATTAATATTAATACACTTAAAATTTGTTATATATAAAATTTCTAGTGGTCCCTTTTGTCTGATGTTAATCCTTACACTGTTCCCCTGTTCATCTGGAGGACAGTAGTGGTAATCGTGGCATTTATTTTGCTTTAACAGGAAGAAATATGCTATTGATTCTGATAGTTTCTTCTCTGTTGTGGTGTCCACTTCAGACTATTTTTCTATCTTTTATATGTTTACACAGTTAGTGCATTTAAAAATAAATAAAATATTTCTATATTTTAAATAATCAATCTTTTTACTTTTGGCTACTATAAACTCAGTTTTGTCCAGCTCTCAAATCTGCATCACTGTGGCTAACCACTACTGAATTATTTGTAGCTTCTATCTCAAGTGTACATTTTTTTAAACATCTCATTCTTATATTTCTCCACACTGTGGAGGTCTCTTTCACTTTTATTGTCAAGGCCTCATATTTCATTGTCTACAGAACAATTACTCCTTATTACCTCATAAAAAATATGGTTATACCATAAAAATATAAGCAAAATAATTTTTTAAAAAAGTAAAAAAATGCTGCTGCAGGTAAAGAAACTAAAAAAACCAAGAAAAAATTCAGTGTAAAAATCAGTGTGCTGTGCTAGCAATGGCAATGCTGTATATACTGCTCTGCAGACCATAAGCCTGAGTACTATAGTAGGAGTTACAGCAAAAAAGAAAACCTCTTCCTACTGCTTTTAAAGGAAAGCAGAATAATCTCTGTATTTTTTAGAGGATTTGGTCCTGACGTTATGTTTTGACATGATCCTAGAAAGCGCTGTAGACTGAAATCTCTCAGGAAAATTAAGTAGAGGAACAAACAGTACCTAAATCCAGACTAGTCTTCATGTAAGCTATATTCTGAGCCATCCAGCTCTGTCAAGATGTGGTGTCAGTTGTCAAAAATCTTCACAGGAGAAGGGGAAGTAGGTTCCCCTCAAAGACATAAAAATTCTTCAGAGAAGGAAGCAGATTTTTTGAATTTCTGTTGTGAACGCAGTTAAAAGAATCCCACAATCCCTACTCCAAGTCTATATAAACTGACATTAGAGAAGTATAACAGAGCAATGAAGAAGAGAAATAGAAATGAGCAACATCTAAATTAAAAAAGTTAAAGACTACAGAGATCCCATTATTTAAAATATTTTGACCAAAGCCAAATATGATATTTTGATACACAAAAGGACATGTTGCACCATCTATTTCTCACCTCTCTACTATGCACACTGGGATATCATGCAATCAATAAAATAAAACAAAGTAATATGAAATATATTAGAAAGAAGAGTTTTCCTGATTGTTAGCTCTAAAGGTACAGGACTAGTGTTATTTGTATGAATGCACTTCAATCAGAAGACTTCTTATCTTACAAATCTTGTCCTATTCTTACTGAAGCCATACATTTAACATCATTTTGAGAGCAAAGCTGTTGACAGTTAAAACTAAGGGGATTGTCACTGAGCTTACAAAATGATGAGTTCGCAAAAGAAAACAGTCTAAAAGGTGGAAAAAATAATCAGTTGGGGAAGATTTATCCAAAACTGTATGCATAAGGATTTCTGCATTCTGAAATAAGACACAAGAAAAAATATTGAATGGTTGAGAAAAAAAAATGAAATATAATGCTTGCTACTTTAATAGTGTGTCAATAGTATGTCAATAAGCAAGCCAAAACAGTGGCAAGTGTATTTCCATACCAATATTAAATGTCTAAGGGAATAAGGTGTGTGAGGAAATGAGAAACAAGAAAAACAAACTGGAATATCTTGCCCTAGTTGAATATATTAGTGAAATAGATGCACCAGAAATTTGTTAACAGCCACTGGGACAGTAAATGTAAAAATGAATGTGACAGCCTAGTATGACAAGAAAGAAGCCTTCAACTTAAACAAACATATTCAGAACAGAATTTTAAAGGACCAAAATATCAATCTTAAATAAGAATATGTATTTGGGGAAGTGTTAGAGAGTGTCTGACCAGGATAATTATACTGATTACCAGATTCTCAGAGAAGAAAGTGAGAGCAGGCAATAAAGTCTTTCTGGATAGCATCAGCATCCTCCTATTGATTAGAAAAATGTCACTCTAGGAAACTGAACAGATACCATTTTAAGAGACTAAAACTATGTTTGTTCTAGGATCAGCTAATCCGGGATGCCCTCCAGAAAAAAAGTTATCGTTGATTTGATGCAAGAGAGTGTATGGCATACTGTTCAAAATCCTATAGAAGAATACAATTTCATAGTTGTGATTATGCACTTAGATTCAACAGCTCTACAGAAGAATAAAGGACAAAAGGAAGCTTGTAAACAAAGTCAAAAGTAAGAAGAAATTTCAATGAGTGGTTGGATAAGATACAGGAAAAAGGAGCTAAGAATTAATGTTTGGTTGTTCATCCAACATTGGCAGTAACCAGAAGTGTTCCACTTGGGATTATGTAATTCAGCATATCTATGAATCATTAAAACAGTGTATGTATATTAAGTTGTGTAAGGACAAAAACAAATTATGGTTTTAATGGTATATACACCTCTGAGTTACTGGTCAATGATATAACAAGTGAAATTCAAGGTACAAGGAGGAAAAAACAACTAAACATTTTTTGCATATAAAACCATATAAAACCAGTGTGACCTGAGTATAACTGATCAGGAGCAAAGTTCTTGGCTGAGTGTTAAATCCGTGAAAATATAAGCTCAACCTGCAGAACAACTCAAAAATAGAAAATCAATTGCTAAGATGCATTAAGAAAGAAAGCAGGGGAGAAAAGAAAAAATATCATTATGCCACTATTTAAATCCATGGCTTACCCCCAGCTAGTGGCATTGTTCTTCAGGGCTGATACTAGGTCTGATACCTTTTAGCAGCACTGCTGATCTCCATGGTGAAGAAATGCAGACACTGAGATTTTCAAATAATACCAAACCAGTCTGCTATTCAGAGGGATGTCATCAGACTGGGGAAATAGGATGACCTCTGAAGTTCAAAAATGGCAAATGCAGAGCCTAACTAGCATTGATGAATAAAGGCTGGGGCCTGACCGGCTGAGGAGCTGCTTTACGTGGAAGGACAGAAGGGCTTTTGAATAATCTGAGCATGAGGCAGCTGTGATTCTTTGCACTTGTAACAGTGAAATGAAGGGGAGAGAAAGATGCAGTGATGTTCCTTTAGAGGCTGTAACTATTCCTATTCAATGTGACACAGTTATTAGAGGAATATCGCAGTTCTAATTTTGCACTTCTTTTCTTCACAAGTTAACTGGAAAGTTAAAATTTATGAACAGACCAATCTGCAACCGAAAAAAAATACTGAGAATGTCTCAGGGGAAAGAGTCAGAATAACTCACTTTTAGGACTCTAAGCTGCTTTGAAGCAATAGCAAACAACAGCCACGGATTATCTCACCTCAAGTACTTTTTAAAGAAGTAGGAAAATGAGAGCTGATTTTTCCCCAAGCTTATTAAAAGGGGTGTATAAACTAATATTGTTATCACAATTGCCTAAAGAATTTCTACCTGACTTGCAATGATTTTTACAAAGTATAAATTAGAACATCTATTCTGTATACCATGCAGGAGCACAAACTGAGTGCTCAGCAATGTCATCACGATACTTAAACCTGGAAGATTTACTTTGATTTTTTCCATTTGTGTGTCACTGTCTAAATCTTTCTTAAGCACAAACAGTACTTATTGGAAGAGTGTATGTGCGTGGTTTTGACTGAGATTAAATCCTCATCTCAGGTCTCCTCTCCACAGATGTAGCTCTATAACGGATCAGTAAAACATGGAAGAGAAAATTTCCCTGCATTATGAATTGATAATTAAATCACCTCGCCATTTTAAAATAAGGTTAGGAAAATTAAAAAGGTTTTAATTTGAAAGTTTTAGAAAATGCTTGGACTAAAAAAGGGAATGTCATCTCTGTAAAAACACATAGATGTACAAGAGAATAACCTACCTGCATTAAACATATAATAATCTCTGTGCATATTTTAGTAACTGTGAAATCACTTAAATTCCAGACAGACGACAGTCTCATCCTGGTAGTTTTAGTGAATGAAAACTTAAAAAAAACCCTCATGATGCAATAACCTGCATACTTCCCCCCACCATTTTGCTTTGTATGCTTCATCCTCGTACTAGGCAATAGAGTGAACCTTGCCAGTGAATTCTGTTAAATTGCACTTTCACAAATTAATATTAAAACCTGCATATTATATATATTAAAAATATAAGGGGCCCTGGATACATATACAAAAGCAGTATAAAGGAAATTAAAATCGTATTGTTTTCATAATTGCTATATCACAATCCTAAGGTATTTAGAAAGTGCAGGCAAAAGTTAAGCTCCATGTGTATTTCAGGATCTGAAACGTAAAAAAAAGATTGGTGATATGGCCTAAAGTAAGGTGAAAATTGATTTTTAAGATGCAGACTATTTCCGTACAGAGTAATAGGTGAAAGTATATATGTAAGGCTTATTGAATAATAAGAAATCAGATTATTTGTAAAACTTTGAAAAAGAAGAAATAAGAAGTAATATGAACTTTGAGGAAGAACTAGTCAAATCATATATCCTTAGGGCTAAAGTTACCATAAGACTGTAAATAACATATTTGCATTCAATATGACTGAACAAGAAATCAAAGTCACAGAGGACATTTCCCCATGATTATTATTTTTTACTAGATACTGTATAATTGTGTGTATTTAAAAGCAAAATACATGTAAGAAATCACTTGATCAAAACTAAATTGAAGCCAAGAAAAACTGTCTGACCGTTACACAAATAATTGCTGACATTTTCATTACTTGAGAACAAGAGGTCATGAGCCGAAACTGAAATTAACTAAGGGAGAAAAATATTGACGAGAATCTGGTTAACCTGAAGTTGCACTTTATTTGGCTGAGTAAGAGAAAGTGTCTTGTGTCATACTTTTGCTGACAAAAAATGACTAAACTATGATCTGAAAAAATCATAAAGATGTTCGGGCCCATAAATATGTCAGAGTCAAAGAACCTTAAGGATAGTGCTGGACTTTCTTAATGACTTGTGAAAAAAGAATGGGAGCTTCTGAGCCAACTAATTTAAAGTCATCATATGGGAATGGACAGAAATACAAGAAAAAGCTTTTGAAGAAGTAAAGAGAATAATTTCAAATTCTCCATTAATGAAATTTTATAACCCAAAGGAAAGTCTAGTCTTAGAAAGTGACACATTACAGAGTAGTCAGGGAACCACATTAATGCAGAGGGAATATCTAAAAGCACTTATGAGCTGTTATTTCTTAGTTAATGAATGAGAAAGTATTAGCACTGGACCTTTACAAAACTGACTAGAATCTTTCATCTGTCAGGACAAAAGAAGCTGTATAGTGTCATGTCTCCTCAACTTTGCTTATGTTTTAAATTTCTGAAAGTATTAATTTAAATGGAGGACGGAAAACAGGCTCATCACCATGCACATTTAACTGGGTCTGACACAGTTAGGATCTCCTGCAATGCTCTGCCAAACCCTACAACAGTGCAGTTTTGTCCAGCACATTTTCAGACCCGTTTCTCCCATGCAGTTAGTGTCCCCAAAATCAGAAATTAAGCACGAAAAGCCATATTGCATTTTTCTCATCAGAATAATGTCACCTTTTTTCTTCAGAACCTCTTCAGTTCCGATATATTTTCTCACCCAAAACATTCTGTACTTCAAAAAAAACCCTGTCAAGCAAACCAAATTGGAATACCCACCACTTTCAATACAAATGCATTTCCAGAATTAGGTTGAACTTAAACACATTTCACTTTTAAATTCTTGACATCAGGGTGCCTCATGGAACAGCTGCTCTCTGGGGTCTGGGGACAGCAGGGACTGCCCAAAGCAGCAGGGCAGGGCAGGACCTGAGCCATTCCCACCACCTGAGCCAGAGGCAAGGCACCTGGGGGGACACTGAGGCTGCCCCAGCCCTGGGCATGTCCTTGAACACAGGATTAAGCCAGACAGGGATGTCAACCCAAATGTAGGGGTCAGGAACAGGTCCTGAGAGGGGAACCAGGGTCAGACATGGTCCCAGACTGTCAACAAAGGGCATTTGCAGGAGGGGTAGGTCTGGTTATGCTCACTCAACAGCTGAGCACACACACAATAGATTTCTGAACAAAAGCATTTCCGCACACCCGATAATGGTTTCTCTGGCTGTTCCCAAGAAATCTATCGTCACTGGGAGATCAGAGATAACATCTGGGCACCCAACTGCTGGTTCACTGGGGATCCAGATATTGAACATGGTTCTACTTAAATCTCAAATCTAGCAGATGATCTCAGAATCCAATTAATAAATGAGTCTCCAATTAACAAACAGGACCTGGTTAGTGTAATGTTGAAGATGGTGACAGAGTCACAGAGCAGCAGAAAAATTTCCACTATGTGACAACCTAATGGCAGAAATACAAATACAGGTACACTGGTTGATTGGTGAGAACGCAGTCAAAGACATGTAGAATTTTGCTATTTTTATGAGATAGAGAATATCTTAGTTATAACATCTTCGGATTACATGTGTATATGTAAGATAGTTTCTGATTTTTTTCAAAGTCAGATTTTCATCTTTTATGGACAATATGAGTTTGATTTGCTGCTCTTTTTTATTAAACTCAGAACAGTGTGATTTTGAATAGTTAAGATGACAAAAGGAGAAGGATCTATTTAGTCTTTCAAGAATTCGAGGTAAAATTTTGCCTTTATATTGCTATTGTTCAGGAAAATCACTCAGATCATAAAGGATTCACATCCCGAGACCAAGCCTAAATACAAAATGGATTTTAGGTGTCTATAATTCTATTTGACTTTGTGTCTGGAATTATTGTCCTTAGAAATTGTCACAAACGTCCCCAGAAAGTAGTCTAAATCATATTTTCTATTCAGAGATTGTCATCTACCATTGCTATAAAGAAGCAAAGAAACAGAAAAAAAATGTGTGGCGGCCTGGTATACAATGCTATGAAACACACACATTTCACAAGAGCGGATACCTGTACTCTTAAAAAATTTGAGTTTTGCATTATCTGTATCTAAATTTTCCTTGCCTTCTGAGCTTTCCTTTCACAACCAAAACACTACAAGCTTGTATCAGAGTTAAACATAGATTGCATCAGCCTTAAATAAGAAAGAGAAAAGCTGGCAAGTTTGATATTGAGGTTGACCTCAAGTCCACTCCTGCACTTTGTTCCTAATTAGGTTCACCCAAAACTTCATTTTAGCAAATAATGTTCCAACCTCTGAACACTTAATACCAGGTGATATTATTTAACAAGAACTTTTTCATTTCTTATTCATTATTTGGCTAATCCAAAAGCAAGCAGGCCATATGCAATGGCAAAGGTCAGGATAAAATGCTGAAACAGTTTCCTTCTTCATGAATATTCATGAAATTACTTCAGAAAAACACAGTAATTTCTTTGCTATGATCTACCATAACACTAAACACATTACAAAATGTTTATCTTAAAGCAAGATAAGGATAAAAAAAGTAATTTCTTAGAAATATTCTCAATTATCCAGGACATCACTCTGAAAATTTTAAACATGAAAATAAAGCATAAGAGCTGAGGAGAACTAAAAGGTTTTCCAGCTATTTAAAATTAGATGTCACCTGTCTATTCCACCCCAAAAGAGTTTAAGCATCAAAAATAAGTAATTTTAAGTGTAGTTAGTAACTTTTAGTACGAAAGTACATTGAGGCTGAAAGACATGAGCTAAGAATAAGAATTAAACTGTTTCATCTAACTACTCATAGTACTGTAGCCAAACTCAGCAGAAGTTTCTAAATCAATTTGAGCAGCTAGTACATATGGTGCCTTATTTTTCTATAGATACAATAATGACAGCACCACCCATACACAAGTCCTTTTGACTGCAGGGTAGGCACATTATTAGAGTTACAACCCACATACAAAAATTCATTTGCTTACTAGTGACAACTGAGTTCTGATTATGTTATATATCTGAACGAAAGACAAAGAACTGCAGGCATTGAATAGCTAACAGAATAATCCATTTTTAAGAAGAACATTGAATGTGACAAATAATAGGTTTCAAATGTACCTAAGACATATTTTTGCATATTCCCAAAGCTAGAAAATTCCACATGACCAAATTTGTGGTTAACAACTCCTTGAGTCTGCCTGCAAGCACTTACGTTGTCATCTTTGAGCACAGTAAGAACAACTGAAAAATCAACAGTTACCCAAGGTTCTCTGAGAAAATTACCCACTGGAGAAAATAGGCTCTGATTGTGCTTTAATATCCCAGCAACTCTCAACCAAAGGCCCCAGAATGAAAACCATAACAACCCCAATACATTCAGTGACTGTATCCAAACAGCTAAAAAGAATCTAAGAACTTCTCCTTTATTATAACAGTGATATTATTTCAAAATGTTTGTACAGTAATCTACACTTGGCAGAAACTCTGCATAGTTGTCTTATTATACTTGCATAGAATTTCAAAATTTGGCATCAAATCAAATTTTGTGAGGCCATTGTTTCTTTTCCACTGAATCTGATGGCTTACTGATATTCTATTAGACAGCAATATAAAATCAAAGCAACAGTTAGAAAATTAGAGAGGCACTTGTCACAGGCTGTTAGCATAGGGAAAATTAGTATAACAAATAGCTTTAAGAGCTGCTCCTCAGAACTACAACTTTCAGTTCCGACTTAACATTATAGAAGAATTACTTTATTGAATGTCGACCAGACTTGCTGAGCACAGCAGGGACAGATAAGCACCTGGAAACTTGGGCTGGGGTCTATGTGAGTTGCATATGCTGATTGGTTCCTTAATCCTGAGCAGATTTCTTGTTGTGTACCTAAATATGGACATAAGTGTCTAATTTTAAGCCTCAGGGTCTGAAGGGCAGTTAAATATGTTTCTGCTTGAAAATGACACTTTGTATATCAATAGTAATCCACAAAGTTGATATCTGCAGGAGGAAAAGAAAAAAAAAAGACCTGATCATGTTGAATATATGAATATCTCCAGATTTGGTTTAGGACTAGAGCCCTCACATGAACAATATTCTACAGATGATGAAGTGATGCTTTGCCAACAGACACCAGATGGTTGTTAAATGACAGATGAGGGTCTACATTTGATAGAGTCAACAAACCAGGCTATAACATATGTAAAACTAGTAATCCGTATGCATGTTTCAGAGACTAGGAGCCCACTGATGATTATAAAAAGTTAGTTCAAAATCATTCCGTTTTCAAGATTTACTTTGCTTCAACATTTTCCTGGTTGAAATTGCATCTTTATCACTTACTTTCAAGTGGTAAATGCTAATAAGGCTCACCTGTGATGAGAGAGAGACCTGAGTGGTCTGATTAGGAAAGGCTTTCTCTTTCTAATGAATGTTATTCTCTCAGTAAATGAAAAGAGGATCATCCTATTGACTCACATAGGAATTCTCTTTGATATTGCAAGAGATGGTGACTGATCAGCATTTTCATGTGGCTGGTAATCAGAATAAGGCACAAAACCACAATGTTAGGGCCCCTAGACATACAGCACAGTGTTACCCTGATCTGATGCTTCATGGGTTGTTGGTAAAAGAAGAAACAGAAACCACATTTTCATTATTGAAGTATATATTTCTTGCAGGTATACGTGGAAAGAAAAATCAGTCTTCATTTTTGCTGTCAAGCAACATTTTATCTAATGAGGTTGCTTTAGTAGCAGGAGATGTTATATAGGAAGATGTATGTTTATTTCTGCAAATTCCAGTATTAGTTAAAAGTTTTTTTACAGAAATTAAGACCCAATAAGGAGCTGAAAAATGTAAAGGAAGAATTTTCCCACTGTGAGAAAGTATTTAGGTTACTTTTTCCCCTTTCTTATCAATAGGAGATTATAAAAAACCCTTTCCTTTCTCAGCATTCTTAATATGAATTTGTGTTTCAACTACTGCTGAAATCTCTATCTGAAAACAAGATTGTTAAATTCCTTATTTTTTGGTTATATCCTTCAGCTTTGCTCTGGGGTTTAAAATGCCAACTGAGGCTACCAAAACCAAGTCAAAGATCTGTGTATACAGAGCAGTTTCTGATACTCCAGAGATTAATATCTGTGTTCCATTTCAACAGAAGATCAAAAAGGCTCTTAAAGATTACCTTGACCAGAGAAAGCATGTGAACAATTAATTGTTTCTGCCAGAACCCTGGTAAGTGAAGAGAACATTGTAATGACTGACAAGATTGCAGAGAATATGAAAATCATATACTGGTTTTGACAGTGGAACCCCCAGGCCTTTTCTGTTTTATTTCCAGATAGATTTAAGGTTCATTGAGTAAGGTTCATTGACTTTTTTATTGAGTAGTTTAGAAACAGGAGTGTGCAAGATAATTTTGAGTGTATATATTCATTAATATTTTCTGGGTTTTACATATGCACATGAGTATATGAATTTGATGTGAGATATAGCTCTAGAGTGCTGTTCTTTTCATCTTTGTATTGATGTTAAACTCTATTACAGCCTCTTTTAATAAAGCAATCATGCATGAATGTATAATTTCTTACAGTTCTTTCATTTGTCCCTGATAGTACTTCCTACCTGTTCTGAGCCCAAGAAGCTTGGTATGTTCCTGTAGGGAGGACAGAATAATGATCCCAATTAATAACAGATAAGAAAAAAATAATAAAGAACAGGATTATAACAGGACATTGCCCTTGGTCCTTGGACTGTAAGGTGACCTCTTTGCACTTCAAGTGAAAGCACTCAAGGAACCCAAGCTAGCAGATTTTGTGTTGTTTTTTCTGCACTGTGTTAGTAAACTGGAACAGAACAAATTAGGATCTCAAGAACTGGAAGAGGCTGAAATTTCAGGTAAGTATTTTATAGCTTTCTTCGCCACTACCTGTGCCCTTTGTTGTTGTAGTTGTCATCACACACTGGGGAGTAGGTAATGTCACCAGCACATGCCACCAATTTAGGAACAGCAGGTATGTGAGGGAATGTCCTAAATCCTCATGCGCTGTTGCAAATGTAAAGATGAGTCACATATACCAAGGCCCAAGAGGAGACCTGGTTGATATGAATATCACAGCCAAGGACACAGACTAGAATGGTTCTTGCAGATGTTATAAACACACATCAGCTGAGACTGATTCCAACACTTTTCCTTTTGGCTGTATAATATAAAGCTTCTGTGATAGGTATAAATGTACAGGGAACATTTAAATTCTATGTCTGTAAACACACATGTTCCAGACCTAAGTTCCAGTATGAGAGAAAATGTGGAATCAGAAAACAAAACAAAGAAGATGGGTATAGCAAAATGCACAGAGAGTTCTGGGAGGCATGAAGAAAGGGATTTTGGGAAGAAATCTCTATTACACTTTGGTAAAAACTGGGAAACCTTGGATCTTTATACAGTTTTCAGAGTGAATACCAATATCATGGGGAGAACCCTAAAGGACATCTTAGCACATCAGTGTGGATAATACCTCAGCACAGGTTGAAATGCATGCTTAGTATCACACTAGTCGAGGAAGCAACACGCCTATTTGCTTCTGAAGCTTTACTTTATAACCCTTAAGGTGCAAATATGTCTCAGTAAATGATCTCACTCGTAATTTGTCTCATCAGGGCAACAAAAATATTTCTGAAATCAGTGGAGCTGGGTGTCTGTAAAGATCTATACAGGTGCTCAACACTTCCATAAGCAAGACAGAAGAATCTGAATATGTATTTCCTTTAACATTTTTTAAAAATATGTTCTTGTATTACTAGCATAAGCTTCCTAATTTCTTGATTTTAAAATGTGGAGTTCAGTGGAAAGGCAAAATTACATTTTTATTTGCTTTCAACTTGACATCTAAAAAGCTTTAATGTGACTGAAAATCCACGTATTTAGAAATCCGCCACACATTGATATTGGCAGAGATCATGAAAAGTGACAAAGCCACCATGGAGGGTGCACAGTTCTGGACTCAGAGACATGAAAAAGTCTTCATCTCAAAACTGAGTATATATAATCATGCTCTTTATTTACCCCTCTGTACTCCAGATTAATACTCCCTCCACTTCCAAGTGTGCTGCCTGAGCAAAGCAGGGTGCTGGGAACACCAATGCTCTCATGTTCCCAGTTTATGTGAAATGTTGCATGCCATGCAGAAGCAGCAGTTCAGAAGAAAGCTGATCTGCTGATGTACTGCACCAAGAATCGAACACACCAAGGATAAACGAGCTACCTATAAATATTCAGATAAATGAAATATGTAACTGCATTTTTAGATGGCCACAACCTGGTCAAATATAGCTGGATTTTACATAAGTAAATATACTTTTCCTCTACTAAGCACCATTCCTCTGAAACAAAGCCAGACATGCAAGCATTTCAAGTGTATACCCAAAGAATCCTTAAAAAATCTTTTAATGTTTCTTTTATATGGGAAAATTTTACCCAAATTCAATCTTATTGAACAGCTTTTGGTGAAATAATGAAAATTTAATTTATGTTCAGAAAAATTTATATCCCATAGAAATTCTACCCTGAAATGGAGCAGAGTTCCTATCCACTGAAAAAATGCCTTAGAATGGAAGGTGTCAGCAATTTCTACCTGCTGTCTTTATCGTAAACACAATTAAGTAATGTTGCACCTCTTGAAATGTTAGTATTTGTAAACTACAAGGGATCATTTAGCAAGAACAAACCCTGATAGTCATCTGCCAGCTACCACTGCTATCAGGTAGTTGCAGCCTGAAACTGCAAATGGATTATTACACTTACAATTTAACTCCCAAAGTCTGGTAGGCACATCACAGATAACACAAGAATAAGAACATTTCCTGGTTTGACAGCAATTTTTTAGAGATACATCCTGTAATTTTCATGTTTTCCAGTTTAAGCAGAGGAGAACATAGGAAGATATGTATCTGCTATAATAATAAGTTTTATTTGTCCATGGTTGATATCAGTTCATTCTTGATGATCTGAAGGAAAATTAGAGAGGGCAAACTCAGGTTGAGCACTGCACCTCTCAAATCATAGTGTTCTGACTGGGAAATGTGACAAATACGTAGTTTCTGAAAACAGAGAAAGGTAGTCAACTGCTTCTTTTTTTTCATTTTGGACTGATGAGAAAGTGCCTTTGCTTAGCATTTTTCTGAACACAGGTCATGGTGTTTTAAGCTGTTAAAATGTTTAGGGCTCTTTCCCTTCATATCACTTATTCTTAAGTAAAACCCCAGTCCCTGAATGCTAAATCATTGCATTTCCTTCCTAGAGTATTTTGTAATAATTATTTGATATCATCACTAATTCTTGTAAAGTCTTCCCCCATCTCCAAAAAAAACCCCAACAACCCCAAAACCCCACTGTGTATATAGTTTTTAGGGTGCCTCCCATTAGAACAGATATATTATATAATATATTATATATTATATAATACATGTAGGATAAGGTTTTCGTAGACTGCAACCTATTTTGGAGGTTTTGATTTTTAGACTGCCTTTCCAGTTTGATTAAATAGATAGCTCTATTGCTTATTGCTACTGCAAAACTTACATGGTTTATTTTCTGGTTTATTTTGGCCCATTATTTTTTTGTTGGTTTTTTTTTTTTTTTTAGAATCCTCATTCTCTTACTTGCAGATATCTTCATCAGTTGCCCAGTTGTAATGATTAGTGCTGTGGTGATGGATCACAAGTAAATACCTCAGGCTCAGGAGCAGACACAGGTGCAGCAGCACAAATCTTACCATGAGTTCATTAATGCACAATATTCTAAACACTTCTTATTTTTTTTAAAACGTGAAATAAATACTACAAAGATGTTGTTAAATTCTAGTTTTGAGGAAAAGAAGATAAATTTCAGGAGACAAACAAAGGAAAATACTAGTGTATCCCCACAGAAAGAAGATATTTAGGGAAGACACAAATCTTATAGAATAGTGTTAAAATATGCAATAGTATTCCTTCAGAGCTTTATTTAATATATGTCACTTCCATTTTGTTAATTATGGTATTGTCAAATAATTTGTCCTGACATAATCTAGCTATTATAGAGCATTCTCCAAAATATTAGATAAAAATATTAAGTATCAAGTATTTAATTTAATTCCACTAGTTTAATTAGCTATTTAAAAAAATCTGTAGCATAGATCTAATGAAATCAATGTGTTAATAAATTAATAGACAAGAAACACACATAGGATTCATTACTCTTCTCAATGTCACAAACACTGATGTATTACAAATATTTTCTGAATTCGGTTACCAAAGGAAGGTACTTAAAATGACACCTGCCACAATATTAATTATTAAGTCAACCACAAGAATTCTTAATTAAAATTCTCTCCAATTCTACTAGATAACTCTTTCAGTTGTATTTGATTTGTTTTGCTGCTAAGAAAATCTTGCCATACGCTTGGGGCAAACAGGAGACACACAAACTCCTTCAATGATTCTTAAAAGTTTTTCAGAAAGAAATTCTGTAATAAGATTTTAAGAATTCAGTTTAAAAAAAAATTCTGAAAGATGTGTGCTATGAATTATTCTAGGGGAAATATTTCCACTAATTAAAAATTTTAACCAATATATAACTTAACATTTAAGTATTTATATTATTTCCTTGCCAGAAAATAACATTTTAGTAGAATTCTGTCCTAAAGATTTCTTTGACAAACACTGGTGTCACAGAATGATTCAGTGCATGGCATAGTACTCTAGTATACTTTACTGGAGTATGCACCTCTGCTTGAATTCCACTTTAAGATTAAGTTTTTGAAGCAAAGTCAAAGCACAGAGACAATGATCTATGACTTTTTAGGTTTTTCTAGGATAAGAATTGTCTAAATGTCCTTCTAATAGCCTCTTGTGATATTTCTTGCTTTGATCATTTTCACTTTGACCTTACTTTGACTTCACTGTTTCTTAAAGTGTCTTGCAGAGAATCTTTTTCTACTAATTCACAGAATTATTCAAAGTACTTTTCTAGTACGTTCTAAATCACCTGCTAATCTTTTACCCTCTTGCTGTTTCAATGTCTGATAGATTTTATAGACAAGTTTAAGGAATTAACAACAGTAAGATTATTTTGATGTTCAGTAGAGCTAGAGGGAAAGAAAACAGAACTGCAGGAGTATATGGCTTTGAGGTAGGTTGCAGGTGTTCAGATAACACTTCAGAATTCAGCACAAGAGACTAATTCAGTGTTCAGAAGACTGTGAGGAAGATGTCAGAGACCAGTTCTTGTAATTATCTTGTTCTACTTCTGTGAAAATGCAAAATGTATAGGCATGAGTTGGGACCTTCTAGAAACTAAGACTATTTACATAGGCAGCTTCTAAACGATTGAGGGATCAAAAGCATGGCATATATAAGCTTCTAGAAGAGATATCAACTGGATTCAAACTGAAAGTTTTAAAACCAGAAAGTTTCTAGCAGTGAATCACAGAATCATAAAATATCTTGAGTTGGACGTGACCCACAAGGATCATGAAAGTCCAGCTCCTGGCCCTGCACTGCACCATGCCTGACACTTCTTTAACTCTGTCAGGCTTGGTGCTGTGACCACTGCCCTGGGGGAGGCTCTTCCAGTGTCCAATCCCTCTCTGAGCGAAGAACCTTTTCCTGACGCAGCTGCAATGAGAACCCATAGTCTCAAGATACATCATCTTTTCTTGTCCAAAGTCCTGACTGACGGATCTAGTCTAGCTTTAGCACTGAAAAATATCAAGTGACAGGACTTCGTTGGGGTTTTTAATATCTTAACACTGTTGATTATGTCTTATTTATATATTGACCCAGGAGCTTCAGGGTTCGTTTGTTTTATCTTTTCAGCTATTCATGGGTTTTTTTCTCGGAAGAGAGGAAGGAGTTCTGCCCAGAAATTTGTCTTTCAGTGGAACTTCATATTTGATTGTTTTCCATGTACTATGAAGACTTTTAATATATTTTTCTCTTGCAGAGATGAATACAAGCAGGATATTGTCCTTGCAAGATATCACCTCTTCTGAGTGCTATATCAACTTTGTCATTTTCCTTTTCTATGATAAAAGCGGTTAATGCAATGTTGTCTGTCAGGAAACTGCCAAAACTGCTTGTGAATAGAAAAGAAAATAGTTTTGTTATTTGTGGAACAATCTTACACATTAGCAGGATGTCCTCTTCTGCCTCTGTTGCCTTGCTTATATATTTTTTTCCATTTTCTTTCTTTTTCCTAAACATTAAACTTTTCTGGATGACATTCTATCTTGTTTTACTGCTTTCTTTTCATAAGGATAAAACTAATAATCGCTTCCGTATACATTGAGCAATCCACTTCCATTTCAAGTTTTTGGGAGCAACATATACGCAATTTTTACAAGGAAAATTCTTACATGAAGTTTGAGAGAGTGGAAATACTGTTTCTTTTCTTTCATCCCACATTTCTTGTTACTGAAAAAAATCACATTGAAGAATGTTAGAAAGAAAAGTTCTAGAAGGAAAAAGAATGAAAAAGCAAATGGAAAATATAGCAGCTAAAATTATCTCCTAGGCTTTAAGTGATTAGCAGACAGCAGTCAATCAAGAGAAGAAGAATGATCAAAATTAAAAACTAGGTTTTGTTGTATCATTGTATTACATTCTCTGTAAAATGGAATTTTTTAAAAAATGAAAAAAAAACCCCAAGCAGAAAAATCAAAAAAAACCCCACAGTAGAATTCTATGTGAATACTTTAAAATTTTCTAGCCTATTAGGGCTAGATTAAATATGATATAAAACATTATTTTATTAATTTTAATTATATTTATCAAAACCAGCAAAACCCAACAAAATAAACAAGAACATAAACACATAAAGAAATTAACCACACAATGGAAAAAGTGTTAAATCAAAACAAAAGGGGTTCACCCCAACAGATATATCTTAAAAATAAAATTCAACTCCCATGATTCTCATAATTATTGAGAAGTGTTTTCCAAACTCTAAAATACAAGTATTGTAGCTCAGAGATGCTTATTTCTTTAAACAGAAAGTCAAGCTGAAGACACTGCTTGTGATAAAGTTGTTTTTTTAATTCCTCTATTGGCAACCTGAAAATTTTTTGAGGAGCATAATTCACATTATCCATTGACATGGTAGAGTATTTTGAATTCTTTCAAAAATGTATGTATATTGTGCTGTTAAAGAATTATTAATTTCCTGTTCATGAATATCTGAAGATTCAAGCTTCTGTCTGAAAAACATTTATTTTAAATAAAAATTCCTATTATCAAAAACGGCAGTTGCTAGAAATGCCCATGTAAGTAGTAGTAACTTACATTGTAAAAAAAACATGATTCCTCTCTTGAGAAAAAGTGATCCACAACAGTCAAAATAGACACCATTATTGTCATGTTCTTTTAATAATCCAGAAGAGAGAAATAAACAAGGCAAAGGAGATTTTTGCCTTTGAAGTGTTTGGTCAAGTAAAAAAGCAATGAGAAGTTTCTGTCTTCACAGAGTTAGTCACATAATTTGATGGTTAGAGAAAAGGTTTATTAATATCTGATTATTATAATTATTATTGACAGGATGTTACAAATCATTGAGACATACTAATGAATGTATTATTTATTAGAAGACCATTCTACATATAGAATTGATACATCTCTTTTATTCTAGATAGATCAGCTAGTTGACTTGTCTGTTTTTCAGAAATATTTTGGTTTGACACTACGGTTTTTTTAGACAATGAAAGCACAATATGTTTACTACAAACTTGATGAAACACTAAAAAAAAAATTGCAAAATGAGTGTGATACCAGAAAAGTGAGTGATACTGTGCCAGAAGCAAGTGGCTAATGGAATTAAGTACACATGGGATATTGTCATCATTCACCTTGCCACAAAAAATAGAATCTTCTCAAAACGGTTATAGAAAATAAATAAAATACTAATATAAAGAACCTAAAACATAGATGATGAGGGCCTCATGTTTAAAAAAATCGGAAAAAAAATTCAGTATCTGAAATCAGATTAAGTATAAAGAATAGGTCATATTGGAGTTAAATAGACAAAATATTTCTTATACTACATATTTTGTAAACATGTATCTCATGATAATTTTTAATGTATTAGCCTAGCCCAAATTTATTTTCAATAATGGTAAAAAATCAAAGAAATATTTCATATTGTATGTTATTTAAACATTTACGAACAGTGTAGGTATAGGAGTTTTGGAAATATTTTGTAGATATCAATACAACCATGAAATATTAACACTCAAGGCTGGGCTATCAAACTCAGCACTTCCTAATACCATATCACATAATGCAATTTCATATGAAACAAGAAGCCACATTAAAGGTAGTCAAACAGCTCATTCATATTCAATCCTATATACAAACAGAGGGTAAGAAACATATTTGTTTAGCATTCCTAGCAGAATTTACTATCTCTGTTGCATAATTTCCACATCCCCTTTACCAATGCAGAGGTGTTCTGTGTGTCCCTATGTATCCCTTTCATCTTCTCCCTCTGAAAAACAGCTGATTGTTGGTTTTGGAAAGAAAACAAAAGTCAGCAATTAAGTTAAGGATAGGATCAGCTGTCAGGCTGTGCAATTTTTGTCATCAGCTGGGAAGTCAGACTTCAGACTAGTAGTAAGTAGTTCTGATGAGGAACCTCTGAAAGAGTGGTGCCTCTGAGGCATGGAAAAGCGGAGAATACTCCAAAAGAGTGGCTTCACTGAAGCCAGCTGCCTTCATGCATTCAGCCTCCTGAAAAGTGATCATTCTGACCATGTATTTAATTCCAGTACAATGTGCCTTCTCAGAAAAATGTTTTGAGCTTCAGAGAGAAAGTTGAACAGTAGATGTTACTCAAGCTATGTAGTGCTTTGAAGATTAAAATATCTACCAGTCTGTTGCAGGATCTGCTAGTTCGGTCCTACCCTCTGTATTTTGGTTTGATGGGGTTTTGTTTGTTTTTTTTGTTTGTTTGTTTATTGGGGGGGGGGAGGTTTGTACTTACTCCATCCTGCAATCTGTTCCTTTTTCTTTTTTTTCCCTACAGATGCAGCAATCTGGATTCATGGAGTTGATTCCCTTCTTGCTGTCTAGATGCGCTCTGACACTATAACCCCACAGGCTATCAGGCATTTCCAGGGGAAAGATTGAACTCTGTGAAGGTTCCTGTGACTTGACTGCCAGCAGCAAAGGCAAAGCACACAGACGCGTTCTCTGTGCTGACAAGTCCCTGTCCTTTGCAGAAATGTGTAGTACCTATGCAGCAAATTGTGGACGAATAAAGCTGTAAGGATGCCATTTATCACAAATGCAAATATTTTCTTCCCCCTACCCCCCAGCAATCAGTTCAGGATCATAAAGCAAATCTGTGAAACTTGTTCCTGAGAGAACTGACTGATATTTTTGCCAAGCCGTTCTCCATCGTACTTGAAAAGTCATGGAGATATTTAAAAAGGGGAGAAAGGAAAATCCAGGCAACTACAGATCTGTGAGCCTTACCTCTGTGCCTGGAAAGATCATGGAAAGATCCTCCTAGATGATATCCTAAGGCACATAAAAGACCTGGAGGTAATTCAAGGTAGCCAGGATGGCTTTACTAAAGGGTTAATTGATGCCACCACCAATCTCATGGCTCTCTGTGATGGAGCAATGGCAATGGCTGAGAAGGAAAGACTGATTGATATCATGCATCTAGAATTCTGTAAAGTCTTTGATAAGGTTTCACATGACAAATTTATCTCTCAATTGGAGGGACATGGATTTGATGGATGGACTATTTGTTGGATAATGAATTGGCTGGCTGGATGTAGCCAGAGAGTTGTGGACAATGTCTCTAGGTCGAGCTGGAGATCTATACCAATTGGTGTCCCACAAGGCTCTGTCTTGGGACCAGTGCTTTTCACTGTCTTCGTCAATGCTTCTTTCACTTGCTGTCAATAGACAGCAAGACTGAGTGCACCCTCCGCAGGTTTGCAGGTGACACAAGGCTGAACAGTAGAGTTGAAGAACAGAAGAAAGGGATGCCATCCAGAGGGACCTGGAAAAAGATGAGAAGTGGGCCAATGGAAATCTCATGGAGTTCAACAAGTCCAAGTACAGAGTGTTAAACCTGGATTGGGGCAATCTCAAACATGAGTGCAGACTGGGAGAAGTCATTGAGAGCAGGTTTGTGGAGAAGGACTTGGAGGTTCTGGCAGATGAGCCATGGCATGAACCAACAGTGTGCACTCAAAGTCCAAAAAGCCTGGGCTGCACCAAAAGAGGTGTGACCAGATGGTCTAGGGAGGTGATTCTGCCTGTCTAACCCACCCTCGTGAGACCCCACCTGGAATGCATCCAGACCTGAGTCCCTCAGTGCAGAAAACTTGTGGACCCATTAAGGAAGTTTCAAGAGAGGGCCTCGAAGATGATCAGAAACCTGGAGCACCTCTCCCATAAAGAGCCTGAGAGAACTGGGGTTGTTCAGCATGGATAAGAAAAGACTCTGGGCCGACCTCATTGCAGCCTTTCCATACTTGAAGGAGGCTTATTAAAAGGAGGGAGAGAGATTTTTGCACAGGAAAATAGTGACAGAACAAAGGGCAACACTTTTAAACAGAAAGACGGATAGTTTAGATCAGATGTCATGAAGAAATTCTTTACTTAGAGGGAGATGAAGCACTGGAACACATTGCCCAGGAAAGCTGTGGATGTCCCATCCTCAAGTATTCAAGGCCAGATTGGATGAGGCGCTGAGCAATCTGATTTACTGAATGACAACTCTGCCCATGGCAAGGACTTGTAACTAGAGGATCTTTTTTGTCTCTTCCAACCCTAAAAATTCTATGATTCCCTATATACTAGGATACTTCATAAATTGTAAAATAAATTCCAATAGCAGTTAAAAAGAGTCAGATGTCTTGAAATGGTTATTTTAGCAAAGGTAAGGTTCAGAAGGAGAAAACCCCAGTATTTCAAGTTAAGTCATTACATTTTCAGCATTCCTTTTATTTTAACCATAATACCAAAAAAAAAAAAAAAGTACGATATGGAAAGAGAAGCTTGTACATTCCAGCTGAAGAATGTGTTAAATAAAAAGACATTCCATTTTGTATTGTTTATTAACTACAAAGTTAGCTACTGAAGTAATTCTTTTCTCTGTATGTGAATAAACGCAGATATAGATAAACAATGTCCTTCTAAAGGAAATGTAAGTACAGTGCCTATTCAGCTGTGAAAATAATTTCTGCAAATAGGTGTGAATGTTCATACAGTCACATCTGTATAAGGACAGCGTATATTTTTCCCATGTTAGGCTACATAAATGCCTATACAGCAGTTAAATACTGGATCTCCTGTTTAATGAAGACATGGTACATTTATAAATAACTAAGTATAGACATATATAAACTTGTGACATTCTATACTTTCATAGGGCTCCAAAACCTTGGATGCTTATTTGAGTGGTTCCACATTTTAACTACTTTTTTTACCACAGTCTGAAAAGAGTCATCCTGCCTGAAACTCTTTGAAATATTAAGAAAAATTTATGTTCACCTGCTTTAAACAATGTTATACTCCTAGTTATTATGGAAATAAGATTCTTTTGTATAATTCTAATAAAAATATTTTCATAGAAAGTGATAATTAGGATAAATTATATTTGAAAAGGTTTGACTTTCATTTCATGGACTGAGCAATAAAAGAAACAAAACAGCTATATTCTTACATTTGCAGTAATTTAAGATGATGATTTCAGGGCCTTTTTTATTTCCATGCTGTCTCAGAACTTAACTCAATTGTTAAGATGAGACATATTGCTGTATAATTCAAGAGGCAGAGATAATCCCAGTTAATTATCACATGGGTTCATTAAGCATTTGTATGTGAATCTGAATATATAAAAGCCAATTAATTTTAAAGCTGAATTATATTTTTTATTATGAAAAATATCCATTAGATGCTATTTATTCATAATAGCATCTATGATTATGCCAAAAGTATGAGAATATTTTTTAATGTTATAATGTCAGTCAAATGCCAGCTATATTAGCTTCAACTAAAAATCATAAGTTCACCAAATGAGAACCTGAGAGCTCAAATTGCAGCAGTAGACTTTCTGGTGGCAGCAAAAATATTTGACACTTCCTGGAACAATGTCATTGACTATCACAGTCTTTTATAACTGTGTTATTATTTTAAAAAACTGAGTGAACTTTAAGGCTCCACTGCCTTTGTCCCTAGGATTTTGCAATTAACTGATCCTGAATCTTCATTCTTCCTTTCTTGTTCTGTGCTTTGTTTCTTTGCTTAAGGTATGCTATATCCACACATAATTTAAATCATCTGTACCTCATGTAAGCAAATTGCTAAAACACAGGTATTTGACATATAGGTGAACATAGTTGTATTTAAGGTATTTGTATGCTTGTGTTTCTTTTCGAAGATCTTTCTCTATTCCTTTTCTCTCTGGTTATAAAAGAAAAAAGAAGAGAACTAAAAAAAGGAGGAGTATCAAAACGGTTTCACAAATAAGAGAAATTAAGAATGAGACATTTTTCACCAAAATAAAATATTTAAATTAATTCAGGATGTGATTTTATGTGAGAGGGAGATTAAGTTATATTTTGTTCTTTGTACTCTTTGTCTTTTATCACTGCTGATTGTTTGAAGTTTTCCTTTCACTCTGCCATATCAATGACAAAGTGTTGGAGACAGTAACTGTATGCAGACCTTAATCCTGCAATACTCCCTGATTCAAAATGCCCTTCGAGTTCAATGGTATTCCCAATCACCAATGCTAATATTTAACAAGAACCCATATATCGAACTAATAAGTATAATATATTCTTAGAGAAAATTAGGAATGCAATATTACAGCATGAATACTATCTGGGGTACCTCTACTTTCTATTCAAGCAGACTACTTCTAGGTAGACAAAAGCAGATGTACAGAATAAAGGGAAGGTAAAAGTATAGTGCTGCCCTGAGCCTCAGTAGGGTTTTGGGATTATTTTTAAACTGCCTCTTGAAGGTTTGTGCTGTATCAAGGCACACTTAACCTTTTTTTTCCCCCCCAATATAAGTTCTTTTTTTTTGTTCTCCTTTCCCCTGTAGCTTCTAACCGTATTTTAGGTTTTCAGTGGAGACATCTGATTTAAAAGAAGGTGAGAAAAAAATGTAGAAAAACTGCATTATTGTGCTCTTGCCAGCTACATCAGAACTTTCAACCACGCTTATTTAGAACAAAGCAACTGTGATCCATTATATTCACCTCGTGTTTATTAATTCTTTTTTTAATTTCTTTTTAAGTGATGATACATTTCTTGACACTATGGTGGCACTGAGTGCCGCTTCTTGTCCATTCCTCAAACAGAATTTCTTCAGAAGAGCTGTGCCCTCATCATTCCAGCAACTCCTTGTTGTCTGGCACTAACACAAAATAAGTTTTTCCATAGAGGTAGTGTAAAAATTCAGTAATTATGAGTACTCTTAAGTCATAAGCCCTTTAGATGTTCAGAGAACTTTATCAAAGCTTAATCTTTAAAAGTGAAAAATATAATTGCTGATAATCTGCTGTGTGAAAACCAAACTAGAAGGAGGGCTTGGAGATGAGTATGACCCTGAAGAGAGCTGTCACCAGATGTGGCTTTAGTACACAAGCCTTTATGAGGTCCAAACTTCTCCTTAGAAAACAAGGAATAACAAATTCCAGGAAAACAAGCCCAAATGAAATACTTCATATCTAGAATCCAACTGGCAATGGTAATAATACAGCAATAAAAGTAGATTAGCATTAAATTAGCCCTTTACTTCCCATAGGAAAAAACTAAGATCGAAGAGGTGTAGTATCATCTGCTTTTCTCTGTATGCTTCATGTGTGTCCTCCAGGTATGAAATGCTGTAGGATATGTTGTGGTTATGCGGGGCAGTGGTGGCGGTTCCTGTGGGGTGTGGTTTGTGGTTGTTGTCGTTGGGAGCTTCTTGTCACTTTTGGTTTGGGTTTGTTTTCTAACCTCTGGAAATAATGGAGCAATAGAGACACCTACTGGTATTTTTGCAATATTGAAAATTAGTAAGTCTCGGGAAAACACTAAAATATTTAGTGTATATTATTCTGTTTTGCTTCCTATCACAGGTTTTGAGACTTAAAAAAAAGGACATGAATCTAGGGAATAAAAAAGTCAATATCCACATTAAATTCATAATGTTCCAGATATGCAATGTCCTGAAATTCCTATCTTTTTATCAGAATATATTCAGTTTAAGAGTTCTTAATGAAATTAGTCTCTACATTAAGAGCATAAAATCCTTTTATTTCTTAACGTATAATTTAAATAGCAGGTGACCTAATATGTATTGACTATGGTGTGGAATAAATGCATTATAATCCCTTAGACTCCTTTGGACACCTAATGTAGTTCTCAATTTTTTCCAGTTATTGATTTAACTTTTCAAAATGGGAGTAAAAGCCTGTATTTTCTTTTCATTATTGTAAAAAATAGCCCACTTAAATACTCATCGTCTGCTTCTATTTCCCTTCATGATGTTACTGACAGTTCTTGAGAGAAAGAGCTCAGTTTCTACAATTACAACTTTCTGAAAGATGTGGATAAATATCATGTTGAATGAGGCTGAAAATTGTTAGATATTTCCTAAGCAACTGGTGACTTTCATTTAAGAGACAGAAGGCCAGTTTGATCACTGCTCTCAATTTTTTGTTTTTTAAAGGTCAAGAACAAAAACATTTTACTTTGTGATACTTGGCTACCTGGCTTTTACTCAATTAAAACTACAAACTGATTATGTACTAATTAGGATTCAGAACATTTCCCAGAGGGAGTAGAGGCACAAATCTGACCTAATAGGGTGTGACAGCTGGCTGCTATTCCTTTCTTATTATTAATGTCAGTTCTCAAGATGGTCTGTGCTATAGCTTGTTTTTTCTGGACAAAAAGAAACACAGGGAAAATTTGGAGTAAATGTAATATCCTTGAACTGACCAGAGTCCCAGTCCTACATCAGAGATACCTGGGTTTAACACAGATTACTGCACTACATTCTCAGACTGAAAAGAACTTGTTAAATACTTATATTCACCACTGATTCCAAATGCATTCAATTTTAGAGAAAATAATTTTATAAAGAATGTGTTATTTGTGATTGTCTCCTTGTACTTGACCCTGGTGAGACTGCATCTCAAGTGCTGGGTTCAGTTTTGGGCCCCTCCTTTAGATGTTGAAGGGTGTCCAGAGAAGGGTAATGAAGCTGGTAAAATTTCTGGAGCATGAGTCTTATGAGGAGAAGCCAAGGGAGCTGGAATTGCTCAGTCTGGAGGAGGCTCAGGGGACACCTTATCACTCTCTACATTCCCCTGAAAGGAGGTTGTGGTGAGGTGGGGATCAGACACTTCTCTCAAGTAATAAGTTACATGACAATAGGAAATTGCCTCAATTTGCAACAGGGGAGGTTTAGATTTGATAATAGGAAAAATTTATTCACTGAAAAGATTGTTAAGCATCAAAACAGGCTGCCCAGGGAAGTGGAGCATTCACCACGCCTAGAGGTATTTCAAAGTCATGTTGATGTGGCACTGAGGGTCATGGGTCAGAGGTAGACTTGACAGTGTTGGGTTAGTTAGTGGTTGGACTCTAGAATTGGCCAAGTGGAAGAAATATGAAGACCTGTAGAATACCAGCCATAGCCTCTATCAGTCACTGTTTAGAAATATGGAACATCATGGTTGTCATTTATGATTATCTATTTTATAGCAATGAGATGTGTCATTGTTTTTATTATATGGACCAAGGACAGTGTTTTACACAATACTAAACTTCATATGTAAATATATATTTTCATATGGTTCACATGTGAAGATATCTCGGAGTGCTTTGTTGTCAAAATCAATGATTTAGTACTCAGAGAACTGTGAAATTTCATTTTCCCATCAGATTTCTATCTATTATGAACATATTTTTTTCCTGGAAAAAGTCTGTATAATTCTAAATTATTGAATTTGCAGCAGTTATATGTGCATACAATTTGAATATTGGTGGCTAAAACAGAATAAAAAATAATACTATCACATTTTATTATTATTCCTCTTTTTTGAAATGCTAATTTCTAAAGACATTTAGATGCATTTTTGCCCTATTCTGTGAAAAAAGTACTTTTCAGAAATTGTGTATAGAATTATACTTGAAATTTTTAGATGGTGGTAGGAATCTGGCTTAAAAAATGTGATATGGTAATAAAATAATCTGAAAGTCCCATTAATCTAGTGCTATTGATGTTTCACACCATCTCTTCAAAACAAGAGATAGAGATAATTTTTTTGGTCTCAACTGATACACTATTTAAACATGCATGATATATATGAGGACACTCACATACATCATTCCGTTTTCTAAGCAATGGTCTATGAACTACATAAGACATTATGAGTATCTAGTAAAAATTGTCATTTCATTTCAACTCTTCTATACCACAAGGTTATTTGCACGTGTTAAATGAAACATTTTAGGATATCACCAATAAATAAAATAGAAAAAAAATGCAACTCTTCAATGAAAGATTTCTTCCTAATTTTGGAGGCATTATTCTTTATATGTCAGCTATTTTGATTTGCCTTGGTTTGCACCATAAATAACACTATGAATTTATATATGACTGAGAGATCTAACATTCAGATACCTAAGATCACTTTTCTGTGTCTAGTTTCTGTTTCTCTGTATTCTCAATTTTTCTGTTCATTCTAGTTCCCCACTTCTGTGTTCTTCACTACCAGTAGTAGACTGGTCTATCTGACAAGTATAAAAAAGGAATTTGGGAAGAAGGGGTTACAAGGGTGTCTCTGAAAAAATGAAGTCTAGTCTATTTCATTACAAGTAACCAATAAACGATAATTTTGTTAATAATGTTCTCCAGAACATGCAGGATAGGTGCTGTCACCTTTCTTGGTGCATTAAAAAAAAAAAAAATCCTTGTACCATGGAGACAAATGAAAGACCTACTGTAAAGCAACAGAAATCACACTGGGCTAGAGGAAGAGAGCAGAAACCTTATGAGCCTCAAAGGTATTCTATCTCAGAATGGAATCCGTTCACAAAAAGTAATTTTAGGATATGTACAAAAGGTACAAGGTAATTTTAGGATATGTACAAAATCTGTGACAGAGAAGAGGGCACAGTCGCACCCAAGTGGCAATCTGAGCTGGGGATAAACAACTTTATTTTTCAATTCAGAGCAGCAATCCAATGAAGATAGAAAGAGTAATCAGAGTAGTTCCATATATATAGTTACTAAACATGACTAATAACCACTGTCTGAGAAAAAAGGAAAATAAAAACACACAAGAAGAAAATAAAATTAACCTCAGGGTGGATGAACTCAATAACTTCTACTTTTCTTCTTGCTTAATACTGACAATCACACTGATTGATACTTTGAGATTCAGGATTACAGTACAATTGAAAAGATATGGTGTCTTTCAAGCACTGGAGATATCAAAAGCATTGTCTATCTGAAAATTCAAAGAAGAAGCTCCTTCTTTGTTCCCCTATTTATTGAAATAAAAATTCAGGAATCCCTTCCATAAGCTTATCATGAGTGCTCCTGCCATAATTTTGTGACCACATCTACCTGTTTCTTTCAAACTGCTTTCAAAGCTAAAAATTGCCTTTTAAATTCTGTAACTTACACTTCCAGAAATAGAGTAAACTGTAACAACTACCATTTCTGAAGATTTAGAGAATACCTTAACTCTTATCAAGGTCAAAGTATAAGAGCCCTTGATTCCTTATCCTATCCTTTTTGCTCTGATATGTCACAGAGACATGGGAACTCACTAGGAATTAGAAAAGAGATGCTGCCAGTCAACGAAATGAATGTTGTGTTTTAAATGGTGTGTTTGAATTTCTTACGGAACTACTGGACAGATGAGGTGTGGTTGATTTAGAGGCCAGACTTTTTTTAATAACATTTTATTTTTTTCTGCAATAAAAGGGAGGGGATATGATGGCATATCTTTCCTGCTGAAAGTTGAGCATGATGTTCTTACACCTTTCCTTTAAGAATAAGGTCAGGTGCTGAACAATAACCATCAACAAACATTCTTAAATTAGCAATTTCTCACTGAGAAATTGCCCGTCAGACACCGATGTTTAAAGTCCATGTAATATATACAAAAAATTTTTAAAAAGCTCTGTGTAACAAAGATCATTATTTCAAAGCCATTAATATTAATAACAAGAAACTAACAGGTATTTCACTTCTTTAGATCAGGTATCTGTCCCTCAGCTTCCTTTACTTGTGGCTGTACATGTACAAATAAAGTCAAACAGCAGCACAGAAGCAGAAGCACCTGAAGCCTCGAAGCATTTGATGATGCAGGTAATGATGACGATTAAAAATAAAGACACAGCTGTCACTTGAAGAATGGCTTGAATTTTTGAGACTTCTATCATGAAGTTCATGTAGCCTCACAGACTTACCATATGGTTACCTCTTGGGGCATGTCTACACAAATTGGTTTATCTAAAACTGAGATGCATTGAAGCAAAAGCTGCAGTGTAACTGCTCTGATGCAATTGCATCTGAGATAACTGCCAAAGCAGGCTACTTCTCAAATTATTACTTCTACATGAGGGGAATTTATCTCAAAGCATGTACTCAACCATGGTGCATACGTTTGTTATGTGTTTTTGAACTGCAGTCTTGTCCTGTGCACTGTGGGATTGTTCTTGCTGCAGAAAAGGAGGAATACTCAAATTATAGTCTTCTTTTAGATAGAAATCATATTACCATTTTTGTTCACGCCATAGACATAAAAATTCATAAATGAGAAGACTTCTTTACAAAGTTCTTATAGGACTGTGTAGGACAGCTGGGAAATACAAAAAATATTTCAGGAAATGTGTTTTTTAGAACATGGAAGAAAAGGGGGTAAGCATTTCTTATCCCTTTATTTATAATTCTGCTATCATGTGTGCTGCAGCCTTACACTTAGCATGTGATTAACAGATAGATCTGAGTAATGAACAAGCAAGCAGCTGTGGGGTGACAGAGCAGTGTACCTTCAGGAGATGATTTTCTAGCAGGCAGCTAGGCAGTGTCCAGAATTATTGCTCAATACAATAACTGTTAGAGGAAAACCCAGCACTTTGCCGAAATCTGGGAGACAGAGACAGAACAATGTGACTATCCAGGGAGTAGCTTGCCTGTATGTGACATCTCCTGAGGGCATATTATCTTCCATGCTTTTTACTCCACTGAAGAGTGAATATTTTGTGTATAGGAGGGTATCTTAGTATGCTGTACCTGTCTTCATGACTTTTAAAACTTAGATAACAGCAAAGCATAGATAACAACAAATTTTTCAGGGAGGTCAGTAGATCTTCACAATTTGTTTCACAGCATCACTGAGAGACCTTGTATAGGTTTAGAGGGATCTCAAGTCTACATGCAGGGCCTGTTATACATCTCACATGAAACATCTTTGTACTATAGTAGAAGTCAAGACTTCCTGTCAGGAAAAGAACCTCTTTGCCTTTCAGTGGGGAAAAAAAATCAAAACAACCCAACCCAAGACCAAAAATCAACAAATGTAAATTAAACAAGTTGTAATTATTAATATTTTTCCAAATAAGACATTAACACAAAAATTCGGTCCTCTTAGAGATTCTAGGAGAGTGATAAACTCTTTCTCTAGGCACAGGTAGATTCTATGTTTCTGCTAAGGAGGAAAAAAAGTGCCTTACCCAGTTAGATTTCTGTAACAAAAAAAATTAATTGAATAAGTCAGAAGCTGGAGTTAAGGAATTCCTTACCTAAATAAACTGAGGATTAAAGCACTAGTCAAATATACAGGCAGTCTGTATAGGCTGACATGAGTTAGAGGGGCTCAAAGGCGAACCGTTTCCTTGTAAACTGTTTTCTTTGTCAGGTAGGACCCTGGAGACCAAAGCCTGATTCCATTCTGTTGGACTCACGTGAGCAATATAGAAAGAATTGAAATAAGAAAAGACAGATAATGGATAAAAAATTTGAACATACATTTCAGGTATACTTATTTTTCATAATCCTGTTCACCAGCTTCGTGTTTTTATCCTCATCAATCCTGCATCTGCCAGTTAGGATGTGTCTAACTAAAATGATGTCCTGTTCTGTCAGATGTAGAGTTAGATTGAATCTCAATCTTAATATTAGAATGTATATCCTCATGCCAGGAAATGAAAAAGTAAAGGTACCTCCAGAGGGTTATTTTGACATGGAACACAACCATCAGTTTGGAAACTAGTGGAAGACAGATTCAGCTTGTTATCTAAGAATATTTGGTAACATTTTCTAAATTTGAAATTCCATTTTACATTCGCCTTATTCTGTATCATAGATTTTTCAATTATATGACAGTAATTTTGTAATGAGATAGAGACATGTATGAAGTGCAGCAATAAGCTCAATATGTTGTTTGTGCTTTTGGTTTTCCTGCCTGTTTATTCTGTAGATGATGTTCACATTAATTTCATTTCAAGATTATAAACAACATTGATAAGGGATTTATTGATAATCATCTTGAAGATTTATTGTTTTGCTAAATTTATACCTTTGGTGATTTTGAAAAACACAGCATTTTAGTGGGAAATCAATAAATTTCTCTAGCTTCTTTGAATTAATAACTACTGCTACCAAAATTTCTTACTTACTTTGTTGAACACCTATGCCTAAGAGTTTGCTTTGTTACTATTTCACACTCGAAGAAATACTCTACACTCAAACTTCTGTGATTTCCCTATGTCTGTCTTGTTTATATCTGCTAAGAACTGCTAAGACTGAAATAATAATACTGAATTTTGAATTTTATAAATGGAATGAGGAAGCTCAACACAAGGATTGGAAAAGGACAGCAATGTGTTCAGATATGTTCTGGATATATCCTGGTGGTTGGTGAGACTGATAGCTTTACTCAGGTATAAAACATTTCAAGTATGATGTTAGAAACCAAGAGTGACAGAAGATTCAGTTTAAGGTTAAAAAGCATTTTTTGAGAGAAGTTCCGTTATATGCAATTTATTCTAGTGTACTTTGCTGCTGAAAAGGGCATTTAGCTGTCTTCCACTGTCTGCTGCTTGCTAACTTTTATTGCTGCCCTTGCAACTATCTAAAGGGTGTGATATCTGGAGAGTTAGACTGGCCTGTTTTTTTAAAAAAAAAATACTTTTCTGTTGGATTAAGTAAGAAACTTAGTATCTGAGAATATGCAGATTTAGACAGTACCTCTGAGTATCACCAAGTCCAACTTCTGTCTTGTCTTGCTCACCCCAGTCATTCTTGTTTGATCCAATCCAAGTGATAGGGGTGGGATGTGCAATCTTATTCTGAATCAGGAGCACTTTGCAGCTTTTGAAAAATTTAATCAGCTCTCCTCAAAGTATTCCTGGATCATATTTGGACTGGAAACAAATATAGAGAATAGAATAGAATAGAATAGAATAGAATAGAATAGAATAGAATAGAATAGAATAGAATAGAATAGAATAGAATAGAATAGAATAGAATAGAATAGAATAGAATAGAACAGAATAGAATAGACCAAACCCTTCCAGTTGAAAGGGACTTTCAGTTGGAAGATCTAATTCAACTGCCTGACTGATTTTAAAAAATGTTAAGGCATATTATCAAGAGAATTGTCCAAATGCTTCTTAAGCACTGACTGGTTTGGGTGTTTGACTAACCACCTCTAGAAAAAGCTTGTTCACCTCAAAGTGAAGCAGCACTAATACTGAATACAGCAGGTTAATTACCCGTTTTGACCAACTGGTCATGCTGTGTTTGATGCACTCCAGAATGCAATTTAGCCTTTGGGATTCCAGAGCTTCCTGCTGACTTCTATTGAGCCTGCTGCCCTGAATCCAGCACCCTCAGATCCCTCTCTCCAGGGCTGCTCCCCAGTCAATGTCCCAGTTTATACTTGTGTCCAGTGTTATGTCCTCCTAGGTTCAGAATCCACCATTTGCTTTTGTCAAATTTCATGGAATTAATTTCCATTAATCATAGCTCAGTGCCCCAAATCATGTAGACCCTTCTTCAAGTCCTCTTATCACTCAAGAGGGACAATGGCACCTCCCAATTTAGTGTTATCAGCATATTTATTAATGGTGCCTTCAACTCCTCCATCCAGATAGTTGATAAAAATACTGAACAGAACGGGCTCTAGAACTGAACCCTGAGAAGCACCACTGGTCACAAGTCAGATTGTAGCCCCACTCAGTACAACCCTCAGCCCTGCTGCTCAGTTAGTTCTTCACCCAGTGCACCATGTGAACCTTCTCATCCTACATTTAGACAGCTTGACTAGAAGGATGCTGCCAGGGCCTGCATTAAAAAGACTTACTAAAATCCAGGAAAGCTACATCTGCTGCTATATCCACATGTGACCATATCATAGAACCATGTCATATATAGGTCCAACGTTTTCTTTAGACCGCATCTTGCCACTAGCATAATACTTAGTAAAACCCTTGCTATCTGATGTAATATTAGTCAGTCTCAGCTGTAACTGAGGTTTGGCCTTTCGTGTCTTGTCCCTGCATGAATGAACCACAACTCTGTAGTCTTCTTGTGAAGCCTAGCCTTGCTTCCCTTGCTTCCAGAGACCATACAGTTTCTTCTTCCTCTTGAGCTTCACAAGGACTTTCCTGGCCAGCCAAGCTGGTCTTGAGCTCTGCTAGTTTGACTTATGACAGTGGAATTAACTGCTCCTGGGCTTCTATAAGGGGGTCTTAAAGACTGACCAGCACTTGTGGACTCCTAAGCCCTCAAAAGAATACTCCCTGGATACTCTGTTAAAAAGCTCCCTAAATAGCAATAGCTTAAAATTTGCTCTACTGAAGTCCCGCGTAGCAACTCAGCTATCCTGGAAGTGAACGGAAAGTTCCTATTTTGGAAGACAGACTGAATTTTTTGGCTAAAATTGGCCATATAAGAACAGAAGGGTAGGAAGCAAAATCAGTGAGAATGTTTGCAGTTGTATGTCAGATGTTATGACAGCAAGATTATTCAATTTTTAAAAATGGACATCTACATTTGTCTGGCAATAAAATGACTATAGAATGAACTGGCAACGGTCCCAGTCTACACTTTGTCTTCTTAGGATTTGGTATTCTCTTGCTGATCAATACTGAGAGAGGAAGCTCTGTGCATTTCATAATTATGAGATATTTCTCTTATTTTACTATGTATTTTTTTATTATTTATCCATATAGTCCTGTGAAAAAGAGTGAAACTTATGATTTGCAACTGAAAATGGACACCCTGCTCAGAAGTCATGGGAGCCAAATCAAAGTGCTGCAAAGAACTAGAACTAAACATCTTTATGGAGCAGGTTTGATGGGAACATACAATACCAGCAGGTAAGAAGGGTCACTACTCACATTTCTTCTGACCTGCGATGCCGTCCTTTTATGTCTGTGATATTACCTTCCAGTAAACTTAAAACTGTAAAGTTTAATACCTGAATCCTACAGTTCATTGGACAGTATGACATTGATTAACATCACATTAGTAGCGGGTTCTCACTTATATTACCACTATGGTAATATGTTCCAAAATTCCTCCACACTAAGAAAATAAAAGAAAAATAATTAGGGTGGCAAGATAAGCACGAACTACCCATTTTCAGCTAAGAGGATCTAAAATATTTTGCATGAATAGGGTTAGAAAAACTATGTTAAAAATAATCTCCATTGAGAACATTCTTACTAAGGTAAATAAAATATTTTATACAAGAAAACTCTTCAAAGTTGATATCAAATAGTAACTTAGTTGCTACTAAGGAAAACCAAGAGAACAAGAATGATATTGCTCTAATTTTAGATGGATCATATCTCTCACCTTAAGATTTCTGTTGCTGTTTTCTTAAATGCAATGGTATTAAATTGAAAAATGGTGTGCAGATCACAATAAGAGTCCATCTTTCTTTAAATTTATGCTGTGGGGTTTTGTTCCACCCCATGAAGCCTACCAGGAACTCAGTGAGCAGTAACATTTAACCTTTAAAATAACTTATTGAATTGCATTAATATTAAAAATGCCTTTTATGTGCAAGCAAGGTACTTGGAATTCATATTTTAAAAAGTCGTGGAATCACAAAAGAAAATCAGAAAGTAATCTATAACTATACTTGCTTTGCAAATTAAGTAAAAAGACAAAACCCGCAGCAATATTGAGCATATGATATTTTTCTTCATTTAAAAAATATGCTGATACACTATACCTAATAAAATTAGAGTACGAATTTTATAAGTTTTAATGCAGACTGTTTAAAATATAGAACAGTTTAAAAATATTTTTGTTGGTGAAGCTTATCCTTAGATTAAGTTTTAGAGGCTTTACTTTCTTGTTTGTTTTGCCTTGAATAGCCTATACTTTGTGAAAAATGTTCTGGCCCAACTGAAGGCAACACGAGCTTTTGGAAAGCAACAGGAGTCTCTCCCCTACAGCTCTGTAATGAGTTCAGTGTAGCTGAAACTCTGCATCTCCCTGAGCAGTGAGGTCAGTGGCACTTCAGGTCAATGCAATGGACCACTAGTACAAAGGATATTTCAAGATAATTCCCAAAACATCACCCCTGCAGAGAAAGTCAGATATACTTAACTTTAATGCTGACTTCAACAAGACCAAGAATATTTATAAGCTTCCATGACTTTGCATCAGGTTCAAGAGAGAAAATAGAGCATTTGTAAGAAACTCTGCTTTTGTAATATATAATCTAAACACTTTTTTGAAGTAAGAAAATGTATGTTTGATGAATATCAAGTGTTTTACTACATATTTAGGCAGACCACACAAGCCATGCAAACACATACTTAGTTAAAATTTAATTAAGTTGAAAATTATTTACAAAAGTATAGTTTTGAATTCCTAATTCTGATGTCTCACACCATCACCCCCACAAGAAAGAGAATAAAGCAAACCTAACCAAAAATGAACAAACCCCCAATCACCTGGTACTTCAAAATGCTTAGTTTTAGATTAAGATGAAAAGATAAAAACAGTACTCACTACTGTGTTATGTTTCAAGTTAGCTTAAAAGGAGCAATTGTTTCAAATTAAACTTCCATCATTTCTATAAAAACTGAGCATATAAAAGATCCATGTGTTACAGAACTGTCCTACAAATTATCACCACATTTGTAACACTGTCTTACATGTCTCATATTAGTCCATTTATCATCCTGACCTAGTCATAATTGCTTTTCTATTGAAGGGTCATCATATATGTTCCAGTATAGTGGGTACACCTTGCCCAAATATGATGAGGGGGTATGACAACTAATGATGCTGAGCATCATTATTTTTGACTTCCAAGTGAGATGTATAATTTAAATTTCATCTCTTGTTATTATCATGCTATACAAAAAAGCGTAGAACTAGAATATATCCAAGCCTTGAAAAATATTTACCTTTATATTTTAAATATAGAAATTCCTGTAGAAACAAATTAAGCTTCAGAAAAATTTAAGTATTTTTTTTTTAAATGGCGTAATGAGTGAAGTTCATACTTTCAGAAATGGATTTATTTTAGGATAGAGATAAAAAAAGAGAATGTAGAATTTAAACATACATGAGCATATATATGTACTTATTTTCACAAGAGAGTGATACTGGTGTTATGCGAACAGATACCAGTTGATAATTTTCTTGTCTAGGCTCATCATACACCGACACTTATGCAAATAAAACTTCATTCATAAACTTGGATTTACTCCCAATTTATATTTGTGCTAGTGAAAAGAGAATCAGACACACTGATTTTGTGACCAACTGCTAATGCTAATGGTTCTTTAAAGGCGTCCTGCTTTTAAATTAATGTAAGGGTTGATTGCTTTCTTACTGCATACTCACTGCTTCTTTCTTTCCTTGACCTTTATCTGAGAGACAAAATTTCAGGATGACTTGGTATGAGATTTTCAGGAAAACCTGCACCTGGTATTTTGTAATTATACTTTGATTTGTATTTCACAGGGGAAAAAAATAAAAAGAGAACTAAATAACAAAGGAAAGTAGATGAACGATATTATTATTTATATATATGTATGTTCAATGGTTTTCAATACATGCACACTTAAAAATAACAAAAATGGATAAATGGGAAGTTTTAAATTAATACAGTAATCTTGTTTTATTTGATGGATCGATTTCTCCTGAGGATTGTAAATCTCTGTCATTGCACTGGTTTCTGAAAACACAAAAAGATAAAAAGCCTAATTTATTGTCTGATTTGCACAATATACATTGGACATTTAAACAGAATGAGTAAGGGAAGATGATATTTAAAGTTGACTAGAGGTTTTATAGGTCTATATTTTGAAATCTGTAATCTCATTCCTAATATTGGGGCTTATATCATGCAGAGTGTTATGACAACCTGAAGTTTGTCAGGAGATTCACAAGAAGAATCAGAAAGTGAATAGTGCCCATGCAATGCAAGATCTCCTATTGGTTGGAAAAATTGAGGGCTTCTGTTTCAGGCTTGTCTGCCTGTGACAATATGCAAGTCACCAGTCATCTGCAAGTCTGTCCATCTCTCTTAAGGATTTCTGATCACCTACCTCCCCTGTACTTAGACTAAGCTATTTGTTCCTTTGTTCAAGTGGCTTCAACCTCTAGGAAGGAATTGCCATTAATTTTACTGTCTTGTTTTTTAAAACTTGCCCCTAAAAGTCAGAAGATGTTCCTTAGAATCTCTGCATATTTTCCTTCCTTCCTTCCTTCCTGCCTTCCTGCCTTCCTGCCTTCCTTCCTCTATATTTAAGAGTAATATTCTTTTACCTTTGTTCAAACCACAGTGAGTCTTTGTACACTTAAATACACAATAGCTGTTGTTGCTGCTTTTTAAATAATTGCCAATGGGGTTGATTTTTTTTTCCAGGAACATAGTTTTACACTGTAAATATACCATGAATTTTCATAATGAATGAATGTATAAAATAATTAAAGGTTAACTCCTTTACCAAGGAAGTATATCAAGTCTTTTAAATGTAATTGCTCCATAGAAAATTACCAAGGAACATTTAAAATACATCATTTATAGTGGAAAAAGGTATAATTATATTTAAACTTGGTAACTTGAATGCATTCTATATAGGATATATTGACTTGGTAAACATAATGCAAAAAATGTGTGCTTATCTATGATTGAGTACTGCTGCTGGATTATTAATGCAATGAGAGCAAGATTTAAAAAAATTAAGCAAATAACAACATATATTAAAGGTAATGTGAACAGAACAAAAATCACAGGTTACTGCAAGAGGAAAAGCACACATCGGAAAAGATACACAGCAACCATCAGAACTGACACAGTAGCAATAAATCTTTCTCATTTAAGGTAGATGTGTTACAGCATTTGTCTTTGGGAGCCCTAAAGTGATGGAATAATATAGTAATTTAAAACTAATAATGATCCTCATGTGAACACTAGTCTGAGCAATTGTTCAGACTAACAAAGCAATACATCTAAGGACATAAACTTTGCTCCAATGAAATGTGTTTAGACAAGTGGTACTTTAATGGAAGGCTGTAGAAGTACAGGTATATCTGGCATATCTATGGCTTTTATATTGTTTCAGAGCATTTAGAAATTACTGAAGTGCAGTGTTGCAAACATAATTTTTAAATAGGATTCACAATTGTTTTGGTGTGATGGAGCTGCTCTGCTATATCTCACTATGAAAATTGACACTGAACTTCCTTTTTTTAGTTACTTTTGAATTAGTTCAGTAAATTCAATTCTTTTTTTTAGTTTGATGCATTCTTACCTTTTTTTTTTGCAATTTTTTCCTTTTTTTTTTCAGTTTTTCTTTTCCTTCATGTTGTTTTCTTAACTTTTTGGGGGCGTGTGTTCCCCTATCTACAGTGATATTGTTGTTCTATCTCAGCTTCTATCTTCCTTCAGACCTGCTCCTTCATTTCAGCCCAACTGCTAGAGCATTTGCAGTTTCTTTACCCATTCAGCACAAAAATATTTTGCTCTCACTTTAGAAAATTAATCTTCTCTGCTCTATAAATTGACCAGCCTCTCCTTTTCTATTAAACTCTACAGAAGCACAGAATTATAGAATTGTTAGGGTTGGAAGGGACCTCTGGAGATCATCCAGTCCAACCCTCATGCCAAAGCAGGGTAACCTCTAGAGCAGGTTATCCAGGAGCATGTCCAGGTGGGTTTTGCATGTCTCCAGAGAGGGAGACTCCCTGACCTCCCTGGGCAGCCTCTTCCAGTGCTCTGCTACCCTCAGTGTAAAGAAGTTCTTCCTCATGTTGAGGCGAACCTTCCTGTGTTTTAGTTTATGGCCATTGGCCTGTCACTGGGCACCACTGAAAAGAGTCTGGCACTATCTTCTTGACATCCATGTTTGAGATGTTTGCATGTATTGCTGAGAGTCCCTCTCAGACTTCTCTAAACAGTTTCAGCTCCTGCAGTATCTCGTTGTAAGAGATGCTCCAGACCCCTCATGATCTTTGTCGCTCTTCACTGCTCCCTCTTCAGTTTCTTTGTCTGTCTTGTACTGAGGAATCCAGAACTGGATACAGCACCCCAGATGTAGTTGCAAGAAGGCCGAGTAGAGGGGGAGGACCACCTCTCTCGATTTTCTGATCACACTCTTCAGATGCACCTCAGGATACCATAGGCTCTCCTGATGCAAAGGCACAGTGCCAGCTCATGGTCATCTTGTCATCCACCAAGACTCTCAGTCTTCCTCCGCAGAGCTGCTGCCTAGTAGGTCAGTCCCCAGCCTGTGGTGGTATTTGGGGTTATTCCTCCCCAGGTGCAGTACCCTATCCTTGTCCTTGTTGAACCTCATTAGGTTTCTCTCCACCCAACTCTCCAGCGTTTCAAGGTCCTGCTGAATTGCAGCACAGCCTTCAGGCGCATCAGCCACTCCCCCAGTCTTATATTATCATCGAAGTTGCTGAGGGTACATTCAATCCCTTTGTCCAGGTCATTGATAAACAAGTTGAATATGATGGGACCCAGTAATAATCCCTCTGGAATGCCACTGCCAACCTCCAGCTGGATTCTACTCTACTGATCGTAACGCTCTGATGCACCTCATTGCCCATTCATCTAACACACATTTCCTGGGCTTATCTATGAGGATGTTATGGGAGACACTGACAAAAGCCTTGCTAAAGTCGACGTAGAAAACAATCACTTCTCCCATCCAGCCATGTCATCACAGAAGGCTATCAGATTGATCAAGCATGATTTCCCCTTGGAGAATCCATGCTGACTACTCCTGATGACCTTGTTTTGTTCCACATGCTTGGTAATGACCTCCAGAATGACTTGTTTTATCAGCTTTCCAGGGATGGAGATGAGGCTGACTGACCAGTAGTTTCCTGGGTCCTCCTTGTTTACATACAGTGCTGTCTAGAACTGATTCATGGGGTTCCCACCCTACAAATTACAGTTGTAGTCTGATTTCTGTCTTTCAATCTTCACTGAAAATGTTTGTAATGACCAAATCTTAAAGTCTTTCCCCAGCCATAATTTCTGAACCTTATTCCATGCAAAGGTATTCTTAATGTTTTCGCTAAAATACTGAGGTAAGACTGGCAAGTCAAAACCAATCTGTTGTATTAATTTTCCTGTTGCTATTTTGTGAAAACCCTTTAGACTTGTGGTTGAAATAAATAATAAGTTTTAGATATGATGTACAATTATTCTACATGAAGGTGTCATAAAAAATATTCTGCAAGTTAACAAATTATTGCATTTCTTTCATCATGGCATAAAGAAAACATACATGTGCGTTCCTTTAGAAAATTTACTCAAGTACCATACTCCTGTGTGAAAATATGTGACTGTTGTTTGTGTTTACAGGACAAAGAGAAATTCTGGAATAAATTTTTTTAGAACTAGGGGAAAAGTTTTTTTGTTTCACATAATCATATTTCAAGTTCTATCATCTCAAGTATTTTAAAATTAAAAAAACATGGGGAAAAATGGCGTTATCCTCTTAAATTAAGTTGGGCTGGTACAACTATGTATCATATTTTTTCCACTTATTATGTACATAAATATCTTTCAGGTAAGTTAATAAGCAGATAAAGATGCAGAGGGATATGTGCATATGTGGAATGATCAAGGTAAAGAACACTAGAAGTACGCTGACTCTGTCAGACTCAGTCCGGTGTAAGCTCAAATATGCTGTTATGTCTGGAGTACACAGACAACTATTTTAGGATGATTTCCAGTCATTTAGGTGGGAAAAATATCTCCAAGACTGGTGGCTTACATATGTTCTGTTTGAGGTTTGACCACAGTCAGCCTATCAATTAAAAATGTGACCAAAAAATAAAGACAAAATATATGTTAGGTTATGTGACACAGTGATCATCTCCACACAGAGAGAGAAGACAGTCATCTACAGAGACAAGAAACAAAGACAAAGAACAAAGGAGAGAAACAAAGAGAAAAAAAGAAAGAGAAACAAAGAAGAACCTGAAAATTCCATACACAATTACAAGAAAGTGATCAAACAGTGAAAGGCAGATCCCCACGCAGACATGCACATCCACAGAGAGGAGCAGAAGTAGAGGGCAGTGGGAGAGCTTCAGTGCCCCTGACAGAGACAGGAGACAGGAGACCCTACCCTGGACCCACAGGGCTGTCACAGAGAGCAGCAGTCCCACAAGACAAGTGAAAGCCAGCCCTGTGAGTCACTGCGGCAACATACATACTGAGCAGTCCCTGCCCTTGGGGTATGACTTGGCGTGTGGCTCCCATAATGATGGGCCAGAGAAGGGCATTGTGGCATTAGGCAAGGCTTGTTACAGCATGTTTAGGGGTAGGATAAGGTAAGGAAAGGGTGGCATTAAAGTGGACATGGAGGAACAAATATGGGATAATAAAGGCACAAGGGGATAAAAAGGTCTAGTCATCTGTAAACAGTGTGCTGGTCAGAATTTCTGTCTGACCATGCCCTGCTCTGGTTAGTGCAGTCTGTTCTGTCTTCTAATTAAACACCATTTGTAACTCTTTTCATGAGACAAGTCTCTCTCTCCTGTGCACTTGTGCATGTATGAGGGCTAGAGTGGGTCAGAGGGACCGGCCATTTGTGTCTAAGATGCCAGCAGCTGGAGTGAGTGTGCATGAAAGAGTCAGGTTGTGATCACTAGCAGAAATCAAGCCAGGTAATCCAGCAAATAAGTGACATGGCCTGGGAGCCAGGAGTGTGAGTATGTCTCTTGGAATAAGGCAACTGGACAACAGGGACCACACAGAAATGGAGATGATCATTGTCCAGCCAAACTGCCAGAGCGACAATGGAATCTGGCGGTAGATGGAGAGACCTGTTCACATGTGTGTACAAATTGCAAACTCCCTAAAAACACTGAAACAGCCTGTCTTTTTTAGGACACGCTCCTTTAAATCCTGTAAGTTTCTTTTGACAATTGTGGAGAGAGATAATCTTCTGTCAAGATAAACCACAAGAACATGTTTCCATATTCCTTTGGGCAGATCGTCTGACTTAAATTTGGAGGACCACATCTAGTAAACTCCCTAAGGATATTTTTACCACAGCTACTTCTAATGTGGCTAGATTTAGAATACATGAAGCATTAAGGCAATATGAGTTTCAGAGCATTATAAACTGCAGAGGAAAAAATGCAGTAGCTTTATCTGATACAAGCAGAATACGCAATGAGGAAAAAACATCCTAGAAATGTCAATTAATGATGAGTCCTTCTTTCAAAAATTTATCAGAGCCTAAGTGAATTGTTGGTTTGAATTTTGCTTTCTATATTCCAGATTAATATTTTAATCATCAAGATATGATCTCAAGCTCTCTAGAGTAAAATTCACACTTAACAGTTTTATAGACATTCCAGTAGACAGAAGAAACTGAAGCAAAAGTTGACTAGTGGCTAGGCAGTACGGATGAATTTTACTCAGAAAGAGAAAAATCTTTTATCTATAGGACAGTATTTATTCTGGGTTGATTACGGCTTTTTATTTTATGAAGAGAAAAGTAAGTTGTTATTATAATTTTATTTTCAACTTCCTAGGAAAAACAAATCTGAATTTATAGAGCCATTTCTTTTTGTTTGTTATTATACTTTTACACAACATGGAAGTGCTATAAATGAGCCCAGGAAGTTTATTAATTAAAAACTTAAAAGGAAATTATGTCCAGTTAAAGAAATAGAAAATTTACATAGGAGCTAAACAATGTATGCAATTACTTACAGATCAATGTTAGTCATAAATTCCTTTTATAACACATACTCCATATGTATCTGATACATGAATTTAGAGGTTCATATTTAACGAACAGTAAATTATCTTTCTCTTGATAAATATGCAAACTATGAAAGCCTTCCTAGTTCTTGTTAACCTAATATTTAACAGAAATATTATTGAATACTCCTGTTATGATACATATATTGCAGGGGGTGAAAGCTTAATATTTTTCTAGATTTAATTTTGTATTTGAAAATAGCTTCTCACTATTGCTACAAAGTACATTCTTATTTCTAAAATATTAGTTTTCCACACCTTAAGATGTCACAATAATTTGTATTCATTATTATTTATTTTTTATATAAAATGCACTGAATTCTGAGAGTTGACATAATAAATAGATGTAAACCATAGCAACATTAAGAAGGCTGTTTTGGGAAGGAAGACTGAGTGGTTCATGATTTATTTCTTAAAAACCCTGTCATTTTTTCTTTAACACAACCCTTTGATGTTATGATTTAACTCTATGTAGAGTCCATAAAACACTGAACCCTTGCAAATGGCTTTAATGGTATTAACAGAGAAAGAAAAAAAAAAGGAAAAATAGTTGAGTTGTCTTCTTTCCTGAAGATGGCTACAATAAGGAAGTGGTTCAATAACATGCATGTTTTTTCTCTTCAGTTCTAAAGAAAGATATTAGCCAGCGTTAGGTTTGATTCTACTGCTCTGTTTTATTTACTTTCTGAATTAAATTTATTACTCCATGTTATCCAAATAAGTAATTTCATTACTCAGAAGAGTTTATAGTGCTCAGCTGAAAATGAGTATTCACTGAGAGACCGAGGAGAGAGATTTGAATTCATTCCTAATTGACACAATGCTTAACAAATCTCATTTAAAGTGAGAGTTACTTTCTCCGATGAATATTTGATATTTTGAAAAGTCTAGCAATTAATCCTAAAGTGTGGCTGCAGAAACATTCTTAACATTGAAGCATGCAGGCTGAAATGATAACCAGTGGCAGAGTATAATGTGTACCTGTACATATGTGCCCTTAGAATTTTCATCATGTCAAGGGGAAAAAACAGTTAATTGCTTTATTAGACAGGAAGTGACCACCTTGCCAGAAATGCTTATATTCAAATTTGTTTCAAGTTTACATCTTTCCTGTCACACAATGCATAAGTAGGAGCTCACAGTGATTCAACTCAAGGTAAAAAAGTGGCATTTCCATTACTAGCAAAGCAATGAAGAGATTATCTAGAATTGGGAACATTGTTTTCTTCAAAATTGTTTGTAACATTTTATGGCAACAAAAATAATACAATAATGAATGCATAAATATATATTAAAATTATGGATAATTTGTTTTTTAAATTTCAAAACATATTTTTTTCCTGTTTCAGCTATACAATTAATTGTCCTATGTACAATGGTTTTGGACACACTATTCTTACTTCATCTGCAAAGATATATTGATTCCAGTAAGAATTTCTTGGATGAGAATATGACATTAGGTGTTCTTCTAACTGAATGCATCCTGCCACACCATGGAAATTTTTCTGTGATTTTCAAGCTATTTCATCTGTATTAAACACTAATTCTAGAAATAGATTAGCATTGGCTGAGGTCAAAGCTAATCTGTTTCTCCAAAGAGCCATTGCATCAGAACAAAGAATAGATGGACTTCTACTGACTCTAGATTTTGCTAGCAGATGAGTTAATGAGTGAGAGCTTTATTTTTGTAACAAAAGTATATTATAACCCCTGTCCTGGGCCAGAATTTAAGACAAAAATGTTCAGGAAACATCTATAGGCTAATATGGAGCTTGCTTTCTAAAAACTCTCAAAATGTCAATGGCAAAAGAAGTGCCAATAGGATGACAAAGACTCATTGATAAAAGCATAAATTTCCCATTTAAATAGAATTTTCAAAGTTAAATATTCTGATTCCTTCTTCTACTTCAAACATAGAAACTATAAAGTAAGCCAGCTCTTATAATCCCAACACTAATCTAGGATAGTCTACAAGGTTTGCTTATAACTCTGTTCTTGCTGTTAATAGAACTCCAAAAATTCTCAGTTATAGAATCTTTATAGTATAGGTCATTATGTATTATCTATTTCAATTTACATTCCATTTTCTTCAGATATACTTTACACTCTATTCCATAAATTTACTCTACTTTGAATTAAAGGCTAATTCTCTTTTCATTCTTAATTTTCCACTCTTTTTACTACCTTGTGTCCTGAAGTAGCGGTCATCCTTTACAAAACAAACTTATCATAAGGACCAGGTCATTGTTGAGATATTTTAACCTTCTCTTCCAGTAAAAACATGGAAGTAAGGAAAGTCTGATTTAACACAAGTAATTTTTCCTTCTGTTGTTGAGTAGGAAGACAAGAGATGATGCTCATATTTTTCCTATTTAATTTTAAATAAAACATAGCAAAAAAATATGTATAGAAAAAGAAACATCTAAATTGCAGAGCCAAAGAGGCAGTTAAATGCAAATTTTGGCTTTTATTCATATTAATTTTATAATTCGCAGGTTCTAATTTCTAGCTTTGTATTGTTTCCAATGTCATTTCAAAATTAAAATTTATATCCCCCAGAAAGTTATTTCCCCGTGCATTTATTTGTAATTGCAAATAAAACACACAATGGATCATTTGAAAGGTAAGGGTTTGGTAGCAGAAGGTGCTACAAGAGTTGACTTCTGTTGAAGATGCTGGAAGCTTTCCCCATGTCCAGTAGAGCCAACGCCAGGCATTGTCTCCTGTTGGTGGGACCCCAACACTGGAGCAGAGGAAGAGAGTGAGGAGGAATGAAAGGCAAAGACAACCTTCATTCCCTGTCCCCCGAGCCAAAGAGGTGAAGAGGTAATCAGTAGAGGTGTAGGGGGAAGGTGTTTTGAAATTTGTTTTTATTTCTCATTATCCTACTCTGATTTGATTGGTAATGAATTAAATTAATTTCCCTAAGTCAATTTTGCTCAATCAGTTCCTAATTGTAGGCCTTAAGTATAAAAAAAACCAAACCTTTTAAACAATCTTGCTTTAAAATTGTTATTTTTTTCATGGAGAATTATTATTCTTCCAAAATCAGTGACCCAGTTCAAACTTCAAACTACTAGAACATGAATGATGTGCCAGAGTGACATTTGTGAGAAAAATAAACAGGGCTTATATGTTGCAGCAAAATTTTTATGTCTTCAAAACAGAAGAAAAATCACTTGAGTTTGGATATCATACAAACCCCTAGAATAGATTTAATGAATGTAAATTATTGAGTGTCTTCTCAGATCATAGAGTAGTTTAGGGGGCAGGATGCACCACCACAGTCCACCTGATGACTAAAGCCAACTTCTCTGGGCCTTGTATTTGTTTTCCTTTGAATAAATCTAAATTACAATATCTTAAAAAGCAGAGATTTTATTCCACAGTGCCTACCAGTTAATGCTTGCATGTGAGTGTATATCTGTTCCATAAATGGAGCACCTCAGATGGAAGATATTTTGAGACATCTCAGTGTGGAGAGGCTGTTGATCTTCTTTAAACTACATGAATACTTTCTATATGGATTACACAGGTACATTCAAAAGAGAGATAAAATTTCTGCCACAAGATCACATATGCAAAACTCTCATTGTTTTGAGAGATTATCTCCCTACCAAGGCTACCCCGAGCAAGTAGGAAGAATCAAGCTTTGTTAAGGACAGTGAACTTGCATTCCAAAAACCTAAGCCTGAAAAGTAATTTCCAAAACTGCTTTTTGGAAACATTCCAAGGGCAGATCAACTTAAATACAGCACTTCTTTACAGATAAAATATTAATTAAAAAAATCATTCCCCTGGCAATTTTGGGAAATTCAGCACCTGAAGAAAATACTGCATTGCAAAATTATAACATTTGAAAAGACTTTTAGTGTTGCTGACTTTTCAGCTGGTAGAAATGTGATGCAGTCACAGCAGTAAAAGGAAAAAGGGGTATTACCTCAGTTTAACAGGATCCTGAGTAAACACTTGACAAAGGTGGAAACATGCTGAGAAACACGGCACGTACAATGCGTATACAAATTTATGGACCTCTCAAATTAGCATATCTACCTAAAATCCCCCAATAGAAAACTTAACAAATGAAGTAATTGTCCCCCTATTCTAATTACTCCCCCTCAAATGAGACTAGAGCCTAGTTTACAAAAATATGTTATAGAGAGAAGACTCCGTCCAAGGTTGGATCCTCTAGTTGTGAGACAGTATGAATGCTCGGTCTTCCCACTTCGCAAAATCCCCCAAACAAAGCTAAATATCAGACTACAAAAATTATGAACATGTTGGGCTAAGGTACAAGGAGTGTTTGTAAAGGGTACAAGGGAAAGGGTATAAGAATGTATAAAAAGGGTATGAAAAGACAAAAAATCATCAGGCATCGGTATAAAATCAAATTACTGGTCCCCCATACTGTTCTTAGCATTTATTTTACTAATACTTTTGGATCAGACTTGTGTCTGGCCTCTGTAGCTGACATGGAGCAGCAGTGTTCAAGGCTGTTTAATTTCTCCTGCATCTTTGAATGTGCTCCTCAGCTTTATTGTATATACTCTGTTTTCAGATCTGACATCCTTATACCTAATAGCTCAGGATGAGTGCAGTGCTTCGTTACACCTTCCTGTGTACTGCAGAGGTACCATTCAAATTTGGTACACTGAAGAAGGACTACAGTCAGCCACAAAACAGAAAAAGGAGAGCTGAAAAAAGATGGAGTCCCATTTATTAGCTTACTGACAATACAGCTTGGTTGTTTCTTTGTGTGCTTCCAGTATTTAGAAAAAAAAAAAAGTGAAGAAAGTAAATAAGTGTTCCTCTCTCCCTGCTTCCTTCAAATAAACGAATAATTAGGTAAATAAAAATTATTCCCTAGGGTACCATAAGGTAACTTAGTGCTCTGGCTGTGATGGAGCACTTTATCTAAAGACAGTGTAATGTTAATTATGAATGTTTAAACAATTTGCAAAAAAATCTTGTTCTATTTCCTTTAATATCAAGACAGAAATGCACATGTGTATACATATAAAGCTACACGTTTACATATAACCCCTAAAACTGTAGATAACCAACCCTTTCATGTATGGCAGGATAAAAATATTTAATAAAATGTCTTTCAGGTTTTAAAAAATATGTTTAACTGTATAATAGAACTTGTATTACAATTTTTCTACATAGTGGTTACACAGCCCTGGAAGACCTTTGCTCCAAATGTCATGTAAATGATGCTGTACCAAGTATTATTTTTTTGGATGTTATTCATTATCAAACTTGTACTGTAGGGTTTGAGTTAATTTAATATATTTCTTTTTGTGTTTTTTCTAGCTAATTCAAGAGAACACAGTTCTCCCACTTGAGAAACAGTCGATAGCTTGCTACATTACAGGAATAAAAATGAACATAAATAAGCTGATAAAAATGAACTTGCACTGTTAAGTTTCACCTAGCATGATGACCTAGTACTACAAGAGAAACAAAGCAT
>VZRL01002253.1:191716-231222 GCA_013397895.1 Origma solitaria
TCCTATCAGTTTAGCTAACAACATGCCTTATTCCTAATCTCTGGTTATTGACATATATTTATACACTGCCAGTGAGGCACCAGTTTTTTACTGAAAAAAACTCAACCCTCCCCCCACCCTCAAGAACTGAACTATATGTTACATCATGTTGCACTATGAATATATTTATTTCATTTCAGTGGCTGCTTGAAAGACTGGCTGTATTTCAGGGTTTTTTCAATTCAATTATATAACACAAATAAGAAAATATTTATTACAAGTGTTCCTGAAAAATTGCAGTGATAAAAGAAATTCACAATCAAAAGGTAATGATTCTGAAGATTAAAAATTAACTACTACCATATATATAAAACAGATAAACATCTTTGTTTAATTAAAGAATTTATGAAGTTGGCAAGATGGATGTTCTTTGTCATTCTGGGCTGGATTGCCTCAGCCTTGCTCTATGCTCAGCGAAGCAGTAGGTTTTTCCTGCATGGCATTTTGCACTCATAGCCACCCCTGAATCTGTAGAAAAGTATGCAGTATTGCAGCTTGCTGATCCCTCCTTGCCCTGAGAACCATGGAAATTGCAACAAGAGAGAAGGCAAGCCCTCCCTTGCTGGGTTTGCCCAGACCTTACTGCTGCAGCCAAGAGCAGTCTGAGGCTACCTCAGCCTCTGCTGCTCAACCCTTCTTTTTCAGCCTGAAGGTGCAGCACTTACCAAAACCATGTGTATGTGTATTCACATTGTATGTGAAAACAAAAAAAAAAAAAATCCATAAGATCTCAAAGTTCTAGTAAACTGGATCTAGAACTCTGGTCTTTAAATACCAGCTCTCAGTGATTATGTTGACTAAGGTAAGTCAGTGGAGATGCACAGACTTGGAAAGACAAATCTATCAAGTGAAGGATTTCAGGAGCTCTTACATACTTTTCTGATAGATTAGTTGGAGTTGTTTGGGTTTTGGTTTTTNGAGAGAGAGAGAGAGAGAGAGAGAGGAGGGAGGGAGGGGGGAGAGAGTTTTCCTATCAGTTTAGCTAACAACATGCCTTATTCCTAATCTCTGGTTATTGACATATATTTATACACTGCCAGTGAGGCACCAGTTTTTTACTGAAAAAAACTCAACCCTCCCCCCACCCTCAAGAACTGAACTATATGTTACATCATGTTGCACTATGAATATATTTATTTCATTTCAGTGGCTGCTTGAAAGACTGGCTGTATTTCAGGGTTTTTTCAATTCAATTATATAACACAAATAAGAAAATATTTATTACAAGTGTTCCTGAAAAATTGCAGTGATAAAAGAAATTCACAATCAAAAGGTAATGATTCTGAAGATTAAAAATTAACTACTACCATATATATAAAACAGATAAACATCTTTGNCCTCCTTGCCCTGAGAACCATGGAAATTGCAACAAGAGAGAAGGCAAGCCCTCCCTTGCTGGGTTTGCCCAGACCTTACTGCTGCAGCCAAGAGCAGTCTGAGGCTACCTCAGCCTCTGCTGCTCAACCCTTCTTTTTCAGCCTGAAGGGGCAGCACTTACCAAAACCATGTGTATGTTTATTCACATTGTATGTGAAAACAAAAAAAAAAAAAATCCATAAGATCTCAAAGTTCTAGTAAACTGGATCTAGAACTCTGGTCTTTAAATACCAGCTCTCAGTGATTATGTTGACTAAGGTAAGTCAGTGGAGATGCACAGACTTGGAAAGACAAATCTATCAAGTGAAGGATTTCAGGAGCTCTTACATACTTTTCTGATAGATTAGTTGGAGTTGTTTGGGTTTTGGTTTTTTCTGAGTTATTTAGTTTTCATTAAAACCTCTGAAGTATGTGGGCATCCTAGCACCTTTCATCTGGAATCTGAGAAAGGAAACAGTAGCTTCCTTTAAAGGTTTAGATTGTTTTACCTTATACCATCTCTGGAATGATTTGAAGAACTCCAAGCAAGAAAGGTAAGATTAGTGCACATTTATTCTTTTCACTGTTTGAATACTAAAATCTTAAATTTTCTCTCTTCACCCTTCATAATAAGAGGAACATTTTATGGAATAAATTAAAAATTACAGTATGTAAGTAGTAATATCTAATTTCAGTTATCATTTTTGGGTCTCCTATACTACTTGGACATCCTAGTGGGTCATTCTCTCTATGACAGATTATTACTTGCGTTACTCTCTTAGCTTGGGAAATAGTAGACTAAATTATTTTGTCTGTCTATTTTAGACATCAAGTACAGGAGATATGGAGTTTTGAACAAGTTATTTTTCATCTCTGTATTTGGTTGTGTTCCAAACTGAGGTTGAATATAGCTTGTCCTTTTGATTTATATGCTTTTGCATGCAAAAAGTTGCATCTGTATATGTGGGGACAGAATTAGGTCCACTGGGTTATTACTGTTCATTGGAAAAAAAGCAGAAAATCGTCTGGTATTGCAGTCTTCCTAATTTAAAACCTGTGACATGTGGAAGGTAAGATCCATTTATGGACTTTAACTATATTCTTTTGAAGAATCTTATTTTTACGTTTCTGATGTCATTTAAAGGGCAAAGTGAGAATATATTAAAAGAAAATAATGTATCTTCATTCCTTCAAATAAAAAGAATGACCTTTTCCTGAAATTTGAAGTAATATGTTTTTCATTAAGTGTTTCATATTGTACAGTTTTCATCATGTGACTTAGCAGTAGGAATAGAATTGTTACTAACGGACAGATACATATGATAGCCCCTGCTTGAAGTGTTAAGTCAAAAAGTTTAAATAGCCTGCTGAAATGTTAGTTTTATTTGAAAGATGTCATGGAAGATCATTTGTTAGAATCATACCAACTTTGTTCTGCCAAATGAATTCTATAATCTTACATTTTGGGATAATTGTGGAAATATTATTAATTCTATTTTCTTTTTCCTATGTTAATGGATAAATCACCACTCCGTCAGTGTGCAAGGCTTTAAGGAATAAAAAATCATATTATAGTTTTCACGTATGAGGGAAAAAGTAAGTGGAATAGTCTCTAAGGTCGGGCTAATGCAGAAGAAGGAATAACCAAAGCACAGTTGACAACTAAGCGGGAAGACATACTTTAACCACAGGTCAAATCAAATTGCCTATAAAGAAAAACAAATTTGAATAAAGAAAAAGAAAGTCTTGGCCTATATACACAACCAAGTTATATAAAATAAATATTCGTTATGTCCCACAAAAGAATAAAAAGTGAAAATGAATTCTTACAATAAAGTATCACAGCTGCACACTAATGAACACATTGACAGCAAATGCACTCCAGGGAATCCTAGCACCTCAAACAAATTTAAAATAAAATAAATAAATAATAAAAAGAGAAGTGAGAGAAAAAGGAAACATTAATGAGAACTCAAGACAAGCTAGTTCTAAGAATAACACAATATGATTTACAGAATTCGTTTTCAGTGATTAAAATATAGATGAAAAAGACAGAGTTCCTGCTGTCTTTTGCCATCCTACAAACGATAAAAAACAAATAAGACTTTGGGAAAATTCAGTCTAAGATGCCTGACTTCATTTCAGATCCCCAAGGAAGTTCTCACAACTAGACATACTATTTTTCACATTACATTTTAACTTTAATTAATGAGAAGAGTACTTGTATTTGAATCTAGAAAAAAGAAAAAATCAAATGTCTTCTCCTTATGTATAGGGAACTCATAAGTAATATAAGCATATTTTCGAATTTTTCCTGTATTTGCTTCAGAAGAAGCATTTTTGCCAATAAAGTCTGTGAAAGAAATAACGTCACAATCATCTGTAAACTATCAATATGACAGTGGGAAACAAATAACTGACTAATCAAGAACACAGTACCCTACTATTGAATTACCTTATCTTAGTTTTATTATTTTATTAATCATGTTTCTGAAGCAACCACATGATATTATCGCCACATACAGACAGCAAAACCATTAATTTTTGTTCTACTACAAAAGAAACAGGATTTTGCAATCAAAGACAGCAGGAGAAAAAACAAAATACTTCCCAATAAATGAGATTTTGTTCTATCGAGAAAAGATTGAAAAAAATAATTATTTTTACATTGATTGAATGCATATTAAAATTGGTAGTTATCCAGATGTTGGTATGGAATTTATTTCTGTGTCTAATCTGCCTTTTTTTCTGGTGCATGCTATATGAAAGATAAGAAGTTTCACACATAATTTTTTAATTCTGAAGCTTTAGATTGTTCATCTTAATATTGAAAAGAAACCTGAAAAAAAGCTAACCAATATTAAAACTGTAACAAAAGGATAGTGTTGATTCATTTTCATTTATATGGGGTTTAATTGTGGAAATTCTGGAACAGCTCTCTTCAGAAACAAAATTTTTTATTGTTCTGTTCTGAGAGCAGTGTAAACATAATTAAAAGTAGAGAGAACCTTCCCAAATCAAGGAAAAAAAGCCTCTTTAGATATTTGAGATCAAGTATTTAACTGTGCTTGTAATCACTTTACTGAAACTAATAAGATCATTATTACTCTGTGTTTCCCAATAAATAAATAAACAATAAATAAATAAATAAATACGAGAAGGGGAAGATGCATGGCTGAGTCGATTTGGGTTTAATAAACATTGTCAACATGCAAACAAAGCTGTGTATTTCTATATTTAGCATTGTCTTTTCTACTGAGCAACAGTAGCTTTGGAGAATCAGAGAATATTACTTCTTAGGGAAAGATTAGGCTAAGAGGCTTAGTTACCATGGTTGTAGTATTTAGTATACATATTTGATAAGGTTTCCTATGTACTTCCTCCTATCTTGCCACTTTAATTTTATCATTCTATTTCTGCAGTAGAAAGGAAAATTAATAAGTGCCAGAAATTATGGTACTTCTAAAGCAGAATACAGCCTCCCATTCAAAAAACTAGCTATTCACAGTTTATTTGTTAACTTTTTAAATTTATGTCTCATAAACCTTTAGTTCAACAGGCAATGAAAGGAAGAATAAGGAAAAATCATTTCTCACAGAGACAGCTTGAATCTGAGGGTAAAAGTAGGGAACATAGCTAAAGATGGAATATCCTCATCTTTCTCAGTCAAAAGTAAGATGTTTTACTCACTGGCTTACTGCAGTACCTTCCAGGTATTGAAGTGAAAAGAAGGTTTAAATCTTCGGTTCAATAAGAAGCCTTGTTCCTGTACCACATACTGTACTATTGTGAAGAACACCAAATAGCGATTGTCCTTTGTAATACACCATAGATATTGTGTATAAATGGTTGTCACCATAAATTCTTAAACAAACAAATCATTCAAAACTCCCAACCAAAACTGCTAAAAGCCCCAACAAAACTCACTTAAAGCTGTCCCAGCTCAAACATTGAATAATCATAGCTTCGTTTTATGATTCTGTGCATGGGTGGTCTTGTTTCTTTTGACATTAAATGAGATTATATCATCAAGAAGTTTTTGTTATAGGACTGTAATTGTCCATTTCAGAGTGATATTGAGAAGAACATTTTTCCAAAACCCTAGACAGCTGTTACATGCTTGAAATATTTCTAGTTGAAAAGTATTTCTTAATTATTATTTCTTTCAATGTATTGAACAGGATAATAGAGGTAACGCTACATTTTTGAGTACTGTTTTCTTACATCTGTAAATAAGGAACTTTCAGTTTTGCTATCACTTAACTTCCATTCACCTTCCCTCTGAAAGAACATAGTTACATCTGATTGATACAGAATAGGAGTGAGAACATTATAACAAAGATTCTATAAATTTTTATATCAGTTTCAAAAGGAACCTTTTTCAAGGCAGAAAGAAATGAAACCCTGTGGGAGATACATGAAATTCTCCAACTTCAATTCCCAGAAGTAGGTTTATCACTATATTTGTACCAGTGGAAGAAGAGAAACATCCACGGCTTTATGAACCCCTAGTATTGAAAAACTATAAGTAGAACAAATGAAAAATCATGTATGTGAGAGGTTTCTTTTATTTACATATTATGTTTTAAACTGCTAGGTGCACTAATGTTTACTTTTCAAGTTTGCCTGAAGGAACTAGAAATGTACTGGGTTGAAAATAGAAAGCTTAAATTCTCACAAGAATATATCAAATCCTGACAGAGTTTTCAGGAAAAAAAAAAAAAAAGAAAAAAAAAGCTGTTAGGATTAGAAATAAATTAAACCAAAATGGTAAGTACAGTAACATTGGAGAAGAAAATGAAATTAGATCACCCAACTCTGAAAAATTGCTTCAAACCCATATGACTTTCAATATCTTATAGACATCTGAAGCCTTTATCAACTACTTTTCTATATACATTTTCTTATATAATATTTAACTTTGAATATTTAATTTCCTCTGTCCTTCAGTGACTCTTACACATGACTCATGCACATAAAACACAACAGTTGATAAAGAGGCATAGAAACATTCCAGTGTGTCAAACATGGCCATTTGTCAAAAGATTTCAGGAGGGAAAAAATCAAAAATATCTGTATACTGGATTAAGTATAAAACCTGAGAAATCCTAGAGTGGGAACACTCTTTTACTTTGGTTGCAGATTCTGAGTTATGGGGAAGAAACATACTCTACTGTATGATAGTATTCCAGTTGTAGAGTGTGCTATTATAAAGTGCCAGTGGGTAATATGGGACTGTTTAATAATTTGGAATTTCATTCCAGCTTTTTCTATAAGTTAACTAAGAAAATGATGCCAAATTGTCATTAAGTCATCAGGTTTCTAAAAGTTCTGGCGAAATCGAAGAAAAGTAGAGGATTAATTTCTACTCTATGCGGATTTCATGGTAAAATGCAGTTTGATTTATTCATTAAATGTGCATTTAAAAAAATGTCCATGTGCATGTTCCTATTCCGGATGAATACTAACCTACTTTCACTTTCAACATGTTAAACTTTGCAAATCTCTATAAGCCTTGTTGAATCTTTTCACATTCCAAATATATAAAAAGTGCCAGCTCTGTCTTAGACTTTATACATAAGAAATATTAGAATAAAATAAAATAGCCCCCCCAACATTTGAATAATAGAATTAATAAACATTATCAGCAAAACTTTTCAAAATTTCAATCTTCCTTTCAGTTTTCATAGTTCATCCCTGTTTTGGGGAAGAAATTAGATCATGGTTGGTTTAGCAACCAAATGTCCAATACAGGACGTGGAAGTGACGAAAATTTAAAAGCATTCTGGACCATTGCATTTCTTGATGATATAGGATGGTGAGCATTCATAATTCTCTCCCTTAGTCTCCCACCTCATGCATATCCATCATTCATTTCCATATCATTTATTGAAACTTTGAATAGGTGTCAAAACTTTCACTAGAATGTTTCAACTCTCAAATTTTGCATGTAAGCTGAGATGCTCAGTACAACCTGTTTAATACCGAATGAAATAGCAAAATATGGAAAATTTTACTGCAGACAACTGTTTTGCGTATGTTCTCGAAGTAATATGCTCAATACATATAAAGCACAATGTAATGGAGTATGAAGCCTGTACGTGAGCCAGCAGTGTGTCTGGGGGTCCAAGATGGACAGTGGCATCTTGGCCTGTATCAAGAATAGTGCGGCCAGCAGGACCAGGGGAGTGATGTACTCAGCACTGGTGAGGCCACACCTGGAGTGCAGCATTCAGTTCTGGGCCCCTCACTTTGAAAAGGATGTTGGGGTATTGGAGTGTGTCAAGAAACAGGCAACAAGGTTTGTGATGGATCTAGGAAAGACGTCATATGAGGAACAGCTGAGGGAGCTGAGTTTTATTGGTCCAGAGAAGAGGAGGCTCAGGGGGGACCTTATTGCTCTCTTCAAGTACCTGAAAACAGTTTGTAGCAAGCGGGGGGTCAGTTTCTTCTGTTGTGCCAGCAGTGAGAGGACCAGAGAAAATGGTCTTAAATTGAGACATGGGAGATTCAGATTAGATACCAGAAAAATGTTTTCACTGTTAGGGTGGTCATTGGAATAGGTTGCCCAGGGAGGTGGTAAAGTCACCATCCCTGGAGGTGTTTAAGACATGTCTGGGTCTGGCAATGGGTGATGTGGTTTAGTGGTTTAGGGTGGTAGGGCTGGGTTTACAGTGGTAGTACTGGGTTGGTGGTTGGGCTTGGTGATCTTACATGTCTCTTCCAACCTTGATGATTCTATGATTCTATGAAATACATTTGCTCTTTCTTGCCAATACTTTTAGGTCTGCTTCCATTTTACATTAGCAAAATGCAGATGTTTGAATTATTGGGCCACCTCTGAAGATCTGTTTTTTCTGTTTAAAAAACCCTCTTTCTCATTATGTGTCAGCGATGGATGCACGGACTTTGCTGGATGCAAGCAAAACCAGTTTTGTTGTCCAAGGCACTTCTTTATATACTGTTACAAACCAACAGTTAAACAGTTACAAACGCACAGCTTCTAGGGTTATATGTTTTGCTTTTCTTAGGGCTACAGATAAAGTCTCCTGGCTTAATTTACTGTTAACTATTATTCATGGGGCAAACACAGCCTTATCCTACACTTTTGTGTTGGCTCCTGCTAGACAAGACTTGTTTGTTGCTCCCAAGGTTTTACAGTAACTAGAGCTAAAAGATCACTACTGCTATCTGATTCAGTGGCGACACTCAGAACCCCCACAATTATGCTGCACACAGTAAAATACACTATGTTTATTAACTCCTGTCCTTTTTTTTTTTTTAATAGCTTTTCCTTTTCAGACAACACAAATATAAAAGTTTAAATCTTTCCATTAAATTCTAGATTTAATTTGGTTGAGTGTGCCTGAAAGACTAGAACATCAGCGAAATAGAGGTAAAAGACACTCCTAAGGGAATAAAAAACCCTCAACACTCCCCACACACTCACTAAAATGTACAAACAAGGAGATATTTCTATCTAGTGCTTAATCCACAGTATCAGAGAAACAGCAATAAATCCCTATGTTATTACTTTAGTTTTTTCCTGTCCGAAGTTTTACTCCTGAAGCAAACTGGCTGCAGCAACTAGATGTACCCTTTTTATCTCGAGAAAGATTATTTAACTGGCTTCAGGCAAATTGTATTCATACTTTTCCTCTGTTCCCTTGTTCTGCATGGAGTTCCCCCCTTGGGAGACCGTCCTCCACAGACTACTCCAATGTGAATAATCCCAGTGGGCTGCATTAGTTTGTGAACTCTTTCAGCATGAGTCCTCACAGGGTCACAAGTCCTGCCAGCATACCTGCTCCAGGGTGGGCTTCTCTCTCCACAGGGCCACAGGTCCTGCCAGGAGCCTGCTCCAGAGTAAGTTTCCCACAGCTTCACAGCCTCCTTTGGAAACATCCTTCTGCTACAGAGTGGGGTCCTCCAGGGGCTGCAGGTGGATCTCTGCTCCATTGCCCTCATCCATGGACTGCAGGGGCACAGCTGTCACTCCATGGTGCACACATCGGGCTGGAGAGGAATCTCTGCTCTGATGCCTGGGGAACCTCCTCCCCCCCCCCTTTCTCATCAGTCTTGGTCTCTGCAGGGCAGTTTCTCTCAAATATTCTCAGTCTTTTCTCTGTCTCCAGATATGCTATCCCAGGGGCTCTATCGCCACCACTGATGGGTTCATCCTCCATCAACAGCAGGTCTGTCTTGGAGTCAACTGCCATTGGTTCTGTTGTACATAAGAGAAGCTTCCAGCAGATTCTCACAAAAACTAATCTTCATCTCATGCACGATCAAAGCCCTGCCATGGAAACTCAGTACACTTTCAAACAGTTCTCTATTTTTCACTTTTGTCTATAAAAATAATTTTAATTGCTTCATTAGAACTGCAAAAGAATTATTTTTAGGAAATATTACTAGTAGACTCATCCAATCATAAATAAATCCCATAAAACAGCTAGAAATCTCCTAGAATTCACTGGAATAGGGTTTTCTCTTTTCTAATTTAAAAAAATTCTGATGAGGATGTCTAGATGGGTAAGAGGTGATTTTCATAGATACTAAGAATCTCTTGCTCTGTCATTGGTGATGAGTCGCACTGTGAAGAAGACCTGAAGAATTGCAATTTATACAGACTGAGAAAAGGAAAGAAAGGTTAGAAGCACCTTGAATTTAAACACAAGAAATATTAAACTCTATAAAAAGAAACACTCTTGTGTTAAAAGTGCATGAATAACCAAAGGGAAAAATTCAAGCTGTATCAGAATATGCCCTATATTCTGTATATTCTCTGAGTGGTAAGACATAGGAATCAATTAAAGAAAAAATAGATGGGGGAAAAGTGTTCTTTTCTCTTTGTTTGCAGCTGTAATGCCAGGCATAATAAAGACTTAGTACTAGATAGCCTTAAATGGAATTCACTAACATTAACAGAAATAAACTTAATTTATTATTGCAAGTGTAATTTTATTTTGTGTGTTGGTTTTTCATGGCTTGGTTTTGGTAGCAGCGGTCTACAGGGGTGGCTTCTGTGAGAAGGTGCTGGAAGCTTCCGCAAAGTCCAGCAGAGCCAATCCCTGGTGGCTTCAAAGATGAACATGCTGCTGGCAAGGCTGGGACAATTAGAAATGGTGGTAACACCTCTGTGATAACAGATTTAAGAAGAAAGAAAAACAAAAAGATGTTGCTCAGTTTTAATTATGACAGAGAAGAGTGGAGTGAGACCATGTGAGAACAACTCTGCAGACCCCAAGGTCAATGAAATAGGAGAAGGAGGTGTGCCAGGCACCGGAGATGAGGCTCCTCTGCAGGCTCTGGTAAGGACCATGGTGAAGCAGGTGGTCCCCCTGCAGCCCATGGAGGTCCACGGGGATGCAGAGATCCACCTGCAGCCTGTGGAGGAGCCCCACACCAGAGCAGGCACATGCCTGAGAGGAGGCTGTGACCATGTGGGACACCCATGGAGAGAGGGGCCCTGCTGGAGCAGCCTGTCCTTGGAGGACTGTACCCCATGGAAGAGTGACCCACATCTCAGCAATTTGGGGAGGACTGTTGCATGTGGGAGGGACTCATGTTGCAGCAGTTTTGGGAGAATTGTTGCTCGTAAGGTAGACTCACATTGGAGAAGTTCACAGAGAACTGTCTCCCATGGGAGGGACCCCACAGCATAGCAGGGGAACGACTCCTCTCCCTGAGCAGTGGGAGAAGCCTCGGGTGATGGACTGACCAAAACCCCCATTCCCTGCCTCCTTGAGCTGCTCGGATGGGAGGTAGAGCTGGAAGGAGGGAGGGGTAGAGGGAAGGTGTTTCTAAGGTTTGTTTTATTTCTCATTATCCTGCTCTCATTTTCTTAGTGTAATAAATTCACTTCATATCTCTAAGTTGAGCCTGTTTTACCTATGATGGTGTTTGGTGAGTGATCTCTCCTGTTCCTTACCTCAGCCCATGAACACTAAATTCATTAAATTTTGTCTTCTCTGTTCAGCTGCAGAGGGGAGTGAGTGAGTGGCTTTCGTGTGTGCCTGGAATCCAGCCAGAATCAACCCACAACACTGTTTCATTAATGAGACATATTATTACAAGTATCAGATCATGAAAATCATGGAAACTCAAAAGTGGTTTTATAACTACATTCTGACACTTTCCTTTATGTTTGCCATTTGTCCAGTGTTTTTTGGTTTTTTGTTTTTTTTTTTTTTTTCTTGTAGTGCTTCAATAAATCAAAGGAACTCTTTGGCTGAAAGAATGTTTAGGTAAACAGGAAAAGAAAAACCCCCAAACGATCTAGAGCCAATGTCAGTGCTGTGCTAGTAATAAGAACAACCTGTTCTTGGGAAAGTTAGATTTATGTTTTTTCCATTGTTTAGAATGATTCATCTAGGTTTTCTAATACTTAGGATATCAATTGATTTACTTGAGTTGACCTCTTGTACAGGGGTGAATGCTTGCCTACACAAAACAAAATTTCCCTTTGCCTCTGGATAACTGTGTCTTAGTATATCTCTTGCAAAGCTGAAAAGCTTTTGACCAAATTTATCAAATCAGGTCTTGACTTTGAAAGTGTTGGAGTGAACATATCATAAGCGTCTTCAAATCTGCACAAGGAATAAGCAACAATCAAGGAGACAAGTGGAGCAAAACTACTTTATGGAATAGATGTGCTGTGTAACAGAGCCTGTGATGCTTTTCTTCCTATCACACAGACTGGGGAAATGGAGCAGTAATTCTCCTTTTAGTTTTTAATTTGTTCCTTTGTTTGTTTGCTTTTCTGCAATGCTGGGTTTTCTCCCAAAAGAAGCTAGAACTGTAAAGGGACAGTGCACCAATTTTCTTGAGACAACCAATATGCTTCTGGGGATCTGAAACTGGCATAAGCATCTGCACAGACACAACCTTTTAGATATTGCCATCATTCCCTGCAAATTTTTCATTATAATGTCTTCCTTACCGTGAATGAAATTCACTCAAGATGCCCTGGAAAGCCATCTGCGGCATGTAAGTTCAGAAGAGTATCTAGTACAAACAGAAAAGCAAGCGGTGTCAGTTTTAGAGACAAAGTTTCAGGAGGAAGGACTCTGGGATGAGTGCTTCCTCCTGAAGGGAAAAGGGCTTCCCCTCTTGCCTCCACCAATGAAACAATTAACTGCAGCAAGTGAAAGTGGAAAAAACTGAACCATTTATTAACACAGGAAAAAACCTGAACTATTTACTAACACAAAATAAAACCAGGAGAAAAACAAAGAGGAAAAAAAGGAAAAGGGTGCCCACAAGGAGTCGACAACAGGTCCCCCCAGTCTCTGGGAAGGGGAAGGGGAGTCCACTCAGTAGCTTAGAGGAGGGCAGATGGGAAAAAGAAACCTCATTGACTCCTGAACGCCAGTCCTCCTCCTGCTGCAGCAGGTGAAGCTGGTGGAATCCGGTGGCTCCGCTCCTTCACTCACTGGCATGGCCTTCCTTAGAGTTCCGACCACACCGGGGCCACCTCTGCTGGCTCCCTGAGCTGGAGAGGAGGGAAGGAAGATAGGGAGACCAGGGGGAGGAAAAGAACAAACAAATGAAACTCTTTCCTAAGCTCGCAGGGAAGAGCAGTATAGAGGGCAGTGCCATGGTCTCTCTGAGAGCCCTCGACCCCTCCATCTCCCTCTCTGTCTCCGCCTCTCTCCCCGAGCCATTGGACTGAGCCGTTTAACCAACACCTGCAGGTGCTGGTGTGGTTGAACCAGCCCTGGCTCCGGCTCCACCCCCCGGGTCCATCAGCTGTTGAACTGAGCCACCACGGGCGGCCTCAGTTGAACTGACTGCTCAGCCGGCCTTCAGCTGACCGCAAGGTGTGGCCTCGGTTGAACTGACTGCTCAGCCGGCCTTCAGCTGACCGCCAGGTGTGGCCTCAGTTGAACTGACTGCTCAGCCGGCCTTCAGCTGACCGCAAGGTGTGGCCTCAGTTGAACTGACTGCTCAGCCGGCCTTCAGCTGACCGCCAGGTGTGGCCTCAGTTGAACTGACTGCTCAGCCGGCCTTCAGCTGACCGCAAGGTGTGGCCTCGGTTGAACAGAAGGTTAGGTCGGCCATTTAATGGACCCTGGCTCCGCCCCCACCCCCCCCACCGGGTTCATCTTAAAGGCACAGCAGCTCTGGGCATTAAGCAGACAGGTAAGGAATAATGTAGCTTCCTAATGTCATCCCAGGACACAAGAACATGCATAGTAATATTTCTGCAATTAATACATGTTGCAGGAAATGTCCCTGAAATGGCATAAAGGAGGTTACAGCATGCAGATGCATGATTGGATTTATCTGAGCTCTAATCCAAGCACATAGTGGCTTGCATGTCCTACTACATATACAGCCTAGTATATAAAACCATCCAGGTGGTGCAGGCCTCATAATGAATTGCTGTAATTAATATTGTAATGAAAGCTAAGGAATTTCGCATTCCCTAGACGAGTTTGCTTTGCTAGAAGGAAATCTTTGGATGGATGTGGCTTACCTGGGGTTTGCTCTGTATTCAGAGGGATGAATTCAGATGGAAATATTTTATCCTTCAACTTCAAAACATGTCCTCTTCTTATCAGTATCAATTTACAGCTCAAGATTCCTCTTGCTTGATTGCCTGCTGCAATATAGGAGTAAAATTGGCATCTTTGCTGCCAGGCTGTGAAAAATGAAGCGATTATAGTCTTGACAGAGCACTGTGGAAAATTCTGAGTTTCTGGTGTTGATGTGGGAGATTTTGTACTCTGGAATTATCAAACCAGCATGCTTTAAAAGCAGTCACTTCACTCAGAAATGTACCATCTAACTACACAACAAAGATAGCTCTATTAAATACAAAATTATAATCTCAAAAGAAGTATAGAGCTTAATACAGAAAGCTTTCAATAACTTACGTATTTTACTGCAATCATTTACTTCTAATCATCTTGTAAAGATTTTCAGATACTCATCTATAAAAAATAAATTGTAAAACTTGGAAACAAAAATTCTGTCAATCATTGTGAATCATATAGTGTAGCTAGTGATGAGATGATACATTTAAATGAATGTAGGAAAGGCTAGCGTTTCTTAAAAAGAGAGTAAATGAATGAGGGAAGGAAGATTAGAGATAATGTATATAAAGACAGTTTAGATTACTCTGTAGGATGGACTATCAAAACAGATTGGAAATAACTGGGGTTTAAATTGGTTAAGATTGGATATGATAGTGGATATGACTTTGATACAGGTTTTGAAATCAGTAACTGCTGTGCCATAAACTAGAATTAAAGATATGATTGACAAATGATAAACAAAAAAATGGAGATACCATTTACTGAATACAAAAGGTTGGCTATTTTTTTGTTTTCTATGTGACAGATCTACTAGGAAGATTTTGGACTTTTCAGTTGTAGTGTTTCCAAATACAGAATACAGGAAAAGTAGAATAGTCTGTTAGCCTGCCAAATAACATTTATTTGCTGAAAAAGAATAAATGCAGAGTGACACTAGCTATTATGTCATGATGACTGGTTAGATGAGTTTTTAGAGAATATTTAGACATCTCGATAAGAGATCCTAACATTTCTTTGCATCATTACAAGGAGCATATTTTCTGTTCTTTGTATGTAAACTGGTACAAAAGTCTTTCCTGGTAATTTCTTCTAGGACAAGAACAAATGGCCTCAAGTTGCATCAGTGGAGGTTTAGATTGGACATTAGGAAAAAATTCTCCACTGAAAGTGTTGCCAAGCCCTAGAACAGGCTGCCCAGGGAAATGGTTGAGTCACCATCCCTGGAGGTATGTAAAGATGTTCACTGGTGGACTTGGCAGTGCTGAGTTAATGGTTGGTTGATCTTAAAAGACTTTAAATCATTCATGATTCTATGATCTCATCTGGAAGTTATTTCCATAATAGCACTGATAATATTATTTTTCTAGAGCTCTCTTAAGAAGGTTGATAGCACTGCTATGCTATAGATCTGTTAGAAACAAATGTCAACTCTTAATACGGTGCTGCAACAAAAGACAAAGGTAGTCATGGTCCCTGAAGCCGAAGAAGCCAAAAAAGCCAAATTACTTTTAAGATGTCTTCAGACAATGAGAGTTACAACACCATTAGGTGGCGTTTAATAACTATCATTAAAAGAAAACAAAACCATTTGTTAGGTCACATCAGGTTACTGTCATCAATAATCATAATAATACATTTGAATTACATTATTTTTAAAGAAATCTCCTGCTTTATGAAATAGCAATTTCCTGGATTGTTCAATACAGAAAAGATAGGGAAATAAACACCGTTTTTTACATTATCATCGGTCGAATGATTATTTTCTGAATTTCAATAGTATACCATCTATTAAGGATAATTTAAACTCTTTTATCAGCTTTTTACTTTATTCAGTTTTATATTAAAAATAGTTCAAAAATATGTGACAATTTTATAGTAACAAAGTATTTGTAATTTCCAAGTAACATATAGTTTTATTTTGATAAGAAAATTGTATCATACTGAAATATACTTGCTCTTAATTACCCTTTAAGAGAACATTTTCTGGGAATTATTTTTTTGTTCCTTGTTGATTTTCTTGCTGATTGGCCTAAAAAGATGCAATCAAATTCTTCAGTACTTCTGAAGGTCATCTCTGATCACCTTTCCAAGTCCCTGTAATAATTATTTTTTTAAGTAGAGTTAGAATGCCTTAACCCACAGTGAACCTTTTTGGCTTTTTTCCTGTGTTTTCCCAATCTATCCAGGCAGTTTTTATGTGCATAGACACAATGTATGATCAGTTTCCTAACTGGTGTTTCTGATTCATGTATCCCCGTTATTTGGAGGATTCAGGAAAAGGCCTCTGATTTGTCAATATTTGTATAGTTTTTTCTAAACCCAGACTTTGTGAATTTTAAGTGGGAAAGAAGTTCTGCATCTAGGAAGGAACACCCAATACACCAATACATGCTGAGTGGCAGGTGTGCAGAAAGCAGATTGTCAGAAAAAGACCTAGAGGTCCCAGTGAGAACCACATGGAACGTGAGCAAGCAAAGCACCCTTGCAGCCAAGAAGACTGATGGGATCCTGGGCTTCATTAGGAAAAGCGTTGCCACTGGGTTGAATGAGATGATTGTTTCCCTCTTCTCAGCACAGGTGAGGCCACACCTGAAGTACTGTGTCCAGTTCTGGGCTCCTCAGTACGAGACATGCCCATAGGAGAGTCACTAAGGGACTGCAGCATCTCTCGTATGATGAGAGATTGAGAAACCTGAAACTGTTCAGCCTGGAGAAGAGAAGGCTTGGGGGGAGGACTTGGTGGGGAGGGAGGATGCAAAGCAGGTGGAGCTAGGATTTTTTCAGGGATGTTCAGTGACAGCAACAGAGGCAAAGGGCATAAACTGAAACACAGGCTGTTCCCTCTGAACATCACAAAACACAGCAGCAGTGAGTGACCTCTGACAGTCATTTAACCAGGGAGGTTGTGGAGTTTCCCTGCTTTGAGGTATTCAAAAGCTATCTGGACATGATCCTGGACAATCAGCTCCACATGGTCTTGTTTTAGAAGAGGAGTTGAACTGGATGACCTTCAGATGTCCCTTCCGGCATCACTATTTTGTGGCTCTGTGATTCTGTGACTTTACACAATGGCTCTGTGTCTAAAGATTAATCTATTTTAATTTGGAAAGGGAATGTTAATGCATTTTCTATGAAAAAAAAAAATTATAAAAACACTGCAGAAAACAATTCTGAAGCCTTTAGGACAGAAAAAGCAAAGACATTTTTTTAGGTTTACTCATTCTTAGAAAGTTTTCAAAAAATTCAAAAAATTCAAAAAATCAGATCAACATTTTTAAACAGAAGGTGCTGAGATTAAAGGAGGATATTTTATTTTCCCTAATGTCCAAACTTGTTTCAAGAATCTCAGAACTTATTTGTAAATTTCTGAAACAGCTATATAGCACTAAAAAGAGAGATACAGTGAGAATATTAGGACTGTTTAAATAATTACATCTGATTATATTAGAGAGTGAAAAAAACTTCAAAAATTTACCACTCATGTTGGAAGGAAAACAAACAAATCAAAGTCTCATATACACAGCCTTGGAGTGATCAAATTGAAGTCTCTGCTCTGAAGCATATTTCATTATTGACAGACACTGTAAGAAATAGGAGGAAACGAGTGATACCCTATGCCTTCAGCATAACTTATGTGGTATGCAGAAGGGAGTGAGGTAGGGTGTGAAACTGTAGCTTGAGCTTTAAAATAGACTCTTGTCTCTGTGTCACAAATATTACAGAGGATCCCTGAACACTATATTACTGGCCTAATTAATAATTCTCAGAAGAAGTTGGATCCTACAGGCAAGGTCTCTTTGATTGAGAAGCTCCCACAAAATGCAACATTTTGATAATTTGGTGTATTCTAGAAAACAACATTTTCTTTGGAAATTTTCCAGCTACCTACCTAAAACTTACACAGGAGATTTCCTTTTTATTTTATTTGTTCCAGAAAAACTAAACACAACAATACAAGAACTGCTTGAATTCAAGTATTTTTATCTTACATTTTTGCACTTGAAAGAAAGCTTTGTCAAAAGTCTAGAAAGGCCAGAATAGCAAAAAAATTACCTAAAAAGAAGACAAGACTTTGACAGCCTCATGAATCATAGCTTTGAAGAAAATAAGGCAGTATTCAGAAATATAAGTTATTTGTGTCTTTATTTTCACGGGTCTGGAATCTTATTTTTTATTTTCATCTTATTGAATATAAAAATTAATCCTGTATGTGTAAATTGATATCATAATTGCAAATTTTGGCACAGCAGTTAAATAGGGTATGTGAATGCACTTATGAAGTATGAAGATGTACACACCATAACCAGAGAGGACATGTTAAAAATATCTATTGGAGTAGTGTTTTTCCTCCATTTGCATTTCCTTTTTAGGCACTGGGAAATTCCTTCCCACTTTTAGCAAGGAGTTTGGACCTATGGCTATCCTGTCCTGAGAAAATGGACCCAGCCAGAAAATTCTTTCCCAGGCATAAATTATTTCATGCCCTATTACTTCATAAAATAAGACAGAACATTGAGATCTCTTCCAGAAAAGAAGCAGCATCTTTCTGCACAAGTGTAGAAGAAAGGCAAGTCTTTGCTACCTGAACAAACATTCATAGTCTGGAAAGTCAATGAGTTAGTGTTTCATGAAGTTATACATTGACTTGCATTTAATACCCTGAATTTCTTTGAAAGGAAGATTCAAATGTTGAAAAGTCTGTGAAGACAGCTCATTACTACTAATTTCCTAAAATCTGAAAGTTTTCTTTAAAGAATGTTACTTGAAGAATTTATTCATTTTATTAATTCATATGTATTTCAATTCACTTTCTTCATTCATATTTATTTATCATTTATTTCTTCATACATGCTTAGTCTTCCTGTAGAGATATGTATAGAAGAAGATAGAAGGCACAGAATATACTGCAAGGTTTTTGCTGCTTCTGAGATGAGTAACGGAAGAATTCTGAAAGTACAATTGCAACATTTTTCATAAAAATCAACAGAAGGCTTCAACTGTCAGTTGTTGAGCTACAGGATTTAGTAGAATGGGTTAGGAGCCATCATCTGCTGACAGGTCATAGCACCTTTTCTCTTCAGTTGCCAATATATTTTTGAGCTTTTATGTGCTGTAACATCTTCTGCAGAGTTGTCAAAACAATGCTAATGCCTGAGCACAGTTCAGGTCAAGCAATCTCTACCTCTCATCTTTGTCAAATGAGCCATATACTCTGGCAAAGATAAGAAATGTTGAAAAGCTAAGCCATAAAAAATTCAGATGGGTGATTGGTATTTCTGAAGTGCCTCACTGCCGTCAACATAAAGGGAGCTCCTCCAGGATGATCATTTCTCACTGTTGCCACTACAGTGTAAAGGCAAAGCTTCCAGTTAAAATAATCTTGAAGCTCTTTTTCTGACACAGTTAAGCTGTACTTCCAAATAAGAAGCCAAAAGAGTAGAACAAATCCTCACTACTCTGTTGTCATTATTTCCCTCTCCCCCAGCCTTTGGCAGCTTTACTCTCAAAAGCTTTCATACCTGTAGTACATAAGAATGATTGAGTTCATCTTTACCCAAGATTTTGTTTAATCACCTTTCAAAAGTGATTTGTGTCTGTGACCTTCCTAGCATCCTGAGAAAGAAATTCTGGGTTTCTAAATCAATTCATTACTTTCACAATATTGTTCTTTCTACGTAATAAGACATCAAACTATAGTTGAAATCTAGAATGATTTAACAATGATGTCATTGGGCAGTGTTGTATGATTCAGCATACAGACCTTTTTTGTGAGTTGTAGCTGAAAAAGCACACTTAGATGTGTAGAATCTACAAAGAAACAGCATGAACTTCCTATAAGTCATTTTGCTCAATATGTATAGATGCTCCCTATATTCTTTAGTTTTCTGTTTTCTAGAAGCACTTCTACATACCTACAGAGAAAGAAAACATTTCCATCTCTAGAAGTTTTCATCAGACTCCACAGTACAAGTGTGGATGGATCTGATTCCTTCAAGCCTGTTTCCTTGGCTACCTGACCAAATAATAATTCTAATTAAACAACTTGCAACGAGAAATAATTTTGCTGGTTTGTTTGGTTCTTTTTATTTGTTTGTTTGTTTGCTTTGGGTTTTTTTGGGCTTGGGTTTTTTTTTGTTTGGTTGTTTTTTGGGGGTTTTTGTTTGTTTGTTTTTTGGTCGGGTTTGTTTTGTTTTGGGATTTGGGTTTTTTTTGGTTGGTTGGTTGGTTTTTGGGTTTTTTGGGGTTTTTTGTTTTTGGGTTTTTTGGGGTTTTTTTGGTTGGTTGGTCTTTTGTTGTTTTTTTTGTGTTTGCTGTTGTTGGTTTTGGTTTTGAATATCAATTTCCTGAAGAGCATGTATCGAATGAGAATTTAGTTTGTGGTCAATAACAGAAAGGTCTAATAGGGTGCCAAAAATTCTAAGAGCTAAGGCAGGCATAAGATGTGGGAAGATCAAGCTTTTGGTAGTTTTTCACTCTGTTGAACTCCCCATCCTCCAGTAAGTACCTGAAATACTTCATTACTTGTTGTTTGCTGTATTTAGTAATTTTTCTAGTCATACAAGTCATATGACAGATGTAAACCAAATCATTTTAGGAATTCTGAAAATTATGCTTGTATTCCAATATCTGTTAATAAAGAGTAAAATGTTTTGTGGGATGTGTATGTATGATAACAAATGTATTTCCCTACACATTTCTTCAGCTTCCCATTTTACCAGAAAACCAATTGTGTGAATTCCCTATATGAGGATTTGAAAAATATTTTATAAGAGAAATTCAAAATTAATATCATATATACGTGGGTGTGTGTGTGTGTAGTTAAAACTATCATATATTATAATCCATGCCAATCAAAACAAATAGAAATTGTGAAGTTGGATTTAATTTTTCCATACGTATACATATATATGTGTGCACATACATATATATGCACATGGAAGAATGTGTTGTGTCTGTGCGTAAGTGTAAATCCTTAAAACCTTTTCATTGTACTAAGGCTAAATAATCTGCTGAAAATCAGTTTCAATGTATTTTTTCCAGTGGAGTTTTAATTCATTATCTTATTGCTGACTTTCTTGAAGAATAAGATCTGTTCCTAAAGCATGATTAAAACATGAGAAATGATAAATTTTGAATGAATACATTGTTCAGGATGTTTATGTCCTTTCAAAGTTAATGAATGAAAATCAATCCAAGTTCCATTGTTGAGCAGCTATTTTCTACCCCCAACTAAACTAGAAATACTTTAGTCAGTAAAAATACAAAGACCAATAGCATTTTTAAGTGTTAAATCAGACAAGTAGATTTTCAATTTCACCCCAAAGCTAGAGAGTGATATTTTACGATTGAAAGAAAAAGCTCCCTTCCAGGCCTACAAATCTCCAAAGGCAAGAAAAAAGACGTGGGTTCAGGACTAAAAGGTCAAGAGAATGGATGTTGACAATCTTAACAGCTGGATTGAATTTATCAGTTGGCTATTACAGCCCCAAATTAAATGGCATTTCGTGGCATTTTTTTAGTTTGTTTTTCTTGCAAGACTACAAATTGACTCTTTAAATTAAAATACGTAATAATAATAAATATGGGCTATTTTGTTGTCCACTATGTGGAACTAGCAAAAATGTTTAACTTCTTTGAATAGGCCATGAGATTAGAGCTGGTTAAAAAATATTGACAGGAAATGCAATATTTCAAGGAAATATTAAATCGTATCAATACTTCATATAGAAATCAAGAGTCCAAATAATTCAGTTTCCTAGGTCTTCCAAATAAATTTGGAGCGATTTTCACAGGCTCCTACAACTCATTTTACAAATTTCTGCTGCTCTCCATCTGCTGAGTTGTTTGTCTCTCCAGTCCTGTGACACGACAGCTGTTCCTCCTGTGAACCAGCCAAAAAGACCACAACATTGGTGAGCAAAGCAGCCTTCTCAGCTGACCTAGAACAGAGGTCCCAGGGAATCAGACAGCAGCACACCCAGGTGTCAGGGCACCAGCTTGACCAGGTTTGCAGGAAAATCCAATTATTTAGTCAAATGCATTTCACAGGTGAAGGTTTCAAGGTTTCTTTAGCAACTGGCTTTTTTTTCTCCTGGTCTGCAGCTTTGACCAAGCATCTCCCAAGCTTTCCGGATAGCTGGAGCAACTCCCTTCTGATGTAGCTGTTCACCTCATTGCCAGGCTCATTGGATTACTGACATCCCAAAAAGATAGAAATAGTTCTACAAGCATCTACATTCTATTAGCAGCTCTAGAAACTACTGTCCAATGCTCCCCTTGCTGACTCATAGAGCCCACTTAGGTAATGCGCTGATTTGCAGAAACCTTGTAAGAAAGCAATTCATTAAAGAACAGCTGGAGAAATTTGGAAACAGTGCAATCCTGCGGGATTTCAGTTCCACTAAATAAAACCCAATACTTCTAAAATTTTCATGTTTTGAATCAGTTTGCAGCCTTTTCTAAATGTTACACATTTTGCAGGTCAGACATTTTGTTTTAGGCAGCTTATGCAAGCATAAACTTACTATTGGCTTTGCAGAGCTATCCTTAGGGAAAAAAAGAAAAAGTTGGAGAATTCAACATTCCAGTCTTTTTTTAAAGTATAAATTATGTAATTGGCTGTCTGCAATGGTGAGAGTAACTTATTTTTCAGTAGATGCACTTAATTATAATTCTGCTTCTTTTTACCAGTCATTCTGGTATGGATTAAGATAAACATCCTAATCCTTACATTTATATTTTATTTCACCCTCTTTCAGACAAAATTTTTATCTAATATTTTCACTCTATTGACATTAAGTAGGATTTACTGTCACTACCACTGGTTAGTGCTGTGTGTTTACCGATTATTTTCCTCTGCCCCAAGGGGTACCAAACTACTGGATATTCCAATTTTATGCCTGGGGTCTTAGAAGCATTAGCTATACTGCTCAGACTGTGCAGCCTGAAGTCTGGTGCACTCCAGGTCTTAACTCTAAGTGCCTATATCACTATATTTAATTAGTTGTCTGAACTCTGATTGCCTAATATCCTAACGTGTTTTTATCTGCTATGCTTGGTACTGTGACTGCTTCTTGTGAGAGACACCAAGCTACTTTATCTAGCCATCACTACCAATAAGGTGGTTTCTACAGCCAAACGGATACATTTAGGGAACGTAAACATCTGCTCCAGTGTTCTGACAAGATCAGCACCTCTATCTCTGTATTGATCATGACTAGAGATAGAATTTGCTGAAATGAGTACTAAGCTGAATAATTTTTCTCAGAGCTCATAGAAGATATGAGTGCAAGATTCACCTTATTGCTTGTAAATTAAAGTCTTAATTATGGAACCATCTTTCCACTTTGTCCCTGTATTGTTTCTGGTCTTTGTGTTCTATTGCTAGTCCTTATTACTTCCTACTCCTTCAACAAATTGTACTCAATTTAAAGAGACAATAACTTCCTTAGAGTCTTTAGGCCAACCCTAGAGTCATTAGCTAAACACTTTCAATGATTATTGGAACATGGTAAGGCTATTAATATTTTAACTTTTAATAGTATGCATATCCCTAGTTAGTTTCCAAGGATAGAGTTAGTTTTCACTGCTCCATGCTAACTTAATTCATTCACTGCTTCGCTGAAGTGTAACAATGGTCACAGACAGGTACTCCAACAATCCCCTTTCCTCAGAGATGTGAATATATTGGTGTATGCTTTTGTCTTCAAAAAGTAATATTTTAGCAGAATGTGAATAGCTTTAGTGCGAAAACCTAGGTGGCAAAAAAACCCCACAATGCTCAGGCCAGGATACTGTAGCAAAGATTCCCAATTATATTTTTATCTACTATTCAAGCATGTGCCAAAATAATTTATTTGTCTTAATGGGGTTTTTCAAACAATGAATAACGGTTTGTGTATCTGTCAGAAAAATAAATTCTGAGTAAATCTAGGTGGGAGAAATAAGGTCTGTTAACAGAAGAAATACTACCTTTGCTGTAAAATTTTCCACATTTGAAATACACTTCTTAAGGGATCTAATAAAGCAAAACTAACAGAAAAAATAGAGAAAATTTGTGAATGTGCCTTACAATGTACACATATTACTATAGATTTTCACTTAAATATATAAGTACTAACACCTCTCCCCAGAAAACCCCTTCTATTTTTTTTAAACTTCATAAAATTAAATGTTTCCTCTTTTCCAATTACCTGCAACTTCACCTGACTAAACTAAATGTCCATTTTGATAGAGTTAATTCTTGCTAATGACTTCTGTAAGCCTTCCTTTGTCCCCTGATGCAGTCACTGCTTCACCGAAGGCCACTAAGTTGGTCAGACAGGACTCGCCCTTGGTGAAGTCATGCTGGCTGTCCTGAATTACCTCCTTGTTCTCCATGCACCTTAACACAGCTTCTAGGAGGATCTTTTCCAGGATCTTCTCAGGCACAGAGGTGAGGCTGACAAGGTCTTCCTTTCTGCCCTTTTTAAAAATGCATTCAACGTTTTCATCCTAGAATATTACTGAAAAAAAATATGATGAGTAGCATGAATTCTATAATGTTATTTTTATTCTTGCTAATAAAGAGACAGGTTATCAGTTGAGTAACATTTTATTGAGAGAGCAGTTCATCCTCTCAAAATCAACATATTAAACCTGGTCCTGGATTAAGATTAAGACAGTTTACTCCTTCAAGATGTTGATTTCCTGAACATGTGAAATAATTTCATGGCTTTGAGCAACAGTAAGTAATTGCAGCACACCGAAGTGTCACTGTCATATACAATAGACTCATGTTTTTAAATATATACATCTGGACAGTGTAGGTCTTTTAAATCACAGTATTTCTTGTTTAAAATAATGTCCCATCACTAGCTCTCATAAGAACACATCAATGCAGCCTCAATTAGTTTAATCTTTTATGAAAAAGGAAATATTTTGCCTAATCTTGAGAACCCTCTCTTGAATACAAGTTACAAATCTTCCAATAAAGTTATTTTACTTTTTGTGACGCTCAGCAGGTATTAATCAGACTGACACACGCTCCATTCAGAAAGAAGTAAAATCATAGAATCATAGAATCATAGAATCATAGAATCATAGAACAGCTTGGATTGGAAGGGATTTTAAAGATCACTTAGTTCCAACCCCCATGAGCAGGGACACCTTCCACTAGACCAGGTTGCTCAAAGCCCCATACAGCCTGGCCATGAAAACCTGCCAGGGTTGGGGCATCCACAACTTCTCTGGGCAACCTGTTCTAGTGCCTCACCACCTTCACAGTAAAGAATTTGATCCTAACATCTACTTTAACTGTACTCTCTTTCAATTTGAAGCCATTACCCCTTGTCCTATCAATACAGTTCCTGATGAAGAGATGAAGAGTCCCTCTTTGGCTCCCCTGCACACCCCCTTCAGATACTGGAATGTTGCTACAAGTCTCCACACAACCTTCTCCAGGCTGAGCAGATCCAACTTTCTCAGCCTGTCTTCATAGCATAGCTTCTCTTGCCACCTAACCATCTTTGTGGTCCTCCTCTGGACTCGCTCCAGCAGTTCCATGTCCTTTTTATGTTGGGGACACCAGAGCTAGATGGAGCACTCCAGGTGTGTTGTCTCAAAAGCAGAGCAGAGGGGCAGAATCACATTCCTTGACCTGTTGGCCATGCTCGTTTTGATGCAGCCCAGAATATAGTTGGCTTTCTGGGCTGTAAGTGCACATTGCCAGCTCACGTCATTTTTTGTCAACCAAAGACAACCAAGAAACTAAAAGATAGACTCAGTAACAATTCTATGGCCCTGGGTCACAAATTGAGCTGCAGAAGCAGAAAGCATATGCAATATCTAGCAGCATTAGAACACTTTGAGATCAGTGAGAAAAGTGTTAGTCACTCAAGATAAAATATAAAAGCATAGGCTCCATTTTTCTTGCCTTAGTTTGAAAAATACAGGTAAGAATGTAGAAAGCAAGGTAAAAAATAGTAGTATCCTGTTAGCAGCTTACTGGAAGATATTGAGAAAATGGGAAAACTATTTGGTTTTATATCCTATTTAATAGTAATTAAATACATTGTGTTTCTTTGAGATGGCAATACTACTCAATACCTACAGTGTTGTAGCTGAGGAGGAAACTGATTTCAATGTATTTCTTTTCATCTTAGATGCTTGGATGATTTCCCCACCTGGTTTTATTTTTCTTTCTGCAGATGCAAATTGTTTTTTCAAAATGAGTTTGACAAATTTCCAGATCTGATTAGGAGTATTTTACATTTATTCTAAAGAAACAACAGGACTCAAATAAGAGTAAAATAACACAGAATAAGAGCTCTCTTGGATACAATGAACTCTAGGACTAATAAGGTCTGATGCTGCACATCATGTATGGAAGTCTGCTCTTTACCAATCTGTCCATGTTTACAGGTAGCTAGCTGAACAATGTAAAGAATTCTCTGGAATTAAAAATTAAATTTTTTACAAAATTACTGATTGTCAATCAGAAATTAAATAATCATGACAGGTTACAAATAACAACGTGCTTTGGAGCTACAAGTAGAAATGCAATAACAGAGAAAACTGCTTGCCCAGGTTTCCTTTTGAGAGGGAAATTTATAATGGACAGAAAAATCTGCAATGGCATAAAGTTGTCTCCTCAAAATTTTTCTAGGAAATGATGGAATTTGCTATATTATGTCTATGTCTTGTGCCTTTCCCAAAGGAAAATGCACTATTGCTACCAGGACACCAATAATCTCCTGATCTACAGATACAGACAATCTTAAGACTAACTCCCTATTTTCCACATGATGGATTGATCTTCACTGGTATCAGAAATATCACTTTTGGTACAATCTACAATTTGTATATTGTCCTGAGTACTGCCCTTTGAAATGAGAATATCTTAGTCTAAGACCACTAAAATATACTGGTTCTGATTACAACACTTCTTAAGTATACACAAGCATGAGATGTAGTGGGAGATACAGATGTTCACCACCCCTAAATGACAGCTGAAAAGTGAATTCAATTTACTATGGAAGTTAACCTTCACCTGTGCTAGAGACAAGCTGAGTAAGTCTAAGTCACACTGACTACCCAGCTAAATATCTGTTGACTGTAATGGGAGCTTAAACAGGTAGCTTACTCACACATGTGGAAACATGGATTTTATTGTCTTAATGTTGAAATGAATTATCCCATTGTATGGGTCCCAAAAAGGACTTCTGGAAAGGCAAGAAAAGGAAAGACCTGCCCTGTTTTTTTAACCTGGAATCACCTGGATTTTTAGCCTGGATTAAGTGCAAAATTTAGAAACAATCATGTAATTTATTTGTTCAATTCAACTATAATAAACTTTCATAATTTACTGTAATAGTACTGAATGCCATTTTGAATATTTGTCTTCAGCTTGCATTTTATTTGTTCATAAAATGAACTAAAGTATAGATAGCCCATTATTTGAAGCTGTTAAACTGAAACCACTCTAGTAGCTCACAACAGATTTTGATTGAGATTTTATATCTAAACCCCAATAATTTTCTTACTCTTTGAAACAGTAGTGAAACTAGTACAGGATGTCAAAGGAGAAGTATGGAAATGAGCGAAAATATGTCCTCTGAAGGCCTCTGTACTATTTTTATTTCTTCCTGCCAGGGGCTGCAATCAAACAATGCACAATGAATATTCATTATGGAGCTGAGTAATCGATTCTATTATTTGCTTTTATACACTTCACAAAACTAAGTTCAGAAGAGAAAGACACATCTGGTTGGATGATGAAGCAATGTCTCTCTGACTCTTTCACTTCCAGAATGCTGACAGAGACAGTATTCAGGAAATGAAATGTTCCTCAAGTATTCAAAAACTAACATGAAAGACCATTTTTGCTGTTGTAAATAACTTAAAATTTTTTTGCTGACGGCTATATAAATGTGCATATTTATGTTATCAAATGTTTGATCCTTAATATTTTGCTTTAGGAGGGGCTTGGTTTCATTCTATTTGTGGAATATTCTGTATAAAAGGCCCCAATTTACATAATGTTCAAGTTATTTTTATTTACACTTTCATGTTACTGTTACAAAACAGCTATCACTTTAATAAAAGTTGATATGAACTAAGTCTTGGGAGGTTTGTGAAAAAAAGTTTAGAAAAATGTAGTATAAAAATTGTGCTTCAGTCTGGCAAGAAGCGGAAGGCAGAAAGAGATAATTTTCTTTTTATTCCTATTGGTTGCATCACTGCTACCATGTGAATGACTTCTTTTTCATGTTCTTGTAGCTGTGAGCAAAACTGTCATGGGAAACTATCTTAAACATTTTGCTTATCCAAATGTACAAAAGCTTCTCAAACCTTCTTTAACTTTACAGGTCTGATGGGAGTAGAACTCTTTCAAAATGTTATTTTCCACCTGTGTTCTCTAACTTTTAGAATATTAATCCAAATCCCAGGGTGTTTCCATTGCTGCAATGCCAGTGTCATTTTAAGAGCTTCCTCTTCGGCATGATTTTCACTATATAGTTTCCCTCCCACTTTTATGTTATTCACACTAATAAAGACAATTTATGTGGCTCCCTTGTTTAATAGAAAACAAGTATTATTAATTCATGATCTGTAATACTAAGCTGGAACCTTATAAACTCACAAAGGAGAAGACTGGTCCTAACAAATATTTACACTAAAATTATTAGGCGATTCATAATAACAGTGCATATAGAATTTGATTGGTATTTTTTCCTATAGTTAAGGCATCACAGAACATAACTAAGAATACTTAGAAACACCACCTCCATCATTTAAGAAAGATTCATGATGTTCTTTGTCTGACTGAAAACAACTTTTGAATATGAATGTCCTAATTTCTGTTTAATCAGCAAACAGTTCCACAACACACACACAATATAGACAGTTTTCAAGTTTATCTCTTCATGCACTCATGTGTCTCTGTAGAAAAATTAAGAAAACAATTTGTTGAAAGAAGCAATTTAAGGAGTGTTATGATTTTCAGAAGAAAATTAATTTCTTAGAATTAACCTTTGTGTTCCCACTGCAGAAGTTTGTTTGCTTGTTTGTTTTGCCCCTTTCTTTGAATGCAGACTACTCTTCCATGTTCTTAACTGTGCCAGCAATTAATTTGCAGATGTTTTCAAAATGTAAGCAATGCAGTGTAACCAGTATTTTTCTGTAGGCTTGTTAAGAGGATATATGAAATTGGTAGATGGGGAAGGGAGAAAATAGTCAACAGAGACTACATGCTCTTGGTTTCTTGTGTAGAGTGGGAGCACTTTCTTTAAAAAAAGCAGGTTTTGTGCTAATTCTTCAAGTTTCTCTCTCCTACCAACAGGGAAATACAAAAGCTATTGGAAATGCTGTCCTTTGAACGGTGGCTAAATTCATGTAGAGTTTAGTCCCCAAAGGTTAAGTAATAGGTATTTAAGCCTTCTCTCCCATTTTTTATAAGGGCAGTGAAATTGTGTGATCAAGAGCAAAAGTAATCTTTGATAACATAATATAAAGGATATAGGCAGTTTGGCTCACTATCAGATAAACATTTACTCTGGGAATCCATGTAAATCAGAGAAATCACTCTTTGTGAGTCTTGGCCCTGGACGTGCTTAATCAGCCAGAATTTTCTATTAATGACTTTTGAATAGTTGTGACAAAACTAATTACTTTAAAGATGGGCAAAGAGTTTTGGCAGGAAAAGACATGACATTTTATAATGGTAAATAATATCTCTCCTTCTCAATATGCATCACTGCTGTACTTTGTGCAGTGCATACAAAAAAGGAATGGGCTATGCATTAAGTTAATCAAATAAGAATTCTAATGCAAGGGTTTTTCCCAGTTCTGAGGTCTTCTAGTTATTCTTAACAAGAAATTTGTAGGACTGATCTCATGGTCTCATGTTTGGGTTTTTTTGCTTCTTTTGTGGCTCATTTTTTTTTTGTTTGGTTAGTTTTTAACTAAAGTAGAGGTGAATTCAAGGAGAACAACAATGGATTGGAGAATAAAGCAGTGTTCAGGATTTGTTGCAAGACTATTACAGACTGTTAATCTTAACTTTACCTCTCTCTTGAGTCCAAATTCTTCAAGGTCATCTTCTTTGCTTTTAAATACAACATAAATCAAATTATTAGCCTTGCTACACAAACACATTCCTGAAGATTAAGAAAAGGATATGGATTGTGTTCCTTAGGATTGTTTTCTTAATTCCTCAAGGATTTTGCTCCCAGCCTGTAGCTGAAGGATATCAGCATTTCCTTTATATTATCTAGTCATATTTCAGATTTGAGGGGGGGAGTAACCACTTAGAAAAAGGTAGAATTTGCATGGATTTGCAATTGGTTATGGTATTGCTTTACATTTCCAATCTATGGCATATGAAACATTGAATAATAGTTATTATAAAAATTTTTATTATCCAAAGAAAAATTTTTACAAGAAGTCACAAGTGCCCAGTTCCCTTCTTTGTATTTAAATTGTTATAACATATTATTTCCTTTTTGTAATGATAATGGGCATATATAAATTTTCATGCTAGAATGGTAAAACATTTTACAACTGTACACAATATATAATTGATGTGAGATAATGTAATGTTCTGGGGGTATAAAAACAAGGAAAATTTTTTTTGTAGGCTGGTATTCAGGTCCTGAGCTAACCAAAACCAAGGACAGCAATACTTATAGTGCTGTTCTTTTGTATTTGTAGGTAGAAGAGTGTTGCTAGCTCAGCTATGTCTTGGCTAGGGCTGAGCTGTACTCGCAGAGCATCCAGGCTGTGTCTCCAACAGTCCCTCCCCAACAAAGAGAGGCTGGGGGTGGAGTAGAGTTTGGGAAGGGACACTGCTTGGACAGCTTACCCAAACTGAACAAAGGGATATTACATACCCTGAGACATCTGCTCAGCAATAAAAGCTATGAGAGGGGAAATTTTTATAAAGGTGTTTCTTCCAAAGCAACCCTAAAATTCTCCCCTTTTCCTTTACCTTCTTTTTAATCACATCCATAACTCATGTATGATTTTCTTTTTTCTTAGAATTAAACTGACTAGAATTTGTTCATATTTTTCTCTAGATATTTCTGAAGCACTTCTATTTCAAAAACAGTGCAAGGCACTTCTAATGGTAGTTAAGTTTCAGCAATATTTAAGTATCTGTCTTCTGAAATCAGTGAAAACTTAGAAATCTACTCTGTCCTAATATGATACTTTCAGCAAACTACCTTTACTTTGTGGCTTTCTTAGGCAAAGATGTCTTGACTCGTGTCTGATTGTTCTAAGGTTCTGCTCAAATTTATTATTTTGTCATAGAAGACCATTCAAAGAAAAAAATAGCACTACTGAATTCAGCAATGCTGTTGTAATTTTCCTCATTAAAAGGCAGTGTTTTCCCATTGGCCTTTGGAATTTCTAACCATCAACTATTATTAAAAGATCAGTCAATTGTTTGAAATTCATTATGAAAGCATTTTTCAGATGGCATTTTTAACTGAATTTGACATTAGATGTAATTCAGGGTGAGGTAATTAGACTTTGCATGCTATTGACACTGGTTAGTCACAAGTATACTTAATATTCTTTGATAAGTTTTAGAACAAAATATAACACTATTTAACAGTTCTACAGATTTAAGATATTCCCCATTTGTTATTTCCTAATTTTTTTTTCTCTTGAATATAAACTCTAAATTATGGAATTTATATTTTTTATCTGGCTCTCCATTATGTTATTTAAAGGCAACCTGTCTAATAGGACTTGCTATGGCCCCTCTGACCTAGAAATGTCTCTACATTTAAAAAAGAAACAACCAAAAACCACCAAAAATCAGAGCAAATGAAATTATCTGGAAGAGGAAATTTGAGTCTTTCTCATTTTTAGATCCTTGCCCGCAAAGTATGGCCTTGTTTCCTTTATTTTGCCTGAAGGTTCCTTGCATTCTGAAAAGTCTTGCTTTAACATTGAAGAATATCATTAAAGATCATTATCTTTCAGTTTTGCTTGCAAATATCAGAAGTGTTTCCTGATGTACTATTTCACATGTATTTTCTTGGTCTAAGAGTGACCTTGTCTATGACACTGAATGAGAGAATCAAGGATTCATTTCAATTTTAGCAATACAAAGTTGTTGCATCCTTCTCTCAGCCATGTGTCTTGGGTCTATAATCCCAGTGGAATGAGGAGAGGACAGTGTTTTCTATCCCTCGTGCACAGCAGGAGAACAGGGAACCTCATTTCCTCCATGAAACACAGACAGGTCTCACTTTCAGGTCACTCCTTCCAATCTTCTTGTGTTACATTACATCGGAAATCTGTAGCAGAAGTGACAAATTAAGCCCATCTGTGGAATCCCAAGTGAAAGCTAGAATTGCTAGATCCTGTTTGTAAAGAATGGAAGAAATCGAAGAAAAGAGCCTTTGTTCATAAGAGATGTAGCTAGGAAAGAGTCCATAGATAAATTATAAAAATATGAATCTGACATGCATTTTGTTTTTAAAGGTAGCATTTCTCTTAATATTGTAATAGGTATTATATATTTTATTTAAAATATGCTGCTTGTAAATGATACTAAATGTGCTGCACTGCCTCTCAAGCTTCTTTTCTAGTCATTTAAGGGAAAAACTGAAGTAAATGTTGAATAATCTCATGTTCCCTTCTTCATCCTAATAAAAACTATGCTTTCTTAAATTTTTTTTTGCTTTAATTTCTGTCTTTTATGGTTATAATGCAAGAAGCCCTTATTTATGGTGGAAATTCTCACCACAGTTCTATTTCAATGTATTTTACTTATCTAGTTATCCTTAAAAAAAAATGCCCCTGCTTACTTTTATAGATGTCTCATTTTTCTTCCTCACTAGACTTAGCTAAGTAATTACAAAATAAAGTAAGTTCTATGAAAAGGTAATTGTACTTTAACACCAGTCAAGTGCTAGGACAAAAATTAACTCTATCCTGTCCAAAACCAGGAGAGCAATGTAAAACAATTAGAAATGTTGGGTACTGAGATGCTGCAGTCTGCAGGAAATGCTGATGGTAAATAGCTATTTCAATCTCAATATTATAGCAATGTAAGGAAGTTATAGCTCTTAATTTTGTGGGGGACAAATCAGTTGCACTTAATAAAACCAATCACAATTTAACAGATTTAGGGATTATGCATTCATAATATTAACACTGTCTTTTTCCCCAACAAATTGATAAGAATGAATATTCATATCATTAATATAAAGGCTCTCTTATTTATAGTTATAAAACTACAGGTAATAAGATTCCACCATTGAATAAAAAGTATTTTCAATTCACTAGCAAGAATTTTTTAAAAAACCAAAAACCTTAACAAAACAAACCCAAAACCAAGCCCTGTTTGTCTGCAACTCATAAATTTTCTAAACACTGAACTTGAAATTTTTAATCAGGAAAATAAAGCTTCTTCTGTGACATGTTATTGACGTCATTATAGTTAAAATTCTGTTAGACTTTCAATTGCAAATCTCAGTTTGTACCTGTTTATTACGAGGTTCTAGGAACTTTTCTCCACTCTAAGTCTTATTCTGTCATGACAGAATTCTTGGACATGTATGTGCAGGAATTATAGGTAACAATCAGTGTGATGTTATGAATGGAAATTTAATTTTCAGTTTAATAGAGATTTTTTTTATTTTTGGATGGGATGCATTTTCACAAGTTTCTTACCATAGCTTTAGTTACAGTGAAATGATCAATGACCATGAAAATTAACATGATTGTTCCATTGTAAATCTAATATTAAAATACAAAGAATTTCAATATGAATAAAAACTTAATTACAGTCAAATAAGTTGATTGCATATCAGCACATTTTATATATTTTCGTGCCCACCTTGTCTTGATTTTCTGATGAGTCCTCCTGATTAAGGAAAAATTTATTTAAAACTTACTTAAATTCCCATTTTAGAGACACTGACTAGTAGTTACGAGGAAGTTCACACTCATGGGATGAGCTCTCTGAAACATTTCCTTAGGAAGAAGAGCTCATACATTCAGAAAGCCTCATACACTGGTGGATCTGATTCAGTCCAGTTTGCAGTGTTCATCTTCCTTTTCAGACGTGATAATGACCAGGGTTAGTTGAAGAAAAAAAAGGCTTTTGAGCCATGTATAAGAATAAATTAAACATTAATCTGAATATAAATTACTTTAAGATTACTTAGACAAGCTCTCCAAGGTTTTGCTCATAAGGAGTTGTTCATCTAGCCTTTAATTAATGATTCTCTTCCCTTAGCTTTCAGTTCGGTTCAAACTTCTGTTCACTACCATGTCACAGTACTGATGCTTAGTTTCTGATTCTCTGTACTCTCATTTAATCCTTAAACTCAAACCGATCACAGAATCATGGAATAAGCTGAGTTGCAAGGGACACTCAAGGATCAAGTTGAACTCCTGGCTCTGCAAAGAACCATCCCCAAGAGTCACACCATGTGCCTGAGAGCATTTGCCAAATGCTTCTCTGTCTCAGGCTTGGTGCTGTGACCACTTCCCTACAGAGCCGTTCCAGTGCCCAAACACCCTCTGGGTGAAGAACCTTTTCTCTAATATCCAACTTAAATCCCCCCTACCAGGTACAACTTTAGTCTGGATTCTGTTGGATTCTCTGGCTGGTTGCCACAGAGAAGAGATCAATCAACTACCATGAGATTGCCTCTTACTTCAACCATTGTAAACAGAAGAGCAGTTAGTCTTTCACCAAATCTCTCTGAAACACTCTTTTCAATAATTAGGAAGCAAAGAAAATAATTTAACTTACCGTGCATGTGTGCACTAGGTAAATAATACCTTTTTATCAAAATCAGCTTTTTAGCAGATATAGAGTTGAAAACTTCTGTCAAAAACCTCTTCCACAAAAGTATACACAAGACAACTACAGTGAATTGAGAATGCAATTCAAATGTATGAACAATTATTAAGCTTAGAAAGGGATTTTGTGAAATTAGTTTTGCAACCTGACTTGTAACATCAGAGAAAAAAGAGGACAAAGGCTGGAATACTTGAGGTATGTAAAAGATTTTCCCATTAAAATATTTGGGAACCCTGTGTATGATTTAACCAAATTTTGCACTAGGGAAGAGCAGATCTAACTGTCAAGTAGGAAATTCAAGTGTTTTAACTGAAGGTTTAATACATCTTTCCTGATTATGAGTGGTATGGCACCTCCAGTCTAGATCATTCACTTTGTGTATGTAATCATCTGCTTTTTTGGCCATTTCCTGGAAGATCAGTCCTTTTCATGAACCATACCCTGGCAAAGATCTCAAACCCATACCCTGGCAAAGATCCATGTAAGGATCTGCAACTCAACTTCCCTACTTTAAAAAAGCTCTGGTGCTGAGTTATCAAGTGATCTCTGGGAACTGTGTTTCCTCCTTTGGAAGATAGGAGAGATTTGATTTGTTAAGTGGTTCTGATTATAATGGATACTAAAATATGCATATACTTCTACATGTGTGTATCCGTGTGTATTTGCTTCCATATGTGTAGCTAATACGCAGTGATCATTACTATGATTCTTAATTTTTAGTGATTCCTTTAGACACAATAAATGTATAACAAATACTTTAGTAAAGTTATTTTAGTAGGGAAAATGAATCTCACCTGCTACAAAAGCTAAAATAAAACAGCTAGCATGATATGAAGCACATAGAAAAGCAATGCTGGCTGGAAATTAAGTAATAAAGCAATATGTGTAGGGGCACAGGCATGAAATTTTAGAAGATTTAGAAGGAAATGCCAGAGAATTAAATTTTGGGAAATGTGCAAAGACTTTTAGCAGTCAGATTTGCTGGCATGCATGCTGATCTTCCCAAGCACACAATATTCAGAAACCATTTCCTATACCTGTTCCTTACTTGGAAGTCTGGTCAGATTAACTATGAGCTAAAGTTTATGCTCTCAAGCAGCCCCAGGGCTTAGCTTCCAGCAATCCTTTATAGTTGGCACATTAGTCATCTTCAGCTGGAGATGAACTTGAAAAATAGCTGAAATATCTTCCAAATACTAGCCAGATGTAGAACTGCCACAGGTTCTACTCATGGGAAAAATGTCACTATGTCTGTTAATCAACATTTTACTTCATCTGAATCTCTTTTGACAGCAATATTTCGGAGGACAGTATTCAGGCATGATATGAGAAACTCAATAGCATCTCACTGCAGGTGTATAGGTTATGCCATGTTGTATGTGACCTTAGCCAACCAAGTGTAACATTTTCATCCTCTGCCTCCCTATCATAAATTCCAACTTTCTCCAAATGGTTTTGATCTTTCTCTAAATGCCACTTCTTTAGACAGAAGTATTTTTCAAACTTGCCTTATCAGTACCCCAGTGTGTTTACATGTCAGAAAGAAGTAGCATAAAAATAAGTTCTATTCATCTGTGACAGGCAAATATTTTAATTTTCATTAGTTTTGACAGGACTTAGTTTGCCATAGGTAATACACATTTACAAGTTGTATTTTATTAGCACATCGCATCATGTTGCAATGAATTAGAATTTGTAACATGGTATTAATATTATGTTGTATCTGAGGGGATATTGCTTCCATCTAAATACGCTAAGAAGTTAGTAAACTTACGGCAATTTTATGTGTTTTGTATGTATCTTCAGCTCTCAAAGGGTGGTAGAGTTTGTTGTTGGTCAACTGAACAGATAACTGTTAATGAATGTTTTGGCACCAGATAGTATATTCTATTGATTGAAATCTTAGGATTTCTTTCTTCTTTTCTAGCTTTTAAAAATTCAAACATTAGCAAGTTTTCATACAACATGCAGAATCCACTAGTGGCCTAATCCTGTGCCATTTAAGTAATTAGGGGCTTTTTCACTACCTTCAGCTGTTTGTTCCCTTTCAATAAAAGTGCTCAAGCTAAACTGCACTTCAATGTGTGGACTGCAATGTATTCTAAGCAGAGTTTATTTTGACAGTACCAAAGATAGGATTGAGAGTACCAAGATAGGATTGCAATGCTGAGATCTTGTACATACTGAGGAAAAGAAATTAGGAAGGATAAATTAGACATGTTTTCAGGAATTGGTCGAAGCATATTGATCTAATGATTCCTTATACAGCCATTAATCTATTTGAAACAGAGGTAAAATCTCATGAGACTTAGAAGAAATTATTAATCTATGCAAATATTTATTACAGCATGCATGGGACCTCCAGTCAGACAGAGAAGGAATCCACAATATTAGATATTTCCCATTTTAACCTAATAAAAACATACAATTAAAAAAAGAGAAAATAGAGAGTTTGTACTGATTAATTCATAGACTAAAGTGATTAGACACACAATTGAATATTGAAATAGCTATTTTAAAAAATCTTTTTTAATTGGTGTAGTTTTCTGCTGCTTTAGTAAAATCTTTTTACAAGTGATAATGAATATATACTGTTTAAAATGTGCATCTAGAGAGGAACTTGGATTCCGAATCAATATATTATTTTGTTGCAAATAGTTGTTGACTTATTAAGCACTGTTTAGTATTTCCTATTATTACTTTTTGCTAAGGCTTTAATATTAATTTACAATAATATTTTCCCAGAAAATATTAACTGTACATAAACTGTGCATAATAATTTTCTATAAATTTTACATTAAAATAGATACATATAAAGAATGCAAAAATTTAACTCTGTTATTCATGTAAAATCAGAATCATAGAAATTTCACCTCTCTCCATCTTTAAAAAAGAGCACTTTACATTCATTTTAGGACATCTTTTTTATGATGATGTATTATGAGTATCTTCTTGACCTAACACCTAACTGTTCACCATGACCACTGTTAAGGTTATAGAAAACTGCTAAAGCTCTTCCTGTAATTTTTGAAGAAGGGATTTAACAAATGTTTACCAAAATATATGTCTCAGTGATTTTGCATTAAACTGCATGACCTGTCAACATTTTTTTTGCTTTTTTTTTGCTTTTTTCCCTTTTTTTCCTCTTTTTTCTTTTTTCTTTTTTTAAAAATTTTTTTCTTTTTTTTTCTTTGTTGGTTTGATGAGTTGACTTTGTCTGGCTGAGCCCCTCTTTCACTCCCCCTCCTCTGCAGGACAGCAGAGAAAATAAAATCAAAAACTCATGGATCAAGATAAAGTCAGTTTAATAAAGAAAAGCAAGGCTACATGGAAAAGTGAAGCAAAGCAAAAAGATTTATTACCTACGTCCAATCCCCATGCAATGTCTAATGTGCAGCCAGTTCCTGGGGAGTAGACACTCAGTATGTACTTTGTCATGTTTTTTAGCAAACTGACTAATTCACAAACTAAATGTTACTCAGAATTTCTTACTAATTATTCAATGTTTGCTACTTGAATAAAGCTCGAATGTTGCACCTTTATTGTTAAAGAGGGAAGGAAAATAAGCTTCCTGCCATTACAACTGATGGAAAAAAAGGGCATCGAGTGAAATTAATTTTACTGTTTACTGAAACCAAAATTCTTAAACTGTCAGTAGAAAAAGTTGTAAAAAGGCAAAATTACACCCTTTTGAAGTTCCGCCTTAGCTTACAAGCACTATAAATTTTAAAATACCTTGAAAACATGGATTTTTATTTTGTTTTCAACAACATTAATAGAATAGGAAGATTCTAGGGGTTTTTGGTTTGGGTTTTTTTCTTTTATTTTAAAGGCATATTTTCACCTTTTTTCCTATTGGCTGTAAATAAAAAAAAAGAAATTGATAGCTGAGGTGTACAAAAATGTCTTGTTTAATCTGATAACATTTAAAATATGAAGGCTTTTAAAAGTTAAATCAGACTAATGCAGCTCGATACCTAGAGGTCAAAAGTTTAAATTTATATTTTAATAAGTAGAAAATAAACATTATAAAAAAGGATGCACAAAGTACCACCCCCATACACAATCTAAACCAATTATGCCAAGGAGGAGAGGTGCAAGAATGATTTTCAATTTTTTTATTTATTTATGTTGAAAATAATTTAGAAATCAGAAATTATTTCTGTTTCATAATTACTTTACATTTTTTCCACTATTTCTTTTCGACCTTTGTAAAAAACAGATGTTTTTTGGAAGAAGGACAATCATATAAATGAGTTAGTACCAGAATATCAGCAGATCTACATCCACAGAAGAGTCTTTTCGCTCATAGAGAAATAGGGCCCCATTTGTGAGAATAGTTAATAAACAACACAGACACACACACACACACACACCCCCTTTCTCATCTGGCTTGCTGTCTTGGTTGGAAAGACAGGTGTCTGCTAAGGAAGGTGGGAACCTTCGTTAGAATAGAGGACATGAACCCCCTTCCCTCTAAATTATTATAACTTTGGAATCAAGGGCTTTCAGGCAAAGATATGGGAAAAGGAATAACAGTTCTTTACTAGTACCTGTAACGAGGCAAACAAGCAGTAACAACAAACAAAACCAAAAACCTGGTGGCAGACGTCCCTGGGCTGCCAGACTCTTTCCCATTTGGTGCAGTCACGGTCACAGCCAGCAGGGGGCGCTGTTGGCTCCCAGCCGGGCAGGGCAGGTGCGATGACTCCGCGCAGCTGCAGGGGGCGCTGTGGCTCGAGGTCAGGTTAGTCTCA
>VZRL01002253.1:231301-318584 GCA_013397895.1 Origma solitaria
GGCTGGGCAGGGAGCTCAGAGCAGGGAGATGGAGCAGCAGGATGCGCTCAGCCAGGCTAGCCAGCAAAAGGTGGCAGGAACCCTGCAGTTGTGACAGGCAGGGCGGCGGCAGCCGGGCCCCCTTTCACAGCATCTGTAACCGCAACCAGGAAATGCACCCTCCAGGAGGGGAAAAGGGCATTGGAATTCCATACTCCTTTCCCAAACGAAAGCTTGCCCACCAGGTAGAGGAAACAGTGCAGAGCCGGGCTTTTCCACAGTCACAACCAAGAGGAGGCAGCAGTTTTTTCACTTCTCTCTCCTCCAAATCCGGTGAGCGAGTGCCTGAGTTACCGATGGCCAGATCTCTCCTCCCCTCGCCACACCTGGGCGAGGTGTCTCTTTTGTGAGAGTAAATGGTCCTTAAATACCTGGTCGTTGGTTACCTAGCAACAGAATGGGGAAAAATTCTGCTCTCCCCAACCTTAAACACTTGCTAACATTGAGAAAAGAGTTTTATACAAAGTTTCTACTGAGTACTGAAACTATTTTTTGATGCCAGGAATCTATAGGAGAAGCTGTGCTGGGGTTATTTCACATGAATAAAGGAAATAAGCTTGTTGATGTGTCTATTGAGGGCAGCCTTGACTCCAGCTACTATGAGACAGTGCTGCTTGAGATCCTGAGAAAAATGATGAAGAAAAACAGCAGATCTACATCCACAAGCATCTGGAAAGGATCCTAGTTTGTTTAGTGCTCTGCTTGGTGAGATCCCAATGGGAAACTGTCCTGAAAAGCAAAATGGCACCAAAGAGCTGGTTGACCTCCAAGGAAAATGCCCTCAAAACACAGAAAGATTCATTCTGACGTGCAGGAAGTTGATCAGATGAGGCTGAAGGCCAGTGCTGATAAACAAGGAACTCCTGACTGAGCTGAGATGCAGAGAGGAGGTGTAAGGGGGGTGGAGGCAAGGACTGGCCACCTGGGTAGTACCAAAGAGACATTGCTTGTTAGTGCTGCATTGGAGATCCAAAAGCCAAAGCAGAGGGAGAATTAGCACTCAGATGTTAAGGGCAGGAAGACAAGTTTATACAAATTCATTGTTAGAGGAAGGAATGTTAAGGGAATTGTTTGTCCCCTGCTTAGTGGGGAGAGGACCTGGTGATGATAGATGGAGAAAGCAGAGGTACTCAATGGAGTTTTTCGAAAGCTTTGTCGCTAGGTCTTACAGGCCCCTGATCCTACATTCAGGCTTTGTGGAAACGAAAGTCAAGACAGAGTGAGAGATCTCTTCACCCACTTGGTCGAACACAAGCCCACAGCGCAGGATGGTTTGCAATTGCAGGTACAGATGGAGCTGGCTGATGCCCTTACATGTTTTTTTCAGAAAACAGGCAAAAAGCAGAGTGTGGGGAAACTACAGTCTAAGTAGTCACACCTCAATTTCTGGAACTCAGGTCCAGGCAGTCCCAGAATGGAAAGAACAACCAGCAGAGATCTGAAATGAGTTACGTGGAAAATTTCACTGACAGCATTTTTGAGATAATTTGTTTTTAAAAAGCTTATATATCAATCTCTGAGACTTGAATAAATCATAAAAGCACAAAAATATAAATCAGCTACTTATGTATCAATTAATAGCTCATTGGCACCAGCAGTGGTACTTCCCAACTAGAGACTTCTGTTAACCTTTTCTCTAATTTGTGTTTAAATTTGGGTAATTGGTCTAGTACCAAATGTGTTTTTTACAGAAAACAGAAAATTATCTACAAAATGTTATATACTTTCAGATGAAAAATAATTTTCATTTGGATAACTGAAAACTAATTTCTCTTGCAAAAACAGATTTTTTCATATCTGTTCTATGTCCAATGAAATCCAAGTCGATCTGGGTATGTTGTTCTTTTGTATCATATAGTTTTACTTTAAAAAAAGGGGAAAAAAGTTACCTTAAATCCATGAAATGCTGATCTGGCATAAGTCTCCTTTTTATTTTGCTATCAATCAGCTTGTCTAGAAGTCCTGACAGTGCTTTGCTTCTGACACAGTCATATATTACATGATATATTTGTATGTAACACATCGTTGCTTGGATTTGCACTTGATAGTCATGTTATTAAAAAATCAAATTACATCAGTTTTTTTAAGAGCACTAAAGAAATTACTTTCAAATTTTATACACAGCAAAGAATGTACAAATATTTATACAAATACATAAAACTGATGCTCCTACAAATTTCACAAAGTTAACAGCAATTAAGTTTATTGAGACTTTTGATTTTATTACTGAGACTGTTTAAGCCATCAGTGCCTATTTCAATTTAAGAGGTTGATTTAAACAAAAAAATCAAATCTTTATTATTTTTAAAGAGGCAGTATTAAATAATACTGTTATAGTTCAGATTGAGAGACCCATGCCTCTACTGAATTTCATTCTGTTCCTTATCAGATCCCTTGGTCTATACTTAACCTGCTACACAGGAAAAAAGAAAATCAAAGCAAGAGCTCACTAGAAAACCTCTTCGTGTAGTTTCCAAATCAATCCATAATGGAAATCATATATATACATAAAGAACAAAAAACCCCAACCAACCAATAAACCAACCAGAAAAAACCCCAAACATACCAAAGAAAACCCCTCCATATTGTTGCCCTTTGTTGGTGTTCTTTTGTGCAATAGTTCTTATAAATTTAGAAACTACAGCAAACAGCTTCCTGAAGCCAATGACATGGTGTTTCTTTGGCAGGGAGTTTAAGGGAATGAAGAGGAGATAAGCATTATTACTCCTTGCTTAAAAAAACACAAGGAACTCCAGGATGCATAACATCTGCTCAGAAGGACTGCTTGCACAGCAGGTATTGCCTTTCCTAGGTCTGGGAGCTGGGGACTTGGCATGTACATGAGGACAGCTGCCTCACTCTGCTTGTCATACTCTGTGCAGATCAATTCTGAATAATCTGAATGCGCAGGGACAGGTTCAGATTGGGAACCAGTTACTTCTCACACTTAACTGGGCAGAGAGAATTGTCATACAGGACAGTAAGATGCACACCATTTTCCTATAAGACAGCATTGTTCCAATGGAATAGCGTGATTATTTTATTTGGACTGATAGTAATAGGACACGAGGGGGCAGTTTTAAACTAAAAAGAGAGATTTGGATTAGATGTTAGAAAGAAATTCTTTGCTATGAGGGTGGTGATGCCCCATTTCCGAAGTGTTCAAGGCCAGGCTGGGTGGGACTTCAAGCAACCTCATCTGGTGGAAGGTGTCCGTGGGCATAGCAGTGGACTTGAACTAGATGATGTTTATGATCCCTTCTAAACCAAGCCATTCTATGATTCTGTGAATCTATGGCACACTCCTTCATGCCCCAAAAGGTGAATACCTGCTTAGATATAGATAGCAATCTTTTGTCAACCAGTGTTTCCATTTCCCTTGCCTTGCCTTCCCCTGTCTTGCCTTGCTTTGCCTTGCCTTGCCTTGCCTTCCCTTCACCTCCTTTCCCTTTTTTCCTAGTCAAATCATGATTCCTTTAATTCACCCACAAGTTAGTGTTAATTCTGGTAAACTAATCTGCCAGACTGATCTTGAACACTTTTCAGTGAGCCTTCATTAATTAAGGTGATTTACTGGTTTAATGGAACTGGTGGCATAAATAATTGTTACTTTTTCCCCTTAATTATGTTTGTGCAGCTTAAAATCTGGGGGTCACAGTCTCTCAAAAATAATTACTAATCTAGGAAAATGTAATTAATACATTATTAGAATTTCTTAAACCATTTAAAGGTGTTCTTTTTAGAACCAAAACACTCTATCAAAACATTTTTACTTCATTCTGTTTGCTTTAAGCAGATTGCTCTGAGACATCTGAGCTCATGCCAGTCAAGATTTTCCACTGCTGGTGCATACACAGTCCCAGCTATGAAAAATGTCACCTGGACTCTCTTTGACTCATGAACTGATTTAGTGAAAGGTTTGTGAGCTCTGTGTCTCAGCTATGCAAAGCAGCATCTCATTGCATAGTTGTTCATTACTGTTACTGGTCTGTAATTTTCACAGTGTGCAGATTTTAATTACAGAGGAATAGCTGCTGCCTTGCTTGGTTTTTCTAGCTGGTTCCATGGCAAAGATTTGTTGAGGGATATAGGAAGATATATTTAAATCTAAAAAAATTATCTTTTACAGAAACTTTTGTGAGAAGGCTTATGAATCTCACTCTGCTCATTTAATATTTGCCCAAACCAAATAAAGTATTTCCTTAATGTACTCCTCTGTTTCTCTAGGACCAGTTTATAAAATATCTGAAATGAATAGAGTTCAAGAGTTTGAAAAGAATTCAAAATCCTGAATCTTACTTCACCTCAAAGTACATAGTCTTGTTTTTTAAGACATTAGCCATTTACAACTTTGGCCATACTCTCCTCTTGTAAGTTGTATGAAGTAAACACAGGGTAATCATCTGCCATCTATTTCTAATGACATAATTTATTTAAATATTTTCTTGCACCTGTGCTGCGAAAGGTGAAGCAGTCAGTGAAATCTCTACATTAAATGGCAAACAATGTCTTCACTGACTAGATGACATAATTTCTAGCATTCAGCCTAGGGAATTTAGTCTTTCACAAAGACTGAAAAGCTCAGTGCCTCAAAGCCCCATCCAACCTGGTCTTGAACACTTCCGTGGATGAGGCATCCATAACTCCTCTGGACAATCTGTTCCAGTGCCGCACCACCCTCACAGCAAAGATTTTTTCCTAACATCTAATATAATTCCACCCTCTTTCAGTTTAAAGACATTCTGTCTTGTCCTATCATTACACACCTTTGTCAAAAGCCCTTTTTCTGCTCTCTTGTAGGCCTCCTTCAAATACTGGAAAATGCTCCAACATCTCCCCAGATCCTTCTCTTCTCCAAGGTGAACAACTCCAACTCCCCCAGTCTGTATTCATAGGAGAGGTCTCTAGCCCTCTGATCATTTTCTGGCCCTCCTCTGGACTCACTCCAACAGGTCCAGGTCCTTCCTATGTTGGGTCTCCCTCAAATTCTGGCTTAGCAGCCTGTTCTCAAGATGATCTGGCTGTCAGAAGGCTTTGTTCTGCTGCAATACACTTGTAGTAGAGAGAAAAAGAGAAGTGAACTTTAAGTTGGGGCTAATATCAGGGTGAGAGCTTCAGAAAAAAATACCATACTACAGAGCATTTCCTTAAAAATGAAATTCCATCAAGTTTCATCATGAGACTCTGGTTTGAAGACTAAAAAGCTTCTGAACACAAAAGTTTCATGAATATGCACTCTCCTGAATTTCCTGGGTTAACCCTGCTGAACAAACTTTCATTAGCAATGTAATTAAGAACATGCTTCAGGTAACTCTAATCAGCTATCAGCAACTGATATTTTTGCTATAACATTGCAATGATTGCCCTTATGATGATTGGGTTTGGCTTTTTTTTTAGAAACATCTTTCATTTTCATTGAAATGTAAAACAATATATTTGAAAAAGTATCTGTAGTTTATCTGAAGGGACTGTGAATGGAAGTATTCTGCACACTAAGTCTTTTGGTGCCTAAGGCTTATCAAAAGATCCTGAAAATAAAAACAGACAAAAAACCAACCAAACAAAAATCCTAGCAAATGCATCCTTATAAAAAACCTTCTTATAGAACTTTTCACACATGAAAATCACCTCATGTATAATTACAGTGAAAGAGAGGGATGCCACACTGAGCACCTGAATTGATTCTTGCTGATTCATTTAGGGTTTCTTCCAGACAATGTGAAAAACAATGAATGATTGGTACTAAAACTAATCATTCAGCTCTCAATATCCTGACGTCTGAGTAATATGAAAGGATCTAAGATTACTTAATATTTCACAACACTTTGTCATATGATCAAATGCTCTGATGTCAATGGGACCATCCATACATGGAAGTTAAACAAAAGGAAGGTTTTCAAGGTATATGACATTGAATACCGGTGCAATAAATATTCTGATTGCCTACATCTTAACTGGACAAGAAGGATAGATTCTGGTTTGGACCATGTAGACACAAAATAAGTCTTTAATCTGTTGGTTTATGTTAAGCACTCAGCTAATTTCTACTCAGCTAAACCTATACATGCATTCTGGTTTAGACATCAGATAACATGTTCTTTATGACAAGGAACATTTCCTCAAATGTTTCCTGAAATTGGTCCAAGAAAAAAGAGAGAGAGATGCAGAGATATAGGAGAAGAAATTAGACAAGAGATGGGAACATTCCATTAACTAAGATCTTTTCCCAAAAAAAAAAAAAGGCAAATCTTTCCACATATGCTGTAGTCTGAAAGAAAAATTTTTTTAAAATGGCAGGATAGTGTGATTTAAATACTTCTCTTTAAAATGTGGAGAAAAACAGCAAAGGGCTGCTTCAAAATACTGGTAATCACAAAGACAAGGAAGGACATATACTTCAGAAGTACAGAAAACCAATTTACTTATTTTTATATAATACTCATTTCAGTGATATCATAATTTTAATCAAAGGTGTATCACAAAGTTTTGTAAAATAACTGCCCATGAGCTACAGGAACCTATATTATTTATTTTAAAATATTTTACCACTTTTGTTTTTAGGTGTCTTCTTTTGGTTTCAGAAGATCTGCTTTAGCAGAGTCTCTTTTATTTTTAACCTTACTGCTTCTCTAGGAACCAATATTGATAACGCTTGGTGTACAACACATTTGTAGAAGAGATTTAAATGTGTTACTGAAAGCAGCTTTAAATGTGTTACAGAGCAGCTTCTATAATTGCTCTGCAATAACATTAAGTGCACTGAACAAAAGATTTGGATTTGTTATGGGGTTTACTACAAGCAGAGTTTGGAAATATTCTGTAGATTTTCCTGGCTTACTATTTTATGACATATTGTTGCAATTAGTGGGAAAACCATTGAAATGCTCAACCAAAGCAAACCTCTGTAACACTTTAGAAAAGCCTAGATGGTTTAGAAAAAGTAGCTGGTTTCCTGTATGTGAATCAAGAAGAAAAGGCTGGCTGCAAGAGTGAGCATGCAAGCAGTAGAATTGGCATTCCAGGCCGGAGCATAGACTAGAAAGAAGAGCAGGGTAAGTATTTTGGTATGTTTAGGGTCTTTCATTATTACTCTTATCTTAGAGTTAGATGTCTAGTCAACTTCACAAGAACTGACAGCCTTGATTCCTCACCTAATTGACTCATCTTTTCATCTAAACTTGCCTAATCTGAGTTGAGCTTCTCTATCACATTCTCATAGTATGCCTGCCTTTCCCGATGTATGAACTGACAGACAGATGCAAATTCTGAAAGTTCCTCAGCAAAAGCTACATGTATTTTTAGTGAAAATGTTAGCTGACAGAAACAAAGGAAAGTTTGCACATCATGAAACATTTTATATGAAATAAAAACATGTCAGTAGCATTAAGAGGTTCTGTAGCCAAAGCCTGACTGCCAGTGTTGAAATGTTTCAGGTTTCCCTCTCTTTGGACTTGGACTGCTCTCGCCCAGGTTTGGTGCTCCTCCTGAGCTAACCTGCAGGCTGCAGCCAGACTTTGCCTGGGGGGTGCTTCTGTAAAAAAGACCAAAACTGCCAATTTTTAGTTGAGTAAATGATAAAAATAATGGTGTATCAGCACATTCCCTTATCCTATTTAGTTTACTCTTGCACATATTTCCAAGCAGCCTTCTGTAGGGAAAAGCAAAGCAGAGATACACGAGCTAGCATAAATTTATTGGGAAAAAAAAACAACCAGCAACATATGGAATGCCTATTTTGGATAAGGCAGAGATATAGTACAAATGAATTTTGATTAATAAACTCTTTTTATTAAACAATGCATAGTGGTCTAGACATTGTGCTACACTGATCTGTAGAAGCATTTCTTTTGGTCTTTTGTCAGCCAAAAAAGCAGGGTATATTTAAGGTCTCCCCTAGCACTCCTTACCTCACTGGCATTGACTCACTAAGATGTGGAACATTATCCGTCTGATTTTCTTCCCTGACAGTGGTTTCATTGAAAAGCGGGAAAACTGGCATGTTTAATGGGAAAAAATTTGGCTCCCTAGACACCTATGCAATGTGAAAGTGATTGACATTCCAACTGGTACATTAGTGACAAATTACAGGATTAAGCAAAATACAAACAAATAAAATATAGTCATGCAGATAAGACTAAAAAACTAAAGAAAGTAGGGCAAGTATTTAATCTTTATGTTGTTTTGTGTAATCCAGGTCATACTGGTATTGATTTACTGCTAACAAATTATTTTCTAATTCCTACATAGTGAAGTTACTGTATCATATTTTCTCAATTATCACAATTACGCACAAGCCTTCAATAATTGCTGACTCATTTAGAAGAGTCAAGAACTGAAATATCAGTACTGAAAAGATATTGAAAATAGGTTTTCCTTCTCATCTAGGAGATTCAAACTAAATTGGAGCTTGAACAAGTAAGTTGGGTTGTATAGGAAACTTCCCTTCTTATCATCTAAATTGGCTTTGCAAGTATCTGTGTATTAGCCATTTCTCAGTGGAATGATATTACAGTTGCCTACAAATAGGAAAAGAAATTGCATCTAATACAGTACACTCTAAAGTCATGTAAGTGAATCAATAATTAAGTTCCAGAATTTCTAACTGTGAACAATACTCTTCAATCTTTACCTACTAAACAGTAGTACTTAGAGGCTTTGAAGCATAATCCAATATGGGTACAGAAGTCAGAAATATATCCAAAACCCATACTTCCATTCATTGCATTGGGAACAAAGGAATACCAATATCAAAACATTCTGTTCTCAACAGAATTTTCCATGGTACCTTGTAACTTGCAACTGTATATCTAGTGTGACTTCCATTAAAAAAATCCAATAAAGAACAGAAAGAGCAGCCCTATTTAGGTCACCAAAGGAATGAGGAATTAATCAAATGAAGTTATTTTGTGGTAGTGTTGGCTCAGCAGCAAAATGACACAAAGGCACGTCCACACAGTTTACTAAAGCTTAATTCATTTGGATACTTGTGATCAAAGGCTTTGAATGATTACAAAGAAATGTCAAGGTTATGACATTGTGGCTAAAATAAATCAGACAGAAAAAATAAGACAGGAAGGAAAAGAAACAGAAAGAAGTAAGAACCCCAACAACAAAATTACATTCCCAAAATTGCTTTCTCCAAGGGGGAAAAAAACCCCTGCTTATTTCTCCCCCAGAAAATGATTTTCTGAACTACGAAACAAGAGTTCCTCTCATTTATTCTCAGACTTCGTGTGATTGTCACAGTGCAATGGTGGCACCTATTGGTCGATATTTATGAAAATCACACTCTGCAAAGGGCATTTTTTTCTAAATTAATACAGTTCACTCTCTTTGTGCATGCTGGGAGCAGCACTAGAATGACAATTCCTGCATTGAGGTGACAGCATGATTCATAGTAATAGCTCTGAATTTAGTAATTTCTGATTCATGATTCTTTCCGCATGTTGTGACTATATTCTTGAATTGAAGCAACTGCAACAGAGCTGATGGTTTAACAGGTAGAGGGGCTATCAGTTCCCTCCAGAATAACCGGATGGGTGCTCCCTTCTGTGCATGAGTCATTTCTCTGATGTTTCCTCAGAAGAGAGAATAAATAAGGGCAGTGTACATGTGAGAACACATAATGAGAGTCCTGTGTGAGTCAAGCTGTGCAAAATGGGGTTTGCTCTTTGTTAATGTCAGCCAGAAGAGTATAAAGGAAAAGCTGAGGTGGTATGAGGAAATGACAGGCACAGAGGGCCAATGTAGGTTCACAGCTGTCCCTGAGCAGACTGTCCTGAGCAGGGGTGCTAAGCAAGCACATCAGTGACCTTTAGTTTAAGTAAATTTGTGTGTGTGGGCAAAAAGGTCTATTCTATTTCCTCCAACTTTTTGGGCTTCTCAGAAAAAGACAGTGAGAAAATGAATTTGTTTTCACTACAAAAGATAAGTGATAAATATTTGGGGATATAACAGTGACTCAAATTACAAAACAAAAATACTCCAATATATTCTGCTTTGAAGAAATAAATAATAAACCCCAACAGTGGCTGCCTTCTCCTTCCTTACTTACCCTGCCTTGCCTTTCCTTGGGTCTCTTTCATTTGCTTTCCATCTGCATCACCCTAATAAAACTCCAGCATATACTTAATCCTTTTATAAATAGAAAATAAACTGACTCTGGGGTATTTTTATAGAAAATAATTTACAATTTAGATACTTTATTTAATTTTGTGTCTGTTTTAAGATTAGAGAGATATTTAGACTAGTCAACATTTGTAACAAGGTGAGAAGACTATGACTTTATGCTATCTTAGGTAATAACTATATTCATATTGAATTCAGAAAGGGAACTTAAAGATATGAATGTTGTACAGGCAAATACACAAGCAGCAGAATGGGTAAAATGCTTTCAAGTGTAAGAGAATCTTTTTAAGACACGCCATAATAGAAGTTCAGCAGAAAAGTAAAGGGACAAAATAAAAGCTTACATAGCAAAATAAAGGGGAAGATAAGAAATCGAATATGTCCTTCAAAAAGTGGAAGTCATTCCCAAACCATGTAAAAAAGAAAAAAAGAAAATTCTGACAAGTTAACAGTAAAACTGTAAAAATTGAGGCCAGAAGATGTAGGAGGAATGTGAAAACTACCAATAAAATCTTTTTCACAGCTTTGTAAGAAACACTTGAGAGAAATTGAGGGCTGGTGGGTTATTGGTGAAAAGGATCATTCAAGGAAATGGGTGAAAGAAACTCTAAAATAGTTCTTCACCTTAGAGTTTAATACAAACAAGTCAAAGGCAATTTCTTTCCAGAGTCTTACTTTGTAGTACTGTTTTAAGGAATAATGTCTTTCTGAAGCTGCAGATGGATAAACTGAAAAGAAGTTATTAGGACCATGTACTAAAATATAATCCACATATTTACTCTTATTTAATAGATATTGTGGGCAACAGGAATGGATAGTCATGCATGCAAATTTTTAAATTTCTCTGAAGAAGAACTGGGAAAATATAGGAAAAGAACTCTGATTTTCAATAGGAAAATCAGAAAAGTATATAATAAACAAAGATGGCAGATACATGGAACAAAACCTTTAGAATCTATAAATATTTAGGAAAAAAGCAATATTTTGTTAAGAAAGTCAGCTTCGAAATTATTTTAGACCTTTGAGACATTCAGTGAGAATTTAAATAAGGAATGAAGATGATATTACCATTTCTGGAAAGAAGTATTGGAAGTTCTTTTTAAATATTAATTCTTTACATGTTTGGTTCAAATGTAGGTAAAATATTTGATTTTTTAAGTAGACTATAGAAAAGAATATATGTTGCTGTCTAAAGCTGTGGTATCTCCTCAAAATGTATAGAAGATAAAACAACATGGCAAGGTTTTTCAGTAGTACAGAATGCTCTAAATGTATGAAAAACTAGTATTCTTCAGCTCAAGGAGGTGATTCAACCTGGTAATATAGTGTAAAGTTGTAAACAAGATGGAGAAATTAAAAAAATAAAATGTTATTTATTATTTCTTATAACAGAAACTTAAGCTTGGATGAACAAATCAAGCATCACATGCAAAATAAAAAGTGTAATAATAAATATGAGCTTAAACATAAAGAAATACATTATTTCATTCTGATAATATTTGATATTTTGAACATCTTAAAAAATACTGATTTGATTCTTATATGCAAGTTAATTTGTGAGTGCCAGAGAAAGAGGAAATCATTATCATTTTTGTACCTAAAAATTTTTGAATGAATGTGGAGTTTCTGTTAGTGCCTAATACCAAATCAGGATGTTACAACAGTATTTAAATCATTTGAATTTACATTGTGCTGGAATTAATGAAACTGTTCTCATAAGCATAAATGTGCACCTATTATTCATGATTATTCACATTTAATTTTCTGGGATTTCCATATCACAGTAGTTGACTTATAAAGTTCACTATTAAAATCAAGGCACATAAATGTTTATTTGAAATTCTCTGGCTACATGGAGGTACATACTGGTAGTTCTCTGCATTCATATTTTTGGTCATATCTACTCAGTCTCCATTGCTACTCAAGCCTTTGCACTTCTTATATCACATTCTCCGTCAACTCTTAAATATATAATTTGCAATATAATTTTGTAGAACAAAATCGTGTAAAGGTCAAAAACTCATTTGATTCGCTACTGGGTTAGCATGTGTTTAAATCTCTTCCAGAAGTTTAAAATTATCATTTTCCACCGGAATTTAATATTTGAAGGGATCACTTGGTCACAAGGTTCCCTGTCTCTGAAGACAATTATAACAAATCATTCTCTTCATGAAATGACCTCCCTGTCATAATAAAATGAAATAAAACTTCATGTCAGGGGAGTTTGGGATTTTTTTTAATATGCATCTTGAGAGATCTATGCAGAGCAGCAGTCCCAGATGTCTAAATATTTTGTATTTGCAGCCTAAGTTCACTGTAGGAAAAATCCATGGGTACATATGAGGCAGTCTCATTCCCTGATGAAATGGATTACATACAATGCATTAAAAAAAATTAAAAATACTCATGTTTCAGTTACTGTATCCACATTTTATTTCAATGAAGAGCAAATGAACTTTTGGGTGAAAAAAATCTAGCATTCTTATATTATATACACTATTAGATAGTGGATATATTTTGTTGGCTCCTCAAGATGCAGGGGCCAACATCAGCAATGTTCAAAGGATTCACTTCTGTCATATGAACTGGCATTAGTATTTTGTGAGTTTATGAACTTTCAGCAAGTCTAAAATATAATGTCATGCATTTCGCTTTATTCTGAGAAAGATGCTTATGGAGTATAAGCATTTTTTCTTCATTCATAATACTTTGAACTGATATGTTTAATACTGTGTTTGGACCATACTCTCAGGCACATGGTGTGACTCTAGGGCCTGTCCTGTGCAGGGCCAGGAGTTGGACTTTGATGGTCCTTGTGAGTCCTTTCCAACTCAGTTTATTCTATGATCCTGTTAAACAGCTAATCAATATATGTAACACTACAATAATACAGTTTTGGTTCAGTTGATATTCATGCTAACTTGTAATAGAAGAACTAAAGATATAAATTAGAAAACATCTACATTTTACACCAAAGTATGACTTTTCTTTGACGTTCCTACTATAGGAAGATAACAACATCAAGATGCAATATTTGCATCTTTTGCTGCAAGTATGCCTTCCTTTCTGTCTTGAAAGATATATAATGTAGCTTTCTTTTCTTTTTTCTTTAATTACTTTATAATTCCACCCCTTAAAATCAGTGTGTGCTTGTCTTTTGGTGAAACTCTAATAATTTCTTGGCCATATTGAGTAATATTAAATGTCTCCTTGTGATTTCTAATAATAAATCTAACTTTTTTTTTTTTTGGTGAGTGCTGGAAATGTGTATAACTTGTGTAGCATTAGTGACAAAAACAGGAACGTATTACAAAATATGAGCAATACAAATACCTCTGACAAGGTCTTGGTCTTATTGCACTAGACAATGTACTATTATATGACTTCAAGAATAGAGTAGTTCTAGTTCCCATTTTCTCTTTAATAGAGTAATCTCAACTTCTTTTTTTTTTTTAAATGGTACTGGTCAGAGAATAAAATGCATGTTCTGCAGAATATTTTTTAATCAGAGCAAGGAAGTCAAAATTTCTCAATATTGACTGACACAGACTAAAAATTTTGGAAATATTCTTCTAGCATAAATTATTTCATGTTGAAACCTTTAATATATTTAAATGAGTTAGGACACAACAATGAAAAAAATTTCCACTAAGGTAGTTTGGTAATTTCAAGGCCTATCATGTAACAGAAACGCTCCCTGCTTGTTGACTGTTAAATGAAAGCAAATAGATTTAATTTGCTGTATTTTAATTTCATTTGTTCCAGTTGCAGGAATATATCAATTTCATATTTTATTACTAATGTAAAATATTATGTTAACATTATCAGAAACAATTCTAGTGGTAATTGCATTGTCAGCTTCTCCAGGTTGTCAGGGATAAGACTTATTACAGACATTAATGATAGCATTTTAACATTCTTTAAATGTTCCTCCGCATGTTTTTTGATCTTCTGAAATTATGTAGACTACATATATATTACAATTTTTATTTACTACAATGAAATATATTTTTTAATCTAATTCTGCTGATAGCCTTATTTTGATAGGACTCTATTTTGCAACATCGCTGTACTTAAAATAGTATTGACTAATGAGTACTTATTTTAATTGCTGCTCATAGGAACACAACCTCACTACACAACAACCTTATCATGAACCTTGGTATTAACACTTAATTGTTATCTTCTCAACACACATTTTAAATGAACAGGCTAACTGCATCTGTCAAAAGCATAAACCTTTTCTTGTGTAGCTACCATATATTTCTGTCCAAGGTCATACATTTGTTTCTGCCATAAGAAACTAATAGAACTTAGGTAAGTAATTAAAAAATATAATTGGTTTATGCTTGTGTGGCCATTTGTATCCATTATGCTGAAAGCTTTCATATACACCATACATCAAAATATTAATATATTCAAAATCTATTAATGAAACACAATTCATGTATACAAAAGGAATTACTGTGTCTTTCTAGTTATTTCCTCAATACCAGAAATTTAAATATTGAATATAATTTTTAAAATGAGCACGACTGTGTTATGCCTGTTATGGAAGACAACCTAAAAACCTTGCTCTTGTTATTTTATTAGACTTTTTTGGCCATCCACCATTGGTGTGAGATTGTCACATTTTCACTTCTAAAAAGAACTATTTTCAGAAGGTTCTTACACTATCTCAACATTCAGGCAAGGTTGTTAGCACAGTTCTGGAACCAAAACTGTCCGGATAAATTTCTGATTTTCTGCTTTACAAACTCAAGTGCACTCAAATAATAATTCCTATAGGCACCTTTTCCCATCTCTTTTATGTTCAACTTCTTTGCTCTGCCTATCAAACAAGAGTGACTCCTCCATAAACACCAGGGCCACCAGCTAGACACTAGATCAGCTTTCATTCTTTAGGGGCGTATCTAAGCTGAGCTTTTCTCATCTATGAAAGTTGCTGATTACTCCATCCTGTAGCTATTGGCCATGGGATTATAAAACTTTAATTCTGCATTGGATATTTTTTTTCTGTTAAGGTTAAATTGCTGTTTACCAGCCTTTTAAACAGACTCTTTTCTTGCTGCACCAGAAGGTGTTGTTTTGTATTCAACTTGCTGCAGATAAAACAAGTGAAACTATCATAGTGTTGTCTAAACTTTCATTTCTTAAAGAAAGGTAATTACTAGTGCAAGTAGCTATTTTCTGTGCGTGCAAATATAACATTCCTTGTGCTAGCAAATCAGTCCTGTGAACTTTGGGTCCTTTCTTTCAACAGCCAAATTATACCACTGAAAGAAAAGGAAAGTAAATCTGAGTACTATATGCTTTTAATATATGTAGTGTTTTTCCATAAAGTAAGAATATCTCTGTGATTTCTTGCTTTAAAAGACATAAAATTGGTTTTTATAATTATGTTTGAAGACATTGAATTGGAAAAAGACAAGAAGTACTTCTGAATCCATGCATTTTTAATATGTCTATCTCTAGAATCTAAAGATTAGAAGGAAAATTGCAGTGATTAAACCTAATGTTCACAGTCTGACTAACACATGAAATGGAATAATTTTGTCTTTCTATCTTGCTATTTCTTTTAACTTTAGCATATTCTCATGATTATTTCTTTAGATAAGCATCAGGCCCAATTCCACAGCGCTTGCTCAGGTATTACTCAAAGAAAATTCCACTTAAAAAAATAATATTGCATTCAGATCTAAGACTTTCCTTCGGTTTTTGTGATTTCCATTAAAAATGTAGTTAATAGACCCCTGCCCCCATCCTCTCAGAGATTTGGGAATTTGTTATACGTTTCTGAAACAATGTTTTAATTTAAAAACAAATTAAAATTGTTAATAATTTGTGAAGCAGAAGGATGTTGCATATGCATCCACTTTGTTATCTACTGCAATCCAATCATACATCTGTGATGAAATATAGCCACGATTTAACGAAAGTTAACAATGCTTTCTACTATTTTAATGCAAGCAATAATGTAGATTGGGGTGGGGGGCAGGGAAGAAAAAAAAACAACAAAAAAGCCCAACTGACTTTGGTTTGGACAGTGTATAGTAATAAAGAATTATAAACATTTGCAATAATCATATGTGATGAATAGATATTAATTTTATAACTTTCTCTGTGTGAAGTTACTTGCACCAACTTTGTGCCTTCCTCTCCCTGAACTTAGGTGACCATCCAGTCCTGACTCACAGGGAAAACCATCATTCACTGAATTATGACCACTGCCAGGTGCACTTGTATAGGAATTTCTCAGGAAATATATCTCTTAAATGATGGTTACCAGCATGAGTGACACATTACGGTCACAACCTGAAATAACACGACAGAGTTTTACTACACTCTCAAATGTATTTTTTTAAGGTCCGTTTTGTTTTGTTTTTCCTGAGACTTAAGGCCTGGTCTTTATTTATTGATTTATTTAACATACCACATCTCCTCATCTTTCCTTCTTGTATATTTCAATTAATGGAAAGATTTACCTAAACAAGTCACAGAGATCTGGCTTTCTTTATAAATCTTCTTACCCCACAGTTGCATAGCAGCAGCATTAGAGTTTATAGTCACTTGGACTTTGCATTGATCAAATAAAAAATTTGTTTCCTGTCTATTGAAATAAGAAACTTTTCCTCCTAATGAACTCATTAGACTGTGATGAATAATCTCTCCAGGGAGGTCATCAAAGCCATGTCATCAGCATTATTTAAACCTTCTACTCCTCTTAATCATTTTTATTATACCATTGTCTATAAGCTGAAGCTAAGATTGGAAATCCCATTGTACTGGGTCCATGGTTAAGTGGAGTCCTTGCCCTGAAGATCTTAACATCTAATTAGACTAGACAGCTGTGACAGCAATGTTCAAAATGTCACAAACATTTTTAAAGTTTGCCACAGGTTTTCCACCAGTACTTCCTCAGGCTTGAACGTAAAAAAACATGGAATAGCAGTATTACGATTTTCAAAGAAATATCAACCATGTACACAAAATAGGAAATAGGGTCCTGAAGTGGGATTAATTAGAGTCTAGAAGCCTATAATCATGATTCTTACCTTCCCCTTTTTGATTTGTGCTGCTATTTTCATCTCTAGGAGAATTTTCTTTTCCTGACATAAAACAAATAATGCTTTATCCAGCTCTCTCATTTAGAAAGACTGTCACGTTTAAGCAATTCTGTAAATTAGACACAAACCTGAGGAACATAAATAATTTATGCTGTGGTTTTCTCCAAATGCAACCTGAATCCTTACACACACATTTAAACAATAAACCATCCATATATGCTGGTGGTTGATGGTACAAACATTATTAAAGACACAAAAGACATTGAAACACTGGCAACATTTTTTAGTAGTTTGTCTATTTAGGCTGATTTAACCCCTGGCTCACAGGAGTGAGGAAGGATCATGCAGTCACACTGATCTGAAACCTCTTATTTAGATATCATTTGCTGTGTCTCAGTGAGCTCCTCAGCACTGTCACAATACACTCACAGACATTATGTGTAACTACTTATACCATTCTCATCACTGTAGGACCAAACTTTCTTGCTGAGGGGCACTAAGCAGTGTGACAAGTAAATGTCAGGTATGTTTTTTTTCTCCTGTTTGTACTTTACCCAAAAGAAAACTTCTGTGTGCAGTAATGTAATATCGTTTAGTAGCATTATATAATTCAGAGAAAGAGTGTCAGAGAATGGGATGAGAGAGCAAACTTTCTTTAGCTCTCCACAGACAGAAGAGTGTGAAAACCTGTGTGTACAAAAGCATGTCAGCTACTTGCTCGGAAAAAGAAGAAAAGTAAAGTTTACACACCTGTAGATTATGCTTACTTTACACACAACTCATAAAATTTACATAGTACAATGTGTTGCCATTTTAATTGTGTATTACTTAACATATCATCTTGCTTTCATCATTATACACTAAGTTGTATTTTCTATGTATACTCTTACTTTGTGCATTATTACCATATGACCACATTTGGTATTAGAATTTGCTATACGGTGATCAAAGGATTTAGGAAGACCTCATATGACGCTCTTTGATTAAACAGAGTTATTGCCTAGTGGGCTGGGACAGAAGAGAAGAATTAGTGTACAAGAGCTGTCTATGCGGCAGAAAGCACTTGTGAGCCTTGTAATCAAATGTTTCAGCAATTAAAAATACAGCTAAGCACTCACCCTTTTCATGCTCCATGGGGAATTTAGACTTCAAACTTTTTTCAGAGTTCAGTGAAGAAAACTGCAGTGAGAAAGTCATGAAAAATAAGATCAAAGAATATTATTTTTGGGTAGACCTAAAATACATGTTGCATTTTCATCCAGCAAAACCTTATTTAGGCTGTTGTTCTTGCACATCTACTTCAATTGCTGAAACCATTTAACCTTTAAATTAATTATTAAATATACAAAGATTAAGAAAGAATGGCAGTACAGCCTGGTGATCATGGAATTCCCCAGTCTGATGATTATCTAGCTCCTAATGCCAATACCCTATGATTTTTTATATTTGAAATAAAAATCCAACTACTTCAGTAGCTACTTCAAAACAAAAGTTGAGTAAAACACAGTTTAGTAAACTCTAATAACTGGATACAGTGAAAATTCATGGGTGGGGAAAGACATTTTCAGTTTGTGTTTCTCACCAGTCTACTCTATTTCTAATTGGGAATTAATTAAATTAATTTACCTTAGTCAAGTTTGCTTTGCCTATAATGGTAGTTGGTAAAAAATCTCCCTGTCCTTTTCCTAGTCTGAGAGTTCTTTCATCCTATTTTCTTCTCTTGTCCTGTGGAAGAGGGGAGTGAGAGAGCAACTTCTTGGGGGTCTGGGTAACCAGCCAAGGCAAACCACAAGAGGAAGAAAATATTTAACTGATCTATGGAATGGAATCTGAAAAAGGGCAAAAGGACATGAGACACAGGACTGAGCTGTGCCTCAGCTTGGAAAAAGGATATGGAATGAATTCATAGGTATGAAGCAATTTTGTGTATCAAATTGGAATAAAATCTTTAAAGACACTGCTAAAAAAAGATTATTGGCAAAATTTATAGATACGATCGTTATTTCTGAATTTGCCGTAAATACAGACTTCTTACATTGAAAAAAGAAAGAATAAATATACTGTTTGCAAATAAAATGTAATAAAGTATAAAAAATGTGGCTGCATATGTGAAATAATTTATTAATATCTCTATTTTGTCTCAGTTTATCCTGAAATTCATAAAATATGTTTGCTGTTTGAGAAACAATAAATATGACTCCTAAAGAGTCATAACAGTTAGATTTTCAGACTTCTCTTGCCATGACTTTTGGATTTTTAAATAGTAATAAATACGTGCAGCATATTTGATATTTTTAAAAGGTAGCTTCAAAATAAATAATTTAGAAACACTAGGATATGTTTCAGATTGTTTCAGGTACTTCTTTTCTATATTGAAGGCATGAATCTATATGAAACAACATAAAAAACACAGCAAGAAGAGTTAATGAAATACTCACAGCTTAAGGTCATAATTCTACATATTCATAAGAACATTTGGAATATGCATGTATTTTAAATAAGAAACTGCAGATTAAAGCATTCATAAACAGCATTATATAAACTTGTAAAATGCAAATCTTTGAATCATGAAATTCTGATTAACAGCTCACATTTAGAATGTTGTCATGATTTCATCTTTATATTTGTGATTTAATATAATATACTATTTAGTTAGCAAAATTAACAAATCTTAATCTAAACAAGCACTATTTGAAATACTGAGTGTTTTCATTGTCATTCGGCACAAGAAAATGAAAGGCAATGCACCTGGAAAAGCCACAAAAATAATTTTTGATGGTAAAAGTGAAATCCTTTAATAAATATAATTTAAGCAAGATTCTTTACTAACATTACCAAAACCCAAAAACAAATAGTGATAGAGAGGCATATAGTATTTAGCCATGAAACCTAATGATCTTGAATTTTGTAAGGAGCTTGATTAAAACTAGTTAAGAAATTTGTGTTTGTGTGACTTTCCTAATTTAGGTTTTATAATCTTGCTGCTTTGGCTGACTTTTAGTTCTAGTTAATAGATAACTTTGTTCCAATAAAATAAGATAGATGCTATAGGAAAACTAGGGAGTAACTTATACATTCCAAAAGTTTTAATAAATGTAACCCACCTGCAGACCTTAATTAATAGAGAATTGTTTCACTAAGAAATTAATTTAATATAGTATTATTAGAGAAGCGGAGCCTTAAGTTGTCTTTTCACTAGAGATGGATTAAATGTTTTAGTAGTAGTTGAAACAATAAGATGAAAAATTGAGACTTGACAATGAGAAAGGGGCTATTTGAAACCTTTGTGTTGCAGTGTTTATAAACCCTGGAAAGTTTTTTTCCTTTGGACATACCTTGCAAATAAACGACCACTTGTCCCCAGTACTGGCCAGCATCACTATTAGGGATGTTAGTTCAACAACTCCTGAGTTTAACTTTGAGCCTTTTTGTTCTCTCCTTTGATTCAGTAGTCTAAAGAAATAGTTTCTGATTTTCACATATGTCAAAGAAAATAATAATTTCTTTGCCTGCAGGAGCACTGCAATTGGAGGTACTCTTTTTCTTTGTGAAAAATGGTTTTTTATGAAGCAACAGACAAAGACTTTTTCAGGATTTAGAAGATTATGTTTTCTAGTGATTCAATACAAATTTCAAGAAATGGAAGAATGCCCACTTTGGTACCTTAGTTCAGCTACTGGATATTATCCAGTGTGTAATACCCTTTTTCAGGAAGCAAAACACTGAAAAAAAAGTTTCTTCCTTTCAGTCTACTGAAAACTGTTCTGCTATAGATAACTTAAAACATGAGAAACAAAGTACTACAAATATTTTCCCAAGGCAGTACCTCTAACCACCTTCTAAATTAGAAAAATAAGCTGCTCAATATTTTCTAGAATATTCTTATGCTGTGGGATAAATCCCATCAGTCTCTGAAGTCATTACTACATGCTATTCTGTCATCAGTCAATGAGATAAATGCATGACAATTATCAATATGATAAAATTATATATTTATGATGGTATGGGAAGATGACTGAGGATAAAAAGATAATGTTACAGAAGTTATAGGGAAAAGTACGGTTGCTAGTCCCTGGATGGAACAGGGCTAGCATACCCAACCTCCCATAGACAACAAGATCTAAATGGAACCAAGTGGAGGATGGAGCAGAGTGGGGACACTGCAGCCAGGCTGTGTTGAAAACCTTTCAGAGAGACCTTGGTGGTACTTTTTAGGTGATAAGCCACACAGCGGCTGAAAACCAAGGGAGTTAAAGGAAGATGTCCTGCTCTTGAATCAGCAGCTGTGGTAAAGTCATTCTCCTTGGACAGACACACGAGCCCATCTCACTGGCATTTATATACAGTCTGTATAAAAATCTATGCTGAGATAGTCACCCCTACATACAACTACCTCTCGGTGAGGAAGCTGTGTAACTAAAGTCACTCAAGCTCCACCTAAACACATTTTCAAACCTCAGCCTGTTACAATTTTATTAATAAAGGATGTTATTCTGTAAACTTCTCATCTGAGTCTGTCAAGGGCACTGGCAGTATGTAAAGGGGTGAAGGCCCAGGAGGGTATTTCTCTATTTGGTGTGTGACCCTGAAAAAGTCAGCTGAACCACCCCCTGATTTAGTGAAGTCCTTGGTGGAGGGTCCCCATAATGGGATGCTGACAGACTGGTTGCACGCAAGGGTCTCAGCTTTTCTGGGGCTTTGACTGGCAGATTAAACACTGAGGGTTTGAGTAAATTTGCGCTTTTTGCATGACAGATGGTGTCTCACACATGATAGCTTAATAAATGAATGAAAATACTATTTTCAGTTGAATAAAATTGAAACTATTTTTTTAAAAATTAATTCAGAATGCTTTACTGATATTCAAAAATACAGTTTTAAATGCTTTTCAACTGTAATTTTTAATATATTCAGGGATTCAAACATAGGCATATCATCAGTCTATGTATATTCTTTGCTGACAGTTACTGTACTAGGTTTACTACTTTTCAGTTAAAAGTAAGGCAGGCTTTCAGGAAGACAGTTCTTTAAACCAGAAAAGAAGTTGCAATATTTTCTTTTCTATCTTGCTTATAACCCAAATACAATTTTTAGAAATAAAATAGTTATGAGTTTTGACTCCACAATATAATATAAATTTAATTAAGTGGTAAACATTCTAAATAAAGAAAACCGTTTTATCTCTTGACTTTTCAAGTGAGAAAATCCAATCACAAGAACAATGAAGCACAACAGTTTTAGTTACTTACTTATTTTATTCTTGCTCTTCAAAGTCTTATTTCATTAGCCTGCATGATATTTTGAGCTACTCTACCAGACTGTAGATAACTAAAATAAGAACATATATTTATGATACATAAAGACATCATCATTCACTTTATCTCATCCATTGAGAAACTTTATTTTAATGGGATTATATTAAATTCCAGGTCAACTGCCATTTATGCTGTGGGATAGTGAATGCCACCTCTGATATTGAAGAAGAGTCACATTTAAAATAGTTTTCCAATTAGACTATATAAAATTCAGCTAACATGCAATAATTAATTATTGCTGCCACCAATTAATTAAAAATAATGGATACTGGAGTTGATGAAAGTTTTTCCAAATTATCTGTGATGTGATCTCAATTTATTCAGAAAAAATATCAGTGCTATATATTCATCTATTTCTTCCAGCGCAAGCTACAGCTATGTGTTTCCTCCACGGACTGACTCACTCTTACTGTCTCCATCATCTTAGGCTAGTAACATTGTGTGATGGATCTAACATCTAGGTTTTTTGGCCGAAAAAAATCAATCCTGTGCAGGGATGCCCACAGCACAAATGTGTGATAGTGAAAAAAGACTGTAGCCTAAATAAAAACAATTTTACAGTGTTGACCATAAACTCACAAGGATGTGCATGGACATACACATGAATTTACAGCATGTGCTTGGAAAGTGTAAGACTTAGCAACATGAAAATAATCCGAAACAAAAATATCATTCTGCAATTCCTAGTGAGGATATGCAATAATGTTTCCTCTTAGCTCTCTTTTTGATCATGTTTTTAGCCTATGACAGTAACTTAAGAAACAGCAGTTCACAAAGTTCCTTCCTTCACTGGCCCACATATAGTGTTAGACCTTTGCTAAAAAATACATGCATTTTTGTAACATCTGCTCAGACTGAATATATGAGTTGAATTTGCTTGTTTGTTTTGTTACAAGCAACCTCATCTCATATTTTTCAAGAGAATATCAGTGCATAGTGGCTTTGTAATTTTGAAGCTTGACATTTCTCATTAGTTTCCTCCTATATCCATAGGAAACAAAGGTATTCCTTCTCTTCTTTCCCTTCTATAATTTCCTTTCTCCCCTTATCAAATTTTTAGTGGTTAGTTAAGCCCCTTCCTACTTAAGTTACCTACCCTGCTGAAATGCCAGATAGATTAGACTATCGTTCCCTGGCCTGCAATCAGCGATTTTCTGTTAGAAAACTTAAATGCATAAAGCAGAAGTTCATATGGGCTGCATAACCATGTGATATTCTTAAATTGATAGTATTTCAACTTGTGGCAGACTTTTTTCTCTTGTTCTTTCACTGGATACCATCAAGAAGAAGCAGCTTCCTCTTCTTTGTTTCCCCAATCATGAATTTTACATATTGGCAGAATTCTCCCACTGCCCCTCTCGTACACAACAAAACTGAACTGAGAACTGAGACTCTCACTTCCCAAAACAAAACAGTTTCAACAAAATTTAGCAGAGGGCACAGATCATCTCCCTCAACCTGCAGGCAATGACCATTTACCCAAAACACTGTTACTATTCTTTGCTACAAGAGCACACTACTGTTTGGAGACCAACTTGTCCTCCAGGATTCCCAGGCCATGTTCTGTAAAGTTGTTTTCTAGCTGTTCTGCTCTCAACATGTACTGGTGCATGCGGTTGTTCCTCCCAAGTGCAAGACTCTGTATTTGCTTTCACTGAATTCATGAATTTCCTCTCAGCCCAGATGAGGTTCCTCTGAACTGAGCACAACCCTCTGACGCATCAGTCACTCTTCCTGGCTTTGTATCCTTTGATCACTTGCTATTTGTGCCCTGTCCCATCAAGCAGGTCATTAATTAATATAATGAACATTACTGGTACCAGTACTCAAACCTGTGGTAAACTCTTTCTGATTGGCCTCAAACTTTATGGTGCTCATCACCGTCACTTAAGCCTGGCAGTTGAGGCAGTTTTCAGTCTGCTTCACTGTCTGTTTAGCAAATCTATACTTCATCAGGTTGTTCAGAAGGATGTTTCAAGAGATTGTGTTGGAAACTTCACTAAAATAAAAATAAATAATGCCCATTGTTCTCCCCTCAGCTACCATAAGCGGTCATGTTATTCCAGTTTCTAATTGCGTTTCACTCCACTAGACCGAATAAGTCACGTCCATGATGGATTTTGCATTTTCTTCCTTTTTTATTTTTACTGACTACACCTTCATTATCATAATCTATAGCCAAATTTGAATATTTATCATTCCTGAATGTCATTTATTTTGAAACACTTTTCTAAAATCTATTTTTTTAAAAAATACGGAACGACTACTTCACCATAATCACTAATAAGCCTTACTATTAATTTACTTATTTATAAACAGTATCCTGGGACAGAAGCCACAGCAATAGTATGCTGCTCTTGATCTGCAATAGCAGATATTGACTTTCAGAAGTTTTGGACTCACCATGAGTGACTTAGTGCAGATGATCTTCTCCATCATGGAATGTGCAGAATAAAATCAGATTAACCTGCTCTAAATATGTCAAGTCTGCGTTTTAAGTAACCTTTATATAAAACTGACAATACAACATTTAAAAATTTTAAAGATTTTTCATACACAGAAAAAAATACAGCACAACCTGGTGCTACCTTATAGTAAAAGTTGTTTTCAAAACTGGTTATATGAAGGTCATTATTTTGTTAAAGAGTTACAAACCACCTTTCCTTATCCTCACAAAATAGCTGCTTCCTTTCCTCATTCTCTCTATATTTTTTTTCTCATTTTGGTATATTAGTGGCTCAAAAAAGCCTGCTAGAGTTACTGTTTTTAATTAGCATAACAAAAAAGTATTTCTATCCTTTCAGGACCTCCTTTTAACTCAAATACATTTAGAGATGATGAGGGATATCTTTTATAAATCCCTCTTGGGAGGTTATGTGCTCAAGTCACGTTTACATTAAAAAGATTTGTTTGTGTAGCTCCCTGTACACCATTTCGAAGATTTGCTTCTTGGAATATCAAATTACATTTTATTTGATAGATGTGAATTCTGGTAAGAATAACAGAACAAATTTTGTTGCTTGCTTGTCCTTCAAAATTAGCATTTTGCAAGTTATTTAACTTACATTGATAGGCACATAAGAACAGAAACTATGTAGACTTTCTAATGCCATTATGAAAATATTATCATATTTAGAAAGCCCAGATAGCACTAGCAGCTTAGGATTTTTTAGTACTATGATAAATAATTTCTTTTTCTCTTAAATTTCTTTTCTGAATTTTTTCTCAATTTTAAAAGTTTTTGTTATGCAAAGAGGAAAAATAAAGAGGCATTTGAGGTGGAAAAATAATAACATTTAAGAGGAGCTTTGAAGGTAATATATGCAGGTTATGTACTTGTATTTCATATAAGTCCAACAGATTCTCAAACTAGGGAATAAATAATGTATTTATAGCCAAATTGTAAAAAAGTATAGTCTGTCAATTTAGTGGTCGCACTGCTCTGGGTTACACTTAAAATAAAAACAATTCCTGTAATAAGCAGAAATGTCCTTATGCTGCATTTATACAGATAGATAGATAGATAGATAGATAGATAGATAGATAGATAGATAGATATTTAACACTAGCATTACCTGAACTCTAGTGCACCTAAAGAAAATGTGAAGGCTACAACTGAAATCAATGGGGACAGCTCTCTCCTACAGATTCTATCAAAACTTCTTAATGAAAGAAAGGATTCAAAACTTAACCTCTAAATTGATGGCACTTCTCAGAATTTTAGGTCGGTTAATTTTGCTGCTTTGTTACTCTCTGTTTGTCTTTTTTAATCTGATATATTTCCATTTTGTTAATGTAGTTTTTCTGTAATCTGAAATCATATTGATATTTAATGAAAAAATGTACTGGAAGAACATCATTAAGGTGACTTACTTTTTTAAAACAAGTATTTGCTAAGATGAGAAAGCACAACAATTTCATCTGACTTTTTTGTTTTTCCTTATTAATATCTGTGTTAATAAAATATTTTGAAAATTGAATGCTTTCAGGAGAGAAAAATAAAGGAAGAAATTATACGAACAAAATGCAAGTAACTTACAGCTAAGTTCATAACTTTCAAAGAAATCAGATAAAGAATTGTTTACTGTACAAGGAAAGATTTTGGAAAAGGTGGTAGGAGTTGCATCAGTTTGCGCTGGACAAAACCACTAATTATAGTTACAACATCTCTGTTAATATTTTTGATTGATTTCTCTGATTTTTTATTTTGGCTAAGAGTTCTTTGATATAATGAGGTAAAATGAGGAACAAAAATAATAATGGGATAAATTAGACTACAATGTTTGTGCAATCCTTAGTTTTGATGGTTTGGCTGTTCCTGTGAATACTCATGAACCTGCAAAAACCACTCTTATTTTGCTAACTTCAGAAATATCTGAATAGTCACAATGTGCTCCTGATAAGAAAAAACTTAACTAAAGTGTAACGTTTTTTCTTTAGCATCATATTTTAATTTCTTTCCATTTCTAACACTGAAGAGAAGCCCAAGGCATACCTCATCCATAGCAAGCAGCCTGACAGGAGGCCACTAAAAGCAAAAATACACTTTTGAAAAGCTTTGCTGGAAGTTCTTCATCATATTCTTTAGAGGTAAAGCATGGCTCTGAGACCCTGTCCTTCCTGTGTTCTTTGTTACCACTTACAGTTTGATAGAGAAAAACAGAGGGTGGTAATTCAAAGTGTGGGAGTTGAAAAAATAAAAGGTGGAACAGGAAATCTGGTGAAAGTGGTGGCATAGAGCTAAAACTCAGAGGGAAAGAGAGCTGTAACTGCATGAAAGAGAAATTTCAACAAAAGGAAGGAAAAGCAGGTCTGTGACTAGCAAATGTGATAGAAACAGCCGATGAAAAGGGGGAGGTGCAGGCAGAGGGCTGAGGTGGGAGAATGACATAGACTGCAGGGAGAAACCCCTAAACAGAGAATGGGCTGGACTGGCAATAAGTCAAAGAGCCTGGATGACCACCATAGGATAAAGATGCAACACAACACTTCAGGGAAATGGGCAGAAGGAGTGCTCACAAAGACATACTTACTGCAGATTTTGGAAATGAAACCGCTTCTCCCCAGTTTTAGCAAGGATTTGTAACACATATGGACCCAGATTGTGGTGTCAACAGTGTGACATAAAATGTAAAGCAAACTGAAAGACTTTGTCACATTTCTTTGGAGCTAGGAAGCAAAACTTGCGGTATTTGGAGATGTTATCATTTAAACGTGAATTTAACACGGTCCCAGAGAAATAACTCCTGCAGTGTTATTATGTTCAAAAAGCTACCATATAAAAGGAAGGCAGTTATCTTGTTTTGCTTTTGTCATATATTGATGGTAACTGCTCCGTCATAACTGCTTGGATCTGTCGCTGGGCTGAACCTGTTTTACCCCCCATAGGGATGCCTATTGGGTAAGAACCATACTCTGTGCACACTGAATACTTTTATTGGGGATTAAAGATATTGCTTTGAATACATTTTTGCAGTCAGATCACTGGCAATCCTTGAGACTGTAACAATTTTATATTAATAAAGACTGTTATTCTGTAAACTGTTCATGCAAATTCTTCATGCCCTCAAGCAGTCACCAGCAACAGGTAACATTCTCAAATAAAGTGGGAAGGCCCACTGAGGGGTCTCCTTTATGCTGTTTGTGTCTGTCCCTGCCTAAGTCAGTAAAAAACCCTTCTGATCCAGTAGGACTGCTCAGTGAAGGGTCTCTGTAATGGGGCACTGACAGACTGGTTGGGCACAAGGGTCCCAGGTTGCCTGGGACGCTGACAGAAAAATCAGACTCCAAGGGTTGAGGAAATCTCCCCTTTTTACGTGACACTGATACAAGGACCAGCTGAGAAGAAAATATTTGCAAGGCACTGTAAGTTGGAGGGAAAGATAATTTACCCACAGGGACATAAATCATATTACGTCATATTCCCTCAGGCTCAGTGAATATGGCCTGGCCTTGCTCAGTGTGTGGGACTTAGGACAGACTTAGCTGTACTGGAGATGTAATGTGTATATAGACATAGACACATTATACATAGACATCTGCATAGACACATAGGCACAGGTAAGTCAAATTCAGTTTATGCCATAGTGATTTGTGAATTTACATTGTGATACAGTCAGGGAATGGAGACATTATGCAGTATACATAAGACTCAAGTTACAACAAAGAAACATATTTGGCATTTCTTAAAATTTCAATATTTTGTCCTTACAACCTACCTAATATTTCAGACATTCAGATTTTCTCCTAAGGAACACAGAGACCTAAATTTTTGAAAGTTTTGCTGCTGAAACTGTCAGAAATCCTTCGGCCTTAAAGACTCAAGTGACAAAAAAGCAATGCCTGAGATTTTAGAGGGAAGATAAAAGTAATTTATAACTATCTTTGGTCTTCTTGAAAAGACATAAGCATAATAGCAAACCAAAGTCTGAGAGCTGCTGGCTTCTTTCCCTTTTAAGCTCTCCTTTTTCTTTCATATCATTGTATTATGGCCTCTAGGTAGAATTAAACTGATACTTGCATATTATCTTGGAGGACACTTTTGCCTTGTTAAGGACTACCACTTTCTATCAGTACTTTAGCAAAATGCTATGCTGTATTAATGTATGGCATATAACACTTTTACTTAACAATGAAGCTTGTAGGAACTTAAATACATCAGTAAAGGCAATTAATTTATTTTGCTTGAAATATTTTTGCCCATCTAGATTAGCTATTTAGTTAGTTCTTGGTATTTGAGACGTTAAATTTATTAGTTTCAGTTTTGGTTAACTTGTAGAACATAGTGTAACACTTAAAATTAAAGCAGAAAGAGAGGAGTACTTATCAACATTTCTGAAGCATATGTGGTGCTCTATCCATAGACAGAATGGCACTTCTTTTGTTCTATAGACAACACAGGATATAGAATAATCTATAAAATCACAGAATCACATAGTGGTTTGATTTGGAAGGGACCTTTAAAGGTCATCTAGTCCAATTTTCCTGACATGAGCAGGGGTAACTTTTGCTAGAGGGACATAATCCGCCTGTCTTCATATAAAGATGAAAATCTTTTCTTATCCACAAGTTTTTCCATAATTATCTGCTTCAGAACTCCTTGCATGATCTTGTAAAAGTATATGGACCACTGTTTTGCTTTTTGTGCTTTATAAAGTTGTATATTCATGCCAGAAACTGAGTAATTTATAAGATTATTATTATTATTACTATTGCTATTACTATTACAATTATTATTATTATTTACAGTTAAGTCCTATACACGGTGTTTCAAACCTAACTGCCAGATAGATAGATAGATAGATAGATAAACTGTTTTAGGTAACTGGGCTGAATGTTTTCTTCGGGAGCATCTTGATTCTGAGCTCAGTTCTTTGCAGGCTGCTACTGAGAAACGTATGTTTGTTTATTATGTTACTTATGCTGCTGAGACTGTGCTATGCCAAGATATTGCAATCAAAAATCTGTGGTCCAAGGCACACTTTCTGTGCCATGAATTTGCTTTCCTACTGGCTACTGTTTCCACACATATTTCCTCTCCTTTTAGACTGGAACACACCCATTTGCTGTTGTTCTTAAGGCTAAACCATGGAAAAGATCAGTATTCAAACTCCCTCATGGAGGTACTTGTGCTTGTCATTCATTGATGTTTGAGGCACCTTGAAAGGTTTGGTATCTCCAGGTTTTAACATCATATCCGCTGACACCCTAATTGCCTATTAAATACAATAGGGTGAGACAGATATTACAAACTATGTATATCAAACTGCTATGTGCACGTAAGTCAGTTTAGACACATAGAAAAACAGCTGTCAGACACATTATAAAGTATAATATAGAAAGTTTTTCCCTGTGAAGGGCAAGTGGTTTTTCTCACGTTCATCCTGTACAGAAACACAAATTATTTAATTATGCAATTCAATTAAAGTATTTTTTAAAAAGGCCTGTAAATATGATTTTTCCCTTCCTGTAAAATATGTCACACAAACATTTTCCAGAAATCAACATTCCTTTATAAAGCATTTGTCTTTCCTTTACGTGCTTCTGCCAAAAGTTTAGATGAAGTCTTTTCACTGATCAGATTTGTGAGTGACAGCCATCATACTTAAACACAAATTTTACTGTACTGTAATTTCTTTGCCAGTTACACATTTATGTCCAAATAAAATAAGTTCCAGTTATAAGTTCACATTTCCAAAAATACCTTAAACAGAGACGACATACAAGTTTTCCAGGAAACTCTGTTACACAGGTTATAGCATGATTATAGTATTCCAGATATCAGAGACAGGAATAAGACCCCTGTGTTCATCCACTATCAATAAAAAAATTGATCTCTACATTGTCTACTCATCTGTAACACATCTGGTGCTGGAAGGAAGAACCCATAAGTACAGAGCCTTTGGCTCTGCCCCTGCCCTCTACCTTTCACTGTGCACATTAGGTGCAATGTTTTTTTCCTTTCATTGCTCTCCTTTTATCTACTCTTCTAAACCTCTTTGTTCCTCTGTTTGGTTTTCATCTACTCTGAGCTGCTGCTGTGGTACTGAATGCTGATGAAACAATAAATTATTCCACTCAAAAGGTTATTTTTCATCTGTATTTCTTAGCATAACATGGCTATCCTGCATTTATATGGGAAATTTCTGCATCCAGTTCCATGATAGGGGCTACTAAGTCAGCTGTTTGCAAGTACCCTGGATGTGTGAGGGATTGTAGGCATGGATCAATATGGCAACACAGACAGAGACTGATAATGTGACACCCTTTCAACACTTTGCTGATTCTCACCCTCTCCCTGCCTTCCTAAAGCCCTGCTGGTGCTGTGTTACTGCTGCTTCAGTCCCAGCTCTGTCATTGTCACCATGCGGGGACATTCCCAGTCCCATCCCTCCTCTGTTGGCTCCTCAGATCAGTCAGTTGACGTTTCCAATTCCTTCCTTGACCTGACTGTGTCAGCTACCACTTTCAACAAAAATGCATGTACAGTTACATTAGCTCAACTTTTTTTTTCTGGTCTTGTTTTTCAGAACTGAAAGGAAGAAAATTAAAAGCTCTAGGACTGAAGTTGCCCTTCAAAGTCACTGAATCCACTCCTCTCCACTTAATGGAACTCATCAACCATAGAAGAAACAGTCATATGAATGCTCACATTTGTACCATGAAGGCACAGTACAAAATAATTTTTAACAGTCTAAAAAATAACAAAACACTTAATCAGAGAAAACAATATTACATTTTTTCAAAGGAAAAGAAAAACCTCTGGAAATAAAGCCTTCAGAGGAAAGAAATAGTTTTTAAACTCATCTCTATTTTTCACCTTAAATAGGAGAATATGAAGGCAGAAGCTCTGAATTTGAACAAAAAATATACACATCATGTATATCACCATTAACAGAGAGAAAAGTCAAATTTCTTTGATAAGTTTCACAAGAATTTTGTTTGAAAGGACCCAAAATAACTGAAAAAAGATTTTTAAAATTTTATTTGGCATCTGCTACAGGGTGGCAATAGATGGAATATCTAGATTCTGCACTTCTGTATAGTATTTTATCCCCTCTAAATTATATTTTAAACCTTTCAAAACAAAAACCACTTTTTATTTTTCTTCGTTCCTTAATACTTTCCTTTGTGATTGATAGAGAGAAAAAGCTGTGGTTTTTCTTCCCATAGACAGTGTAGACTTCTTGTTTACCCTCTGCATTTTACTATAGTTCATAGTGATCTGTCTTCTAGAACAAACACAAAAAAGATGTATTCAGCAATTTTTCCCATCACTGCAACCCTTGGCAGAACATAGATTAAAAAAAAACCAGCTCAGAGAAGGTGAAAGTGGTACTGATCAATTGTTGGAAGTAGCTTGATGAAGTGGGAAAACTGAAGCTTTTTCAAATTGTGTAGTGAGCCATCACAATGCTGCTGATATTCTATGCAGGTTCTGGTTTTCTCTGCAAAACTGAAAGTTTATTCTTTCTTGTAAGAGATACAAACTACTGAGACTATCAGATCTGCTAGTGCTTTTGTAACATCAGATAAACACATGGAATTTATGTATATGTGTATATGTGGCTAGCAGCTGAAGATAAGGTTCTTTTTCCATTTATTACCATAGCACAGAGCTTCTGTCCTATGTTAAAGTAGCATGTTAAAGTTATCTCTAACTTTATAGAACAATCCACGGGATTTAATAAAGAAACAACATAAATTTACAGAAATACTATTCTCTTTGCATAGAGGATTTTTTATTTATTAAAAAACGTGCATGTAATTCTTATTATAAAAATTTATAAAGAGTTAAAAGTCTCAGGAGAGATCTGTGTTCTTTGCTAATCTTCACAGAAATTTCCCATAAATATAATTTGCCCCTAAAGGCATGTGTAGAGTGATTGCAGCAGGGATGTTTTTTTCCAGGAAGCATGTTACAACTGTCTCCTTCGGTTGCATCTGTTCACCTTTAGCTGTGATGCTATTGTCTAGATATTCAAGGTGCTTGCTGCTTTGGGAGTAGTGTCTTGTCATGTCAGATATCCTGGAAATTAGCATCTGCCCCAAACAAAGACCAAGGACCGAAGGGAGGTTGCTGTTGATAAAGAAAATGCAGATCTGTCACTCTCCTGTTAGGCATTATTTTAATGACATACCCAGCATCCCCTAACTCAGATTATTTCAATGGACTGTTTCTTAGGAGGGTTTTAGGTAAAGGCTTTGCAGATCTTTTATTTCAGACAGGAACAGGAGAGACTTGAGACGACCTATGGCCCTGAATCCATCTGTAAAAGCAGTATAAAAATGGAGTGACTGAAAAAGATCCGAAGGGGTGGGTGGTTGATTCAGTTTACACTAAGATCAGGTCACAGCCTGCACACACTACAGCCCACAGGAGGCCACTCGGCTGGGTAAGCACGTCCTGTAACTCCCTCCCACCTGCCATATCCAAGCCCCAGCTGCTGCCAGCACTTGTGGATTCACCGAGGAAGCTTTAGAAAATAAAGAATCAATGCCTTTACTACTGTTCGGATGAAAGGATTCTTTGATCCGAAAGACTGGATCCAACAGTACCACATTTTCTGAGAATTTCTCTAGAAACTCTGTGAGAATAACAAAGAAGAAAAATGTTTTGCCATTCTGTGAATTTAAAGAAGAGTAATATTTTAAGATTTTATTTAAAATCCGAGTGTTGACATTTGGATTTTAGGTTCTCTACAGAGCTTTTGAGATTCGTCTGTTTAATACATTTTGAAACTGTGGTAGGTTGACCTTGGTTGGTTGCGAGATGTGCACCCACTAACTCCCAACCCCCTCTTCAAATGGAGTTCCATGGAAATCAGGTGGAAAAGCCCATGGGTCAAGATAAAGACAGGGAGATCCCCTACAAATTCCCATCATGGGTAAAAAAGTTGGACAGGGGGAACATTTATTACAGTTTATAACATTTATAACAGTTTATTACCGGTTAAAAAGAGAGTTAGATGGTGAGAAATGAAGGCAAAGCAACATGGTCTCCCTTCTCCCCAAGCAACCCAGAGGGAGTGGGGGCTGCAGCCAGTCTGTAAAAGTTCCTACTCAGACATCTTCCTCCACTGCAACATGCACCCTCTCCATGGTCTGTAGACCTTTTCTGCTCCAATATGGGGACTTCCAGGCTGCAGCTTCCTTTGGGACTTATCTACCTGCTCCAGTGTGGGCTTCTCCATGGTCTGCAGTGGGGATATCTGCTCCATTGTGGTCTCTGCTTGAGTGCACCTGGAGCATCTCCTCCTCCTCCTTCTCTAACTTCAGTGTTTGCAGGATTGTCACATTTTGTCCTCTTCCCTGTTGTGCAGTGGTTTTTATCATGTCTTACATAAATTCTCCCAGAACCACCACAAATTCCTCTGTCAAGCTCAGCTGTGTCCTGCAGTGAGTTCATTTTGGAGCCATTTGGAGCTGGCTGTGTCCAGCCTTGGCTTCTGCTTACAAAGGGTATGCCTGCATCTCCAAAACCTTGGCACATGCATCCAACAGAAGTAGTTATTAGATAAGTTATGTTTATTGCAAATATAATTATATAGAATCATACATACTCTGTTCCCAAACATAATTTGACATCCATATTTTTTCTCTAGTTGGTTAAAATTGATGAGCTTAACACATTAAAAAATTTAAGAATAGAGACAACTGCAGGGACTGAGCAGGAAATTATGATGCTTCTGGTAGGCATATTTTTTTAGGAAATTATTTTGTATTTTCCTGGTATTTTTAAGGTAATATAAAAGGAAATATTTTAAAATCTACAATGCATGAAGAATAGAGTTGCCTAGCACAGCCATCTTTTAAAAGTCAATAAATTTAATCAGTTAAAAGCTGGAGTTTCTGCAGGCCTAATATCAAGATGTTTGTGTCTTTGTTTGTTTATTTTGTTTTGTTAATATTGCATCTAGATATGGAGCTGGAGCAAACTCCAATAAATGTACAAGGAGGTGAGTTGTGTTCTCATTGAAAATACAAAGCAATGATTGCAGCATTGATTGTCATAGCAACTGGAACATAGCAGACACAACATTGCTCTGAGGTGTAGGCTCTGTACGCACCAACTTACTGACACAGTATGAAGCAAACACTCACACTTAGCAGGGCTACCAGCCAGTGTGGCAGTGGGGAGTGAAAGATGATATGAAATTATTGAGGACCTAATATGAACAGGTAGACTCCTAGGATATATATTTTATTCATCCTATTAGACAAATAGAATAATAGAAACTCTATTTCATATCTACATCAGAAGATAGGGATGTACAGAAAAAGCCAGAAATAATGTTTGACTGAGAATTCATATGAATATGCCAGCGTGAGAGAACAAAGTGCTGTCTCCATGGTCTGGGGAACAGATGAAGGACAATTGGTTCAAGGACTGCCAGCGCAAATGGATCTGAAAACCTTCCTGCAGTAGCCCCACACACTACACCTCTCACCTTGGTTCTTTGTCTTTGCAGGTGAATTCACGTCTATGAGTGAAAGTAGCAGCAGAGGGATGGACAGAGAGGTGTACATGGGAGGACAGGACCAAGAACAAGTCTTAGGAGGAGTGTTTGGGGCTACTGCAGGAAGGTTTTCAGATGTTTTCAGGTGTTTAGTCTGGAGAAGAGAAGGCTGAGTGAAGACTGTATCGCTCTTTACAACTACCTGAAAGGAGGTTCTGGAAATGGGGGACATTGGTCTCTTCTTCCTAGTAACAAGCAACAGGACCAGGGGAAACAGCCGCAAGCTGAGTCAAAGGAAGTTTTGACTGGAAAAATTCTTTACCAAAAGTCTTATAGAGCACTGGAACAGGCTTCCCAGTCAAGTAGATAAGTCACCATCGCCAGAGGTATTTGAAAGACCTGTAGATGTAGTGCTTAGGGACATAGCTTGGTGTTGAACTTGGCTCATGGTTAACAGTTGGACTTGATGATCTTGGAGGTCTTTCCCAGCCTAAATGATTCTATAATTCTGTGACCTGAACAAACATTTTTCTGTGGATTTTTAAACTGCTTCTCCACCTCTGCTGTAGTGAACGCAAGCTTTGTCCTAGAACCCTCTCTGCTTTAAAAGACCACAGAAACATAGGAGTCATCTATAAAGAGTGGAAGGAGTTTTTCCAAAATGAACAGGATACTACTGTGACAGAGCTTCTGATGATCATGTATTGTACTATTTGGTTATACAGCTAAGTGCCCCTCCCAAAAGTAGATAGCATTATATTTGTTCTCTTAAATGGTGTTCAAGAATGCTGAAAATGTTCCTTCTTTGAAGAATCCCATTCCCTTTACTCAGAAAGAAAAGAAACATCTTATTTCTGAAAAAAGGTGAACTTGTAAGGTAAATTAACAGGCAAAAAATATTGGGAGAATCTACAAATTTACAAATTTCTATTTAAATTGTCAGTGAAGCTATGGTTTGGCGTTAACTTAGTTATATCAGTAAAGTGACAAGAGAAGCTTTATAATAATTTAATTTTATTACCTATCAGAATTTAAAATATTTTATAGGTAATATAAGAGATCAGATGACAAAAAGATAACATTTTAAAAGTTATCTTACTTGCCCATATCACAATCATGCACACATTTTTATCTTTCATCTCCAAACATTTGCTTTTCTTTCAACATTTTAGGGGAGCAAGCACCATTAGTTTATTGTCACAAAAACCTGACCGTGTTAAATTTTTGCTGCCGACTACACGAGTCAGAAAAGGAACACAGATGGGTTGCTCTACCATGCCAAGAATCATTACTCAGCAAGATCTCTTCCTTTAATTTCTGACAAGATCAGAAGAGCTTAAACAGGTATTAGAATACTAGTACAATCTACAGCATTGCTATTCATAGTAGCATTGACATTTTCCAAAGCAAAAGAAATTCTGAAGTAGAGCTAATTTACATATATATATTTATATATGTATCTATTAGCTGGAACAGAAACCTGGGATTTTTCCATGTGTCATGTCTCATTCATTTTAGTAATGTGGTGTCAGTATGCTGCCAACATTTACAGCAGAAATGTTGCAGATGATGTGTTTAAAATAGAACTGGCAAATTCACTTGTTTCACCTGAGGTGCATTGAAGTGGTGCTATATTTTATGGGAAAGCTGAAAATGTTATTCTAGATTAGGCTAAAAGAAATTGGATTAACTCCTCAAATATAATAAAGTATTTTTTGGCCATCTGAGGACCTCACCTGGGGAGTTATTTCATTTAGGAAAATTGAGGGAGAGTTGATAATTTACTTTCTGTGGCAATATGAGTACTTTTTGTATTTTAAGATGAAAGAAAACAAACTTACATCAATTCTAACTTTAATGTAAAGTTGTGGCTCAGGGGAGTTACAGGTAGGTGAATTTAAAATTGTGGTTTTATTTCATGTGGCAGAAAAATGTTTATGTAGATGCAGCATAGAATTTTGCAAGCTGTTCTAATAGACCTCTGTTAGCAAGGGACTACATATGAGCAGTTAGCTCAGTAACAGCTAGTGAAAGCTTGATTATTTTTTTTAATGCCATTAAATACTATCAGCTGATGTACTGATGATGTAGAGCAGTCTGAGACCAGGCAGCGGAAGAATAATGGACCCTAAACTACTGTTTCAGGCTAATTTAAATCAGTAATAGAGTGATAAAGCTTTTACATTCTAACATCATTTTTCTTACCATAGATATGATAAAATATTACTGATGTATGACAGTGTTCTAGTGTCATATTAACTGATAAATGAGAACCTAGCTATAGAGTTATAGATACAGCTCAGGTGTGTGCTTGTCTTGTTGCACTGCACAATAATAACATAGCTAGCAGATACATCATTATTTCCAGTAATGTATAAAATTCCTGAAGTAGAAATTAGTTATAATAATAAATTCTTATTATTATAGAAGAGCTGGGGAAACTCAACAAGAAATTTTGTAGCATCTCCTGATTTTAAATATATAAGAATATTTTAAAGTTAAGGAGTTGCAAATTAAATTCTCTTTTCTTTGCACATCCCTAATCAAATTGGTGTCGAATTCCAGAAACTCTTTAAACACGGAAAAGAGTCAGGTTTAAAAAGAAGGCATTATTTATTTTGTGCAGGGTGCAAGGTGGAAGTTTTCCACAAATCAAACACGTTAGAGAGTAAAAAGCAAAAGAATTCATATGCTAAAATTTACGTAAACCAGCCTATTTGATGCAGAATTGCCACCTGCCTAGTCATCTAGCTTGTGTAACCATTTCAATACTTGTTACTGCACTGTGTGCACCTCTTTGGGGGTTTCTGGTGGTCATTTGGGGAGGTGACCCTTATTCAGTTTCAAGGAAAGTTTAGCTAGGAACTGCAAAACAAAAGATTATGTGCCAAATAAAATGTCTTCTGCAGCTTCCGAGCCACATCTTCTCAAACAAGTGCCAAGCAGGACATACAGTACAAAAGCTTTCCATGAGCATTAAGCAGAACCTGTTTAACACACCTGGTAAGATCTCTTTACATTCAAAAGAGGGGCTAAAGGTGAAAATGACACCATCAGCTTATAACTACAACAGAGATCAAGGGAAGGAACAGAGAATTCTGCTTATGGTCAACAAAATCGTTTGCACTTACTCTTTGTTGTCTTTTGCTATCCACTCTGCTCCTCACTCCAATACTTCCAGGACCCACCAAAACCCAAAGTTGCAGCTGCTCAGTGGTGAGCTACTCATGCCTGTCTGTTGCAACTCACCCCAGAAGGCGGGGTAATTGAGGTTCTTGTTTGTAGATCCCTTGGGGCAGATTAGAGTAAAATGACACTGAATAACTGGTGTTTATGTATATATATCTATGGCAGCTTTATTTTGGAACAATTTGGTTGCAATGGAAAGGAGGTATGCAGACATTTTGGTTATTATCTACAGAAATGAAACAATATAAAAGTATAAAGATATCACTTAAGAAAACATATAAGGAAAAGAAAGAGAAAGAAAGGTTAAGAATAGCAGATAGCAGAGGGGAGGAACATCATCACCCCTGGTTTCAGCAATGAGACTTAGTTGTTATAATTTCAATGCCCAATGTTCAGAATGGTGGTTGCAGTCCTGATCCAACAAAGGTGGGGAAAGTTCATACAACTTAACGTTCTGTGTGTTCAGGTGGGGACACCCAGGTACCTCCCCTGGGGTCTACAGTGTCTGATAGGACATTGTGGATCATGTGTGTTCCTATGGTGGATGGCCCCAGGAATTAGGCTGGGGGCACTTCAGGAGTGTCTGATGGTTTATGACACCTTCTAAGGCATGACAGCTGCCTCTCACATCAACCAGCAGAGTTGAGTCAATTATATCCCATCAGAAGGGATGAATACCATCCGGCCATGTGTGAATGTGAATGCCTGGACACTTTCTCTGGAGAAGTGTTTGGGAGACATTTTACACCTGACCAGTTGTGTAAAGGAGGACATTGACATGATAAAAAGCATTTTCCCACCTCCAGATCTGCTTATTATCAGCCTTATCTGGCTCACAACCCAGTTTTTTGCAAACCAAATGTTTTTTGTGGTCATTCCTGTTGGTGGAGGTCTGCACCTGGCCTCTTCTTACGCAGATCAGAGGTTTTGCCATCACATTCTCAAAAACTCTCCTCCTCTCCTTGGTTTGGGGGGTGTGTGCAAACCTGACCTCAGCAAATCACCTGCTGCTTTTGCAAATATCCAATTGCTTGAGTCATTAACCCTTCCCATTCCAGCCCCTCACACCGACCTATGGTTAGTTCCCCGTCAAGCTTGCTCCATGTAGGATACTGCCTTGTCACTGCCTGGGGAGAAGCCGAACCTGACCCTGGAGGCATTTTGGTTGCTCGGCTCTTAGGGCAGTGTGAGCTCTTGGCAGCATCTTAGCACCTGCTGAAAAAACCAGCTGTGCTACCACAGTTCTGCTCAGTACATTATTTACATGTTGTATTGCACATCCTTCTATTGCTTATTCTACTCTATGATGTATCCTAAATTCAATTTTAATTGTTTTTCCGTGCACCAAACATGCATTGATATTCTCAATATTAGCAGCATCACATTTTGCAGTCATTCAATATATCTTTAGGTGATGTATTTTTTATATCTCTTTTTAAATACTTTCTTCATATAACAATGGTAATTCTTACAGACAATCTGCTTGGGAGTCAGTTACCTAACATAAATTCCATACTAATTCAGTTGTACAGATACAATGATTTGAAATCAAGTCTTTCAGGCTGACATAACATTTCATTATCTTGGAGAATAAATTTGATTTGTTTTTCAAAAGAGGTTTTTAGAGTTCTTTTCCCCGTTAAAACAAATAAATAAATAATGTAGTGCTTCTATTAATGCAGACTTATACTAAATATGGGCCTGTATGTATTAAATAACTATCTACAAGCAGAAGTATATTATTTTGAAATGTTGTTAAAACTGTTTTGAATTGTTTACATTCAGTGTCCCTAGAGGAGGGAAAACATGATACTATTTTTTTTATGCTGAATTCTAGGAAATTTTTAACATTGAGGTTTATGAGATTCTCTGGGTTTTCTTAAAGACCTGTGAATCTTCATTAAGTATTACTTACTCCCTTTCGTGCCACAGGCTGTGTTTACTTGTCCTTTCAAAGCCCTTTTCCCTTCCTGATATCAAGACCATTTCTATGACTGGTGCTACTGGTGTCAGGTGACTTTTGATATATAGTTGATCTTATTAAAGAGGAGCTTAGAACCATAAAGTCTTATAATGCCAAAGGGAACACTATTTGCTTCAGGGAATTCACATTTAAATGTATAAATCCAGTTTAAAGATTTGAATTTTGAGCACATAGGAGAGAAATGTTTTGTATAACTCTGCACTCAATCTCTTTTGTGAGTAAAAAAATGCACCTATTTTACCCACAGACCTTTTTTTTATTTTGTAACAATAAGTACCAAAAACATTTTGCTTTTTTTTTCATAAAACAAAGATAAACGCTCTCTAAGATTTTGCCTAAAAAAAGAAAAGTGGACTGTGCTGTAACCTACTGTTTATTTGTTTTTGAAAACCTATCAGAGCTTTAGGTTGAGCTGTAATTCAAGGAAATGGCAGACAAAAGTATTATATGAACTATGTATTTTTTTTATCTGTGTTCAATTAGGGATGTCTTGAGTAATCTAACCATAAGAAGTATTTTGTGTTGCAAAAAAAATCCTTCAAGGTGAAGCTTGAATTAATTAAGAATACAATCAAGTTTTATATCTTTTTCACTATTCAGTCTGTAACTCTCTTAGGCTCTAAGAACGATTCATTATAATTCAGCAATATGATAAAAAAGGTCTTGAAGGTTGTGGGGTAATTTTATTCAGCTCACCTATCTTTTAAAGTAAATTCATGTTCGTAAAACCTAACATGTTTCTTGCTGTCTGGAATGAAATTCTGACAGTTACTTTAAGAAGAAAGAGGTAAAGTCAAAGATGAAGAAATAAATTTATAAATTAAGATATAATAAAAATATTGGACAAATCATAGAATTCATAAACATTTGATAAATTCATGTTAACAGCCTTAACTGCAGTTGGAGAAATAAAAATTATGCAAGGTTTCCCTTTTATTTATGTTGACATGAATTTAGATCTAAATAATTAATTATGTATTATACTGGAGAATATTGATATTTTTTTCCAATGACTACTACTTTAGATTTAGTCAATACTTCAACCATTTCCCTTTCAAAAATGACTTGGCTCCTTGAATTTGGATTCAATAGAAAGTGAAATAGGAAAATTAAAACTTACTCTTCCATTTAACTTTTTTGGATACTGGATAAAACTACATCTGGTCAGAACATGCCATAGAAAATAGTTATAATGAACAGTGCTAATATTTTCCCAAAGTTCTCTTTGTTTGCATGTTGTACATGATAGTGATCATTGGCAAAAATACTAAACAAAACAAAAGCAAGAAACCCAACAAACATGATGATTCTAAGACATTAGCTCCATCTATCATCTGTGATGCTGTGAGACTTCCAGTTTTCTTTGGCTAAAAATACAAGTCTAGGTCCAGAGCCTGAGAACTGAAGGTATGATTAAGGCTTTCAAACACTAAAATTCTCACAATTTCATTTTACAACAGCTATTCAGTCTAGAAGAGTAGGAGAAAATACAGCAATAGCTGCCTAGTACATCCTCAGGTATGAGAAACTGCAAGTCATCAGTGATCCCCTTCACCCTCTATGCAATCAGAAACCTCCCATCTAAGAGAGGTCAACAGCTGAACTGTATCTTCTTGGTTAATTGGCAAATTTCTTACCTTTGCCACACCTTCACAGTCTGCTTTCTGCGAGTTGCTGTCAAATTTTTGAACAGGAATCCTGATAATATCACATACTAGGATTGTGAGGCATGCTCAGCTCTCAAAGTTAATTTTAGGCTCTCTGAAGACTCACATATATTCAGATGCACTGTCTATATTTGACTTGTGTTAGAAAGCTACAATTACTTTAAAATAAGAGGAGTTTATACAGCAATTACAGGATTTAAAGAGTTTTTTGCTGAGATAAATCTATAATTTTTTTATCTTATATTTGATGTGAACATCATGATGAATAAATGGCTTTCCTCTTTTGCGTGTCCAAATTTATTAATTTATAAATCTAAATAAAATAAAGTATTGATGAATACTGACTACATAAGTTAACAAAAATCACCTTTTGTTCAGGATTCTTACAGAAAAACAGTTGTGCATGTATGGTGTATGTGTGTATATATATTTTATCTGAGGAATTTTACATTCAGTTTTCACTTCTGATTTTTTAATATCTGGAAATTTCAAATCCAGTTCAGTTTCTTAGAAGACTACTGATGCCACAGATATACATTTCCCACATATTTTGGGAAAACAGTTGACTAATGGATGAGGAAAAGAGACCTCATTGAGAAAATAATTCGTTAGGTATGTGAAAAACTTAATTTGGACTCATTACTGAGCACTGAGAATTTCCAGGAAGAAAGACACCATATCTGCCAACCTAGATGACAAAACCACTAATGCCAAACCTTCCTTTTGCAATACAATCTTTCACGTTTTAATTTGCCTTTCCAAATTGAGCATAGAGTTTCACAAATCTCTTCAGTCTTGTGACCATTGACAGGACTCGGGGCAATGGCATGAAGCTGAGTCAGGGGAGGTTTAGGTTGGACGTCAAGAAAAGTCTCTTCTGACAGAGGATGGTTGAGCACTGAAACAGCTCCCCAGGGAGATGATCACAACACCAAGCCTAACAGAGTTCAAGAAACATTTGGAAAATGCTCTCAGACACATGGTGTGACTCTTGGGGATGGTGCTTTGCAGGGCTGGGAGTGCTATGCTAAGTGCTGAGAACAGCACTTAGCTTTGACTTGAAGCTTCTCACATAATTTATTTTGGAAAAACTGAAAACTTCATTTCTATTAAGAATAGAAGACATTGTTAGGTCAAAAAAGATCAATGGTGCAAAAGAAACAGGACCAAAACAATGAGAAGTGGGATTCCTGACTTCTACATCTGACCTCCTCTGGCCTCCCTTAGGGGAAAAAAAAAAGGAAGAAACACTATTATAATTTCCCTCCCCAAGCTCAGGGTCTCATGTCCTGCCAGGACACCTCCGCCACTGCCTTGGAACTTCCAGCCTCAAACTTCCTTTTGAAGATCATGATTTCATTCTCTCTTTAAATATTAATAATGGCATCAACATTTCTTTTGTGTACACATTAAGAAATATTTCTGTTAACTGCATTTATAACATTTTTTTTCTTGGACTTCTGTATACTTTGCTAAACACTAAGGTGTTTTATTATGATGATCATAATGTGCACAAACATGAAACATTTAGGCATACTTATAAAATAAATACATTTTAATAATAAGAATTTGTCTAAACACTTTCAGTTTCATGGAAATTTCAATCTCTCAGGGAAGATTACTTCCAAAAGAAGAAATTTCAGGAAAAAAATAGTGACAGTAAAAGAGCTGAGAGAAGAAAGTTGAAATTAAAAGACAAGAAATGTCTTTGATTCTGTGACATATATAAAAGATGAGGTGTATATACAAAATAAAACCTCTAAATGCTCTAATTCCAAAACTTTTCAGAGGTCTTATCAAAATACAACATACAGGCTTTACCTATTGATTCACCTTTTCTGACTCAGATGGACTATAGGAGTAAAATGTGTAACATGATCCTTAATTGTTGCCATTTAGTTGAATTTCTTATGTTAAAATAAATTGACTCTGTTCTTGGCTCATGTTCTCAGAGAAGCTAATTTTAACTCTTCCTCATAAAACAAAAGGAGTAACAAGTTTTCTTCAAAGCAATTGCTAATGCTTACAGATAACTTAGATTTGGATGTGGGGTTTTTTTGTACATAAAAATTTTCCAAAACTATTCTGTGAAATACTTTAATCAGTATGCACATAATGATTTAAGATTATGTCTCCTATCCCATTATGTCAAAAGGTCACTTGTTTATGACTGTGTGTATACAGGGCTCTATTACTGTTATTGCTACTATTAATAATACTATTTAATCCAATTCAGATCTATGAGCGGAATGCTTCTACTGGCTTTGGCTATCATGCATGTCCAATCAGCAATTGCCAGAGACATCCTCCCACCTTTGTATTTATCTTTGCATTATTGTCGCATGCTTAGACATTTCCCTCCTCCTGCTTCTTCACTAATTTTTTTACCTTTGAGAGTGTTTTACAAAATAAATTGATAATTCCACTATTCTCCTTGATTGCATCTCTTAATGGGCCTACTATCTCATTTTATTCCCACCTACTTTTTTTCCCCGTTTATGCATACACTTTTATGCAGACTGGTACCTGCACACCTGTGCAAAATTAGATAACTTTGCTGAATCAAAACAGGATTGTAAAGGACTACTCATAAATGCAGGATCCTATCAATAGTTTTGGAAAATGCATGGGTATTGATATGAAAACCAAAATAGGTGTGTTGAAAACTCACATATGAAGCTTCTGCAGGGCATTTCTAGAGCCAGGCACAATTTTTATCAACATTTTCTCTGAAACACAACCAGCAATACCACAAAGAACAACAGCTCTAAAGACAAATACTCCATTGCTGAATACATATTGAATGGTATGTCAGCTACTATCATCCATTCTCCTGACAATCTACTAGGAATTTGATGCACTGCCTGAAAACCCTCCAGGAAATCTGAGAGGGTTAATTCTTAAATCACAAATTTGATGCCTATGAGAAGTGTTGCTCACTCTTTTGGTGAACCTTACTTGGCTTTCTTGCTTGGAGAATTTCGACATCTCTGTTTTCAGCAAATTATTTTCTTTTAAGACTGAAAGATGATGTATGTGTTTCAAACGTTTTACTCAAGCAATAGTTCAAGAAGTATCAGTAGTTTCTTGAGAAGTTGAACATATCTGATTAAAAGGCTATTTAATTTTTATGAAATAAAGGCAAATTTAGCCATCAAGAAGGTCAAACAATGTGATCCAAGTCCTTCAAGGAAAAAGTGTGTTTAAATTCTACTTTGTTCTGTGCTCTGAAAAAATGTTAAAATAACTAGTTGAATAACTAGTTATTTTATAATAAAATATAACTAAATTGAATAAGCCTAAACAATCCAATGTAGTATTCTGCATGAAAAGGACAATTGGCTGCATCATGGTGTGACCCCTGGAAAGGTTTCACCCTTTAAAGATATTTTTATGGGCATTTTGAACATTAGGCATAGCTGGTAAGTCATATATCTCAGGGACGGCTTATGACATCCCTGCATGAAACAGTCATACAGTTTCAATTATTAAAATAGAAAGAGTTCATGAACAATAAACAAATTAATTTCAGCAAATAGCAAGCTTTTTAGGAGCTATTGGTAGTTGTTACCTGTGTAAATAAATATAAAACAATAATCCATAATGTTTACGTTTTTTTATCTCCCACCTTACATCCCCAATTTCACCACTGTCTTTTGTATAAAAAGTATATAGGCTGTGTACAGCTAAAATTAGCAGAACATAAAAGTGTGGAGGTTTTTGCTTGGTTTCGTTGGTTGGTTTTTAAATATAATATGCTATAGAGAATTGCTAGGTGTGATGTACATATTCCTTAAATAACTGGCTTCAGTTCTGCCTGCCACTCACTCATTCTGGAAGATGTACAAAATAATCTGGAGAGAGGAAAATGTCTCTGCTTATATCCCGTCTAAGTGTTGAAGAATGTCTGCAGCCCAAGGTAAGAGAGAGGAAAATGGAATTAAAATAACATTACCCAGATTATATAAAAACACTATTAAAACAAAAAGAAGATATTTCATGAGATATTTTTAAATCCCAGTGCTTATATTCAATAAAAAATGATAATTGTAATTTTGTTACTGTTCTGAAAATTGAACCCAAAGCACATCGGGTTCTTAGTTTTGGGCAAATTCTGCTAGTCTTAAATAACTACTGACTTCAGAGAAAAAGTTATTTCAGTGAAAGCCAGTAAATGGAAATAACTACTGTATAAAAAAGGGTAAGCTACACTGGAAAGAATTCTGCATTAAATTCCACCTCAAAATATAAAATCTCTTAAACTTTAAAACTGCTGTCAAAACTTCTGAAATGTTTTCTGACTTTCCTGTTTCTCCATTTTCTTTGCTCACCAAGCAATGAAAGACTGAAGGAAACCATCTTTATTGAAAATCAGTACCTATAGTGCAGAATAATAAGTTTGTGTATTGTCAAAATTTGTTAGTGGCAAAGCCATGTTAATCAGGTTAATATTGCCTATAGACATAAAACATTGAGTAATACAGTGCATTGAAACCAAACATTAGTAGAAGCACTTGACTAACTTCAGTAATTTTCTTTTTCTTAGTTGTTTAACAAAATAAAACATTACCCAGAAAGTGAAGCCTATGGAACATCAGGTATTTGTATGCATCCTGCATATCCAAACTCCATTTCTAATGAACTAATGATATTTAACCTGCTCTTTTAGTTACCATGCCTTTAGCTAGGCATCCAGCTTTTCAGTGAGTTATCTTCCTGGCTCTACACCTTGTCCTGCTGTTACAACGCTGCCTCCTGCTATCACAGAGAATGTATGGAAGCTCTTTCACCTCTTTGAAGATAATTACAGGATTTCAGTCTCCAGAGCAACTAATCAATGCTCTACTGGTTTTCTGAAGAACTTAATTTTCCTTAAAAAAACAAAAAAAACCAAACAAAAACAAAAAAAAAGAAGAAGGAAGAATAATTTAAAAAGGTAAAAAGAAGAAACTTATTACATGAAATAGTTTCAAAACATCCATAAATTAAGAACAACTAGTTTAATAATTCTGGAAGAGCTAATACTGAACATAATGGATTGTTACAAAAAACACTGTCGTTTTCTTAATTTTTCATCACTTCACTGTAAGTATACACATGCTGATATAAGATCCCAGATTGTTGCAGTAGTTGAAACCTTCTCCACGGAACCAAGAAGTCAAAAAGCAGCAGCACGCTGCTGGGACAACTCTGAGACAGGAAACACTCCCTGAGTGTTTATTGGATGGTCTGCACTAGGTATGTTAATCCTCCTATGCTGATTGGTTGTTATATCCCTGACTCTACCCTTCCCTTCCCCTCATTGGTTCTCATTCTATCACACACTCCACCCCTCCCTCCTTCCCATTGGTTGTCATTGTATTTCCCCACCTCCTCCCTAATCCTATTGGACATAGATCTCTATATCAGTTGTCACGCAGAGTGGCTCTTCGTCTTTCGGTCCTGGAGCCCTTCGAAAGTAAACGCCTTTGGAACTCCATGTGTCTGGGCTCTCTGAGTTCTTTGCCTCTGACAAACGCACTGAGCTAATCAGAAACTTTGGGGGGTGTGTGCGTGTGCTATCCGTTGGCATGGGTGAGAGAAAAAGTCTGCTTGCACGGTGTTGGATGCGCTGGGTGGGAGTGGCTGTCTAAGCAATCGAGACACTTTCAGAACACACAGACACCTGATCTCACCCCACCTCCACCCCACGTTACCAGACCAACAATATATCTTGATTGTTATACATCTCTCATTCTGAAAAAGTCCTATCATTATCCAATGTTTAAAGTAATATTAAAATGCAACTCTAAATTTTACCACTATATCCCCTGCTACAAAATCAGTTCACATTTTTCCTATAAATAATTTGAAATTAAGATATGTTGATTTCCACATTTCCATATAATCACAAACAAAGTGCTGTAGTGTTGAGGTTCCTGTATAGACACAAGTTAATGCTCAGTGTTGGTAGCACCAAATCTTACCAGTGCCTGCAGAAGACAGACAATCTCAGTTGACTAAAACAGAGCTATCCTCTTTCCAGACCACAATTTTGAATGGAACAAAAAAGGCAGAATCAAATGAATGAAAAAAAAATTATATTAGATAGGGAAAAATAATGCCTCCCTTTCTTTCTGCTTTCCTTCTTCATAGATTATAGGAGTAGGGATGTACTCTCTTCCCTTTTTCCTTCTCTATTTTTGTGTTACCTCTTTGGCAGATCACCGCTGGCAGATCACATCCATTTCATTCATGCCATGGATGTGGGGAATTAGGTAGCTAGGTTTGAGGGGACATTGTTAGTTATGTGAAGGGGAGAGGTTATGAGGATATTGTGATTTACTCCGTTAGCAAAACAGAACCTCTGGCACTCAGATAATGCTGGAAGCCCAAAGTTCTCCAGTTCTGTTGGAAAGGAACTAAATAATGAAGGTGAAATTGCCAAACTGCTACAAAGTGTGCCATGGTATGTTTTAGTGGGCATGGCGGTATTAAGTCAAAGATTGGAATTGATGATCTTGGAGGTCTTTTCCAACTCTTATGATTCCATGTCTTGTCCATCTGCCTGAAGTCAAAAGTGAAGAGTAAGTTGTAAAACTGCAATAGATCAAACTTCAACAAGATTTGCCAAAGTTGATGACTCAGTCACAGATCCGTTGCATGGTACTGTCAAATATGGGAAATGCAGACAATTTCAGAGGTTAAACAGGATATCTAGGACATCACTAAGCAGGATAAATGTTTCCAATCAGGCAAGTGAATCAAGCCCATAATGTTTAATTGCATGTCTTGTAAATCATGAAGTTCAATTGTCTTTAATATGCACACCCTCCCCCAGATTCTGAGTCTCCAAATTAAACTATAAATACTAGCCCTTTTTTATGGCATCAACTTTATATCAAAAACCTCATCAGGTTTGTGTTGAAATCATATTCTGTTCTGCCTTCCATTCTGTATGCATCAGCACTAGTGACATACGTACTTGCTACCCCGGGGAAAAAATGTTTTTGTTTAGAAGAACACACTTGATTAAAAAAATTCTAACCTCAGGCAACTAAGGTGTACTTTAGACCAAAATCTCAGTGAAATTATCTATATCCCATCCCCAAGATACAAACTAGAAGATTTCAATAAGGAAATGTTTTGAGAAAAGTAGAAACAGGTTAGACTTTAAAAATTTTGTGGAAAAAACCAAACTTGTTCAAACTTTCCAAACAGGTAAAATTGTAGAATTGTTCAAACTGAACTTTTAATTAGTTCCAAAACTACCTTGGGGACAAAAAGGATCAGAGCAAATAGCTGGAGCTGGCAGGATCCCGGAGTTCTTGTCAGGAAGTGTACAAATTCATGGTTCCTCCTCAGTTTTGGGCTTCTTTCAGTGCATCATGTTACCATGCCTTGCTTCCTTCTCACTGGCTCCCAGCCCTGCTTCTGGTGCAACCTTCCCCAGCTTCAGGGAACATCATGGATGACTGCCTGTCCTATGGCTTCTGCCATGTTTATCTGGCCTTGTTTATCTGTGACTACCACAGATGTTCAGATCAGGCCAGACAATGGTCCCACGGCCACCAGTTTGCTGTTAGAGCAAGCTGGCAGCTGCTCTGGCTCTGGGGAGCTCTGCCACATGCTGACCACTGCCCTGGCAGCCCAAGCTGATACCTGCTGCCATTTTCAGAATTCCATTTGCTGACCAACCAGCAGTTTTTGGTATTTGGTTACAGATTTGGCTTTGAATTTTCTTAGAGTAGAGAGCTCTCTGGGTACAGAATTTTATGATATGTCTCTGAAGACACATCAACAATAACAAACACTGGTGCTGCCTGCATGTATTTGTACTCCTTTGACAGAAACTTCATCTTGTAGAAGCCTGAACTGATTGCTTACCTCTCCTGTAATGCTCAGCTGCCTCTATTCCTGACTGCATTGAGCATTCTTTCTTATCTAGAAAGATTATTTAAGCCTAACTCGTTATGCATTCTCTTTTTCAAACCAATGGTTTGGTAAGTGATTTCAGCATCAAAACCACAATGCTCCAGATTAATGAATTGCACAGAGTTTATTCTTGGCCCATTCACACACAATGTGTGAGTTGGTCTGTGGCCATGCATGTTGACCTTCTAGAAATAACACACAAGAATGCAGTGACCTGAGCCATCACACTTAGTATGAGAGCTCCTTCTTCTCTGCTAGACATTTTGAAAGCTTGTGATCATTTAGAATTTTACTGAGCAAGAGACAAGGAAGGATGTGAAAATACACGTAGAGCAGCTTGTAATTCAAGGTGATGTAAATAGATGCTGTGAAAAAGAATATGCATCACTGTTGAATTTTAAAAATTGCACCCTTATATGTATTCCTCTTCCAAAATGGAGGGAAAGAGATTAGGAAAACTAATATTTCTCAAGCTAGACACCAAGTCAAGTTTCATTTTTTAAAATAATTTGTGACTTCTGTCAAGATATGTAGAGCAATAAATGAAACTGCCTCCTACTCCTGTTAATCCGGAATGATGCAAAACCTTGAACAAAGAGTACAGTATAGTAATTTATACAGGGAAAAGGGGAGGCATTTTACTGAAAGAATGAGCAGCTATTATATAATTTATTGATCAACTATAAATAATTGATTGTAAGTATTAGTAATTTTTAACGTCTGACATGACCTTAGTCTATGAAAATGTCTGCTGGTCTCCTCTGTCTCCTTCTGGTACTACTACCAGTCACAAAATAGAATAAGAAGCATATTGAAGAAGATAAAAAAGACATGTAGGTAGAAATTTTGCACAGGCTGATTCCTATATGATGTGGATATTAAACTAGGTAGAGTGAGGATTCCTTTTCCCTGACAATTCATTACATAATGGTTCTAATTCTGTTGAATGTAAAGAAACCTCTATACCCATAAGTAGGCAGTGGAAAAGAAGCAGACAGTGTCTACCATTGCTGTCCAAGTAAGCAAAAACCCTGAAGATGGAAGATTGAGGCTGGTCACTTCCAGCACCAATAGGAATGCTTCTGCCTGACATTTACCAGCAGTCCTGGTTTAACTGGAGAAGTACCAGTTGACTGGAGTTAGCAAGTGAAAGGTTGTGGGAATAATGCCAAACACATGACATGTTAACCAAGATTAGAACAAGAGAGTATTGACCCTGGAGTCTCTGCTAATCTGTGTGTGTTACTGAAGTTGCTGTGAGAAAACGAGATTGGTGGAAAATACACCGTATGAGTGTGTAACTTACTGTGATTGAAAACAACCACATGCATGGAATGCTTGAGAGGTTTTGTGTGTTACAATATTAGCAGACGCCCTAGGGACCAATTAGAAGGTAGTGATTTATCTGTAATGAAATTAAAATAGATGGGAGTTCACATGGGAAAAGGGAGAGCAAAACCAACGCCAGGGTAGCTCAAAACTATACCACTGCATCACTGTGTCTTTTTTCCCATCGCCAACATATTTATTTTTTACTTTAAGACTTTTCTTTGCATTTGATCTCATACCCAACCTAAGGTCCATCTACAGAAGGGTTGTAAGAATATCCAGGGAACTACAGGCCACTAATCCTGTAGGGCTTTCTGGTGTTGGGGAAGGGTCATGGAGCTGGTCATCTTGAGTGCCATCACATGGCACATACAGGGGATCCGGCCAAGCCAGGGTGCAATCATGAAACACAGGTCCTGCTTGACCCACCTGAATTAAGTATAAAGAAACATTTCTTCATAAAAAGGGTTGTAAAGTATTGGAACAGGGTGCCCAGGAAAGTGGTGGAGTCAGTATCCCTAGAAGCATTCAAAAAAATGTGTGTACCTGGCACATGAGGACATGGGTTAGTGGTGCTAAGTTCATGGTTGGACTTTATGATCTTAGAGGTCTTTTCCAAATTGGAAGATTCTATAATTCTGTGATTCTATGAGCAATGTGTAGAATTACTCTGAATTACCAATGATAAAAGAAATTTTATTAGGTCACCATTATGAATGCTTTACAAGGATCTTCAATCAAGAAAATATCAAAGAAAATGTTCCTCAATACTTTGGAAAAGGAACAACGAAAGACAAAAACAAGAAGCCAGACTTAAAAGTAATTTGTAACAAAGATTTAAAGAAGAATCAAATATTGTTACAAGGTAAAATAGTGAGTCAGAGTATATCAATGTGTTTAATTCTATAGGCTCTTGCAGGTTATTGTATACCAAGTGCTGTGGTGTTTCTAAAACATGTAAGTATTTTACTTTGACTTTCAGATACTGTTTCTGGCATCATTGAAATCAGCTGCAAGCTTTTTACAAGCTCTCCTTCAAGACCAAAAGAAAATAAATTTGACACAAGGACGCAGAATAGAGGACAGACCTTCAGACTGGGAACTGTTGAAAAAAGTGTTTTGAAAAAAGTGTTTTGAAAAGAGTGCCATTGGAATAGGTTATAAAGCCCATAGGTTATCAAGGCAATAAAGTTTGGGCTGCCCATAAATAAATGCAGAAGTACCTCACGTCAATCAAACAATTTGGTATACAATACTTAGTGGGGACAAATTCTAAGTGACCTACTTGGGGAAAAAAAACCCATCCTAAACTAAGACAGCAAGTAGTGGATCCAAGCTAGCCATTATTACTATGAGTGAACTATTGGAGTTAAGATAGTTAGCTTTGCAAAAGCACCATTTTAGTGTGTAACTGTAGTTTTTAAAATGTGGTAAATTTTGCACTCCTTTCCTAATATTGGAGAAAACATCAATTTTTCTGTGTTAATCCTGTCTGTACTTGCATCTCAAGTGATATGTTATAATGCAAAAGTTGTCAGTCAAGGGCAGAAAGGTTGTATTGACTTCTGTATTAGACATAAAAAAGTAAACTTCACTCTGGAAAGAAAAAAGATAAATGAGAAGGACTGTAAGAGAGGTCTACCAAAAACCTGTGTCGTCGGTGGGTAAAGATTATCGTTTCTCTTTTCGAGTATAGGCAGCGGATAAAAGAAACATGAAAGATAATAGAAAAGTGCACCCATGAAAAGTCAAAGGAGGTGAGACATCAGGTGAGAGAGGTGTGGACCTGCCTGCTAATTGAACTGGCTATGAAGGAGGAAAAGCTGAGCAACATCTTGAGGGTTACTAAATACACAGAAATCAGGTCTCAGACAAGAAATCCTTGGATTAAAGGATTAAAAAATGGATTAAAAACTGTGGGAGTTTTCAAGGGAGTTTTCATATATGCTTGTTCTGTTCTTAAGTCCTTGCCTAGATATGCACTTTTGGCCATTGTCAAATACAAATGCTCTGCTAGATGGACTTTTACCCAGTAAGACTCTACTTATGTCTTGTGTATTTATGATGAACTAATGACTGTGATTGCTCTGTGTGGTCCTGCAGTGAAATGATTTTATGCAATTCTTGGCTATCTAAACAGTGGAGGATTACAATGAGGTAAGAACAGCAGGGAGGATTACAATGAGGTAAGAACAGCAGGGATTCTGCCCTTGAATTCAAGAGCTGTTGAGCTGTTGGAGGAGCACTATATATGCTTTTGGTCAGATCTTCAAGAAAAATAGAATGCCAGAATGAAAAGTCAGAAAAAAATGCATGAAAACCTTTGTAGTAATGGATTAAAGAAATACTAGTGATCCAAAAACAAGGTAAAGAAGTCTTCTGATCACTGTCAGCAGGTACATGTACCAATGTGAGAGATTTGAGATGCATACTTGAGCCAGTTTTGTCTGGGATAGAGTTAAATTTCTTCATATTAAAGTATAAGGCTAGGTTCTGGACTGTGCTTTAGACAGTGTTGGTAATTCAGAGATGTTTTCATGATTGCTGAGCAGTGAACGGAGTCAAGATGTTTTCTACATCTCACCTCACCCCACCACCAAGTAGGCTAGGGGTTTATGAGATGCTGGGAGAGGACACAACCAGGACAGTCAACCCCAACTGACCAAAAGGATATTCCATAATATATGGCATCATGGTCAGCATACAGATTTGGAGGCTTGCAGATGGTCTGGGCATTGATCATTTGGTGGTCAGCAATTGTTTTCATTTGCATCACTTGTCTCAGAATCACAGAATCATAGAATAATTTAGGTTGGAAAACACCTCCAAGATCATTGAGTCCAACTCTTGACTGATCACCACCAAACCAACCATGGCATGAAGTGTCACATCCAGCCATTTCTTGAACACCTCCAGGCTTGGTGACTCTTCCACCTCCCTGGGCAGTCCATTCCAATGTTTGACAACCCTTTCCATAAAGAAATTCTTTCCGATGTCCAACCAAAACCTCCCCTGGTGCAGCTTCAGACCATCTCCTCTTCTCCTATTACTAACTGCCTGGGAGAAGAGGCAGACCTCACCTTGCTCAAACCTCCTTTCAGGTAGTCTTTCTTGGGTTACATTTTTCTCTCTTTGCTATTTTTCTTTTCATGGCAATATTATTACTATTTTGTTGTTGCTAGTATTATATTTTAGTTATTAAACCTACCTTGACTTAACCCATAGGATTTCTCATTTTTGCCCTCCCAAGTCTCTTGCCTCATTCCTCTGAGTGTGGGTTGAGCACGTGGCTGTGTGGTGCTTAGTTGCCACCTGGAGTTAAACCAGGGCAATACTAACCTGTCAGTGGCTTATCCTCCTCAACTGTAGCACAGCACAGATCACTAGCTAGATGCCTTGCTAGATACTTTTGAGTCATGAAATATGATCTGTATAGACACTGGCCAATTACTGTGTTAAAAGCCACAATATAATCAAAACTATTAGTTAATTTGGCTGTTTTATAATTTGAATCATACATACTGTTAAGAAAATAATATCTTTCCAGTAAAATGGATTTAGTCAGGCATAAAAAACCTTTTATACATGGAATTTAAATAAAATATGTTCATGTGTTATAAAGGCCCAGGAAAAGACATACTTTGAAAACACGAGGATTGCGGGAGCAAATTCTCAGAATTCTGATATAGATTTTAAACACATATTTCAAAGAACAACTTATGATTTTAAAAATAAACTCACAACTGAATTATGTTGATATGTTTAAGTTCTTTCACTTTCTAGTCTGTTTGTAAATGTTGTATGTCTGTTGCTATAAACAAAATCTAGGGTATGTAACCCTCTGCAGGGTAATTAACTTTTATGTGTTAGCACATCTTGTGATTGGGAAAAATGTAACTTAAAAGAAAAAAATTGGCAATCAGTGGAAAAGATGACACGTAACATTATTTATAGGAAATAAAAATCCATTCACTTTTTCTTACTAAAGAGAAATTATTGTATTTTTTCATTCCCAGGAGTAGAACCACTGCATTTTACAATCTAACGTAATTCAAACCTCCTATCTATACATTGAAACTGCTTATTTATAGATAGAAGAATTACTAGAGAAATATATCTTTAGAAAGGAACAAACATTTTAAAAGATATGTTATAAAGTATGCTGAACCTTGCAACAGGACATCAAGGAAATAAATGGTTAGAATAAACATTTATCTTTTGTTCCAAAGCACAACCTAACTTTCCTTCCTCACGAATGGTGTGCTTGATGAGAATAATAAATCTCTTTAGATGGGAGACAAACTTCATGTTTAAAACTATGCAGTTCAATCTAGAGGTACCATGTAAATTAGTTGCCTGACAGAATTGGCAAAGATGAATGAAGATGTTTATTGTAAACAACCTGGAAACACGAGTGGGAGCAAGATACAATCAGAGGGGTAATAGTGTAAGAACTTGCAGGTAGAGATAAAGACAGTTTAACCAGTATAACAAAAGCTGTGTGCGCAAGCACAAGAATTAATTCACCACTTCCCATGGGCAAGCAGGGGTTCAGATATCCCCAGGAAAGCAGGAATCCTTGGGAATCCTTGGGAATCCTTGGGAGTCCAACCTATGGCCGAACACTACCCTGTCCACTAGACCATGTCACTAAGTGACAAGTCCAGTCTTTCCTTAGACACCTCTGGTAGAGTGACTCCACCATGTCCCCAGGCAGTTAATTTCAATGTCTAATTACTCTTTCTGTGAAAAATTCTTCCTAATGTCCAACTTAAACCTCCCCTGGAGCAGCTTGAGACTGTGTCCTCTTGTCCTGTTGCCTGTTGCCTGGGAGAAGAGGCTGACCTCCCCCCCAGCTACAACATCATTTCAGGTAGGTGTAGAAAGCAATGAGGTCACCCCTGCGCCTCCTCCAGGAAGAGAAATGCCATAGCTCCAAATGTCCTCCCCCTTCCTTCCTCTACCAACAGTTTTGTATTTTGAGCATGTCAACAGATGGGCTGGGATATCCCTATGGTCATGTGGTGTTGTCTGTCCTGGCTGTGTCCCCTCCCAAAATATAATTCAGAAAGAGATGAAGCATCATGTTTGCTGCCTTTGAAGGCCTTTTCATCTTTGGTCCCTTTCAGTAGATTTTGATACCCTACTAGATACATAGAGACCAGATGACTGTAGAATAAATCTGGCGTGTGGGCAACTTGTAAAGAAGTTTTCTTTGCAATATGAGTAAAAAACATATATGCCTATAATAAGAGTAAAAGCCTGATTCAGCTACCCTGGAAGTACATGTGAACCTTTTCATTGACTCCCACAAGAAATGAATTACATCTTCAGCTATCATGGATTTTATTCAGAAGGGCAAATTCTTTGGAGGTGAAAATACAGATTAATCATGAGTGAGAGTTCCAGGACTGACTACAGTAAAAGAGATAGCAATCTTTATCTAAATCCAGCAATCTGGAAAAACAGTGTCATGACAATGTGATCGTGGGCTGACATTCCAACTATTAATGTTGAAATAATAGTTGAAATTTTATGCAGGAAGAATAAATTTAGTAGTGAATGAAGAATCTTGTCTTGCGTACCAGTACCATTACAAAAATAAACTGTGAGTGACTTAACCTGTCAGAAACGTATTAGTCAGAGTATCATGGAATGACTGTTATCCGATAAGTGTTAGTGTTCAGATTTTTACAGGAGTAATGGATAAAAATAAGTTAGTTTGTGCATGGCAGGATTTTAAAAATTCCTTTTTAACTTATGGTTTCTTGGTTTTTTTTTATTATGAAGCTCTTTGTGTCTGTGCTCATTAATCATCAGCTACTGTCAGGAACAGAACTCAAACACAAAAAATTTTTAGTGAGGCTGGTACAGTGGAAATTTGGTGCAGGAAATGGAAGGAGACAGACAGGTATTTTGACTAACTGGGAAAAAACATCCCAACACAAAACCAAACTATTTTATTTCTCAGATGACCAGGTGTTCAGCTGTGGATAAACAATTACTAATATAGATTCACCAGACAAAATTTAGATTCCTAATGAACAGTTCTTCTATCTTTGACTTTAAATTCTTTATTAGATATGAGGGTACGTGCAATTACTGCAGGAAAAAAAGGAAGGTTATTTTAAACTTACCTAGCAGAGATTTTGGGTCAGTGCTCCTGTGTGAGCAGAGGGCAGAGGCTGTTTGTAGCAGGATGCACTGGTCCCATCTGCCTCCACAGGGGATGATAAGCACAGCTGAGCCCTTCAGCCAAGCTGGTGGTGCTTCTGTGGTAATATATTTTTTAAAAGGCAAAATGCCAGAAAGCAAGGAGGACTAAGGGAGGAAAAAAACAAGCACAAGAAATGATCCTGTGCACACCCAGGTCATATAAGAAGGAGGGGGCAGAGGTGCTTCAGCACCAGAGCAGAATGTCCCCTGCAGTCCATGGTGAGGACCACACTGGGACAACTGTCAACACTGTAGTCCATAGAGGTCAGTGCACCAGAGCACTGGATCTTTCTTGAGCAAAACTAGCACTCATGAAGAATCAGTGCTGGAGCAGATATTACTGGAGGACCCATGTTGCAGCAGGTTTATCCTGGAGAAGGGGCCCCATACTGAAACAGGATAACAGCCTGAGGAAGGAGAGATGAATTGTTATGAACTTAATGTAATGCCTGTTCTCCATCCACCCTGCACCCCCTGGAGAGGATGAGGTGGCAGAGTAAGAAATGAAAGGGTCAAGATGCACCTGAGGGGGAAAAAAAAGTGTAAGGGGATGTGCTGTTATAAATTTTCCTTGTTTTTCTCCCAAATCTGATTCAATTGTCAATAAATTAAATTAATTTCCATGTGGTCTAGACTGTTTTGTCCTCAATGGTAGAAGCAGTAATTGAGCTCCGAATCTTTATCGCAATTACTGACTTTTTTCATCTTATTTTCTCCTCATCCTACTGCAGAAAGGGAGTAAGAGAGTGTCTGGGTGGATGTCTGGCAGCCAGCAAAGGCCAGCTTGGCACAGTGGCATAAAAATATGGTAGGGTAAGCGATCCCTAAAAGCAGTTGGAAAAAAACGAAGTAAAAATGGAGACATTATTTTTTAAACCATTTCTTTGTAGACTTCACTGAGTGCATACTTGCAGATCCATTTTCACCCTCACAAGAACTTTTCTGACCTGATGTCTGTTAGTTCACCTGTTGCTCCATTAAATATTCCATTTATTTTTAAGTTCCAATACAGCATGTTCAATTAACTAGCCATTAAATAACCACTTACAGGGTATCAGCAATGGGTAGAAAACAATCTTGAGTGACCTATGGTAGCTAATTGTTTACTAGAGGATAATATCTGAGGGCAAAATGGTGACCTGTGCCTTAGGATTGTTTTAATTCCCAGAAAAACTAGTTGTGTTTTCCTCCAATTAAAACATATAACAACTATTTTGTTTGTTTAGAGGTATTCAAAACACATGTAAAAAAGTTTTTCTTGTACTTTATATGGTCCTGCATATTTGAATGTAAAGTAACAACACAAGAGAATAAATTGCTTATTTGTTTTTCAAAAGAAACCGCTCTTCCTACCATAATGAATGTGCTATTCTGTAGGGAATTCCTAAATGGATCAAAAAGACAACGAACAGTTTTCTGCCAGCATCTTTATTAAAGGAAAGAGAATTCATATAGCTTAATTCAATTACTGAAAGTACTCAAATATTGTGCAAGGAGTAAGGGAATATACCAAAGGATACAATACCGGTTGCATTACTTCATTGTTTCTTTCTTTGGTTGGTTTCTGAGTAGAGGTAAAGATTATGAAAAGGATTCTTAATACCAACCCTAAATAGAAAGGTTCAAGAGATAGCTATCTCAAACAGCAGTAGCCAACTTAATAATAAATAAAACCCCAAAATCCTTAAAATAGCACCTCATCCATTGGATAACCTAAAGGGGCTAGCATCTATTGGACTTTGCAATGAAAGACTATACTTTTTTTTTCTGAACATTGATTCATTTTAATTGGATAGTAATAAGAGAGAGAAGGATGTATCAGTGAAGAAAGTACTTTAAATTAAATCCTATTTATTTCATATTTCATGCAAAAGGCATCTTCTAGTTTTCTTACTTCTAAGAGCCCAGATCTTGTGCCTTTAATATCTATAAAGTAATTTTAATAAGCGCATAACCTGTACTTTTTTTTTTACTACAATAATAAAAGAAAATGTAATTTACCAAGAAAACATCCAATTGGAATGTGGTGGGTTGACCTTGTCTGGATGCCAAGTGCCCACTAAGACACTCTACCACTCTCTTCCTCAGTAGGACAGGTGGAGAAAATATTACAAAAAGATCCTGGGTTCAGATAAAGACAGGGAGAGCTCCCTCAGCAATTACTGTTACAGGCAAAACAGACTCAGGGAAAATAATTTTTTGCCAATTGAAAAGGTAAGTATAATAAGAAATAAGAATCTATAATTCCATTCCTGCCAGCCCTCCCTTCTTCCCACACTCAGCTTCACCCCTGATTCTTCTAATTTCCATCACCCAAGGTTGGCAAGGGATTGGAAAATGGGGTTTGTGGTGAATTCGTGATACACTGTGTCTGTTGCTCATGCTCTCCTCCTCCAGCATAGGTCCCCTCTGCAGGAGACGGTCCTTCACAAACTGCTCCAATGCTGGTCTGTCCCATGGGCTGCAGTTCTTCATGAATTCCTACAGCGTGAGTCCCTTCCAAGAGTGCAGTCCTTCAGGAGCATGCTCCAGCATGGGTCCCCTTTTGGGCCACAAATCCTGCCAGAAAACTCTTCAGCATGGGCTCTCTATGGACTGCAGCTGTCTTCAGGGCACAGCTACCTGCTGCAGTGTGAGGTCCTCCACGGGCTGCAGAGTGGACATCTGCTCTGGCATGGTCCTCCAGGGGCTGCAGGGTGACAGCCTGTGTCACCACAGTCCTCCTCATGGACTGCAGCGGGATATCAGCTCTGGCTCATGCACCACTGATGCCTAAAACAGGCTACCTGAAATAGAGGCCAAGACAAAGTCAGCAGAATAAAAAGTGGGCAAATTTATTCAAGGCCTGAAGGGCAAGCAAAGCCCCTTCGTGAGCCTACACCCAAAACGCACAACTGGTCACAAGTACTTCACCTTTTGTAGGTTCTGTCCTATTAGCATATTAGCCCCTAACTCTCTAATCACTCTCTTAGGCGATGATGTTAACCACCCCAGGCCCACTCACCCCCAGCTCACTGTTGTTTACATGTTTTTGGGCTCTAGGACAATGAATGTGTCCTTGGATCTCTATTCAGAGGCAACTGTTTTGGCTAAAGGTGCTGGGAAGAGAGGTTTTTAGCATTTTATAAGAAGCACAGAATTACGCCAAGTTACAGATATATGAAGAGTAAAAACTAGAAATTCTTAGTTGTTATCTCTACGTCTCTCTCCTTCCTCACCGACCTTGGTGCCTTCACAATAGTTTTTCTCACGTATTTTCTCTCCCATAGCAGCTGCACAGCATTTTCTCCCTTTTTTAAATATGTCTTCACTGAGGCCCTACTTCTCTCAATGATCAACTCAGCTTTGACCAGTGACAGGTCCTACTTGGAGATGGCAAGCACAGGTTTTTCAGACATGGGGCCATCTTCTGACAGAAGTTCTGTCAGTTCTGTAGTTCTCCTGCTACCTTGTCATGTATACCAAATATATAAACCCAAGGCACATGAAAAAATATCACTCAAACTTCTGTCAAAGCTCTGATCAGTAGAAAAAAGTGTCAGACTTACTCTTTCCTCACTCTGCAGCCCAAGATGCCTTTACACTCACAAATTTCTGGTAATATAGTAATTAAGCTCCTCAGTAATTAGCCAATTTAGAACACAAAAAGAAGTACTTATCTATATGATTATTACATATGGAGTTCCTACACTGAAATACAGCGGAGGAGGAAATTAGTAGCTGAAAGAATTGTAGGGCTTAAGAATTGAAATAATCTCTAACTACAAAATATGTCACTCATTTCTTAACATTCAACTTCATATTCAAATTCAGGAAAATCCCACTGAAATCAAGGCACACTTGCTTTGGGGAATTTGAATAATATAAGAAATAAGCAAACATAAATATATTTATGTGTGCTATGTGTGTACATTTTTTGGATTGTTCTTGACTTTAAAATCTCTCATATCTCAGTAAAAGACAAAAATGAAACAGCCCAGTATCTTAGCTAAAATCAAACAAGATATTTTCCTTCAAGAGCTTATTCTGACTTTTCATATTTCTTACTACAAATAGACCACCATACCTAGTGAATGGTGTACTTTGACTCAATGACCTATTTGTGAAGGGGAAAGGCAAGAAGTTTCAACTATTGGCTAGTAGAAATGGAGTTACAGCTCCAATCTTCTACTTTTTACTTACTCCCTTTCTGCTAGTTAGTTCATTATGCAAAAAGCTTTCTCTACAGTATTAGTTTATTTGAAATATAGGTATACCAGATAGGTATAAAATTTGGCAGAATACCATTTCCTCTAGAAACCTGAAGTAATAGACATCAGTTTAAGACTATTGAGTGGTCTGTGTTTATTTGTTATGTATAATTTTGCTTCACATGTGAGTAAAGTTCTGTCTGAACAATCTACAGAGTACCTTCAAACCTGAACCATGCAGTGATTCTGTGAATACAGAAACTAATACTTTGATAAAGAATTAAACACATAACTTTTTTCCGTTAGTTTGAGAAACACGTTACTTGATAAATCGAATCAGATTAATTACAAAGTAGCTTTAATACTGCTGTGACTTCTTTTTTCTTGAAATTAGCAGAAAAGTCACACAAATTTTTCCTTCTGTGTTTGCGAATCAACTGTACCTTGAAGGCTGTTTTAGATTACTATAAGCGAATACTCTAAAGCAAAGTGCTACACTTTCAGGTTTGCTGTTTCATCTCTTTTGCAACAATGTTGTTCTTGCACACAGCATTTTTCCCTTTAAATGGCAACTTATTTCAAAAAATTCTAAAGTACCATTTTTGCTTTTTACAAACATGACCTTTGTTGTTACCATTTAGAGAACAAAATTAGGTCCCCATTACTATTTTTTCTGGCAAGGAGCTTCAAATAGCTGTTGAAAGAAACTGATTGAGTATGAATGTGTGCATAACACAAGACAAAGCACTTTTCTTTAGAGCAAACTATAGGACCGTAGTGGCACTGATCTGGTGCAGCTGTCATTAATGGACCTGTCACTTTCCCTACTTTTTTTTTTAGTCCATGCCTATTTTAACAGAAAAAGTGAAATTATTCTGTAATTTATATGGCCAGAATAAAAATAAACTTAAATTGTGACACTGAATTTTTTAAACTATAAATCACTAATGAAAAAATAGTTGTCTAGAAGAATAGATTCTAAAGACAACCAACACAATAGCATATCTAATATCTGCTGCTGAAAAACAATACATTATTAACAAATTGTAATGGACTAAAAGATGTTGTTGGGTTCTTTCTGATATTTACTAAGGGCATCAGTTTCAACCTGATGTACTGAAAAATTCCAGAAAAAAATAAATGAAAAGCTAGAAACAGCATGACAAAAGTGGTCTTGGAATCTTCAGAATATAAAATTATGGCTCACATTTTCAGTATAAAATTATTTTACACCCTCTCATAAATTGTGATCAATGAAGGTAAAGATCTAGGACAAATTACTGATAAAAAATTAGTTTGAATCTGAAAGATGAGACTCAAAAAATTGACTTTGATGACATACCAAATGTTCCAGAATTTCTGCCTGTAAATACACGCTTAAAGGTACACAACAGGCAGAAAAATACCAAAGAAATAGCAGATATTAATCAGTATCAGGAAGGAAGACTTTTCAGAGAGCATGCCATAATTGAAGATCCAAAATATTTATTTGTTCAGGATCACATCAGTGTAACCTCTTAAATTTTCCTTTAAAATACATTACAAGAAGCTCCAGGCAAACACACAAAAGCTGAATATACATGTTTTGTTGTTGTGTAAGTGTTTACTACATGGTCACCATACCAAACACACTGTTCATCTTGCTCAGACAGTGCTGTTGCAGTGTTTAACCTTATTTGCACCTTGTCTCATTGAGTAGTCTCTGTGATGTCTGTAAATCATTTCTGTAGCATGTGCAAAGTCAGTTAAGCAGACAATTTCTGAAGTAATGTACATATGTTTCACATCCAAGGAAAGAACTGTTAAAGCAAGGTAAAGAGCAAGGTAAACTGTTTTCTACCACCTTTCTTTTTCCCTTGTGCTGCTGCTATCTTGCGATGACTTTTGTAGCACACACGGCCCTGCAGATGGGAAAGAGGTAGCATTTCGCTAGCCAAAATGTCTGTCTCGATAAATCTTTTTCAACAATATTATCTTTACATTTTCTAGAATATTTTTCATATATATATGCACATATACATACATCTGTATATTTCTATCACATTCTTAAAGCAGTTGCAGTTCAGGTACTTTTTCTACTATGTCTTAATATTAGGAACACTGATTTTTTCTTGGAAAAAGAAAGTGGCTCTCATCACACTAAGACTGTATTAGTTTTATCTATTTGTAAAGTATTATGGCCTCTCAGGATAAATACTCATCTTAGTGATCACAGAAATCACTTTTAACGAAAAGTTTTATTAAGAGAAGGAGGTAAAAAGGATATTATTTTTAAAATATTTTATAAATAAAAGATAGTACACTAAATGAAAATAAACAATGATACATCATTATCTTGTAAATTTTCCTATGCCAAGGTATGAGAAATGCATGTCTTGCTCCCTGACTCATGGTTAACCAAAATGTTTGACTACAACAGGAGGCTTGACTACATTTCAAGTGAAGATGCAGCCTGCCTGGTCTAGCGGAAGGTTCCCTGACCATGGCAGATGAGTTGGAACTGGATGATCTTTAAAGTCCCTTCCAACCCAAACCATTCTAAGATTTTCTGAAGATGTATAAATATTTTCAACTAATTAAAAATTAAATACTGTATCTTTTAGGGCAGGTCATGATTGAAATTTACAGATTTGTATCCAACTGTTTTCCCTAAATCTTTTTCAAATTAATAATAAATACTCTCCCTTACACATTCTCTCCTGCTGCTTTTTTTCCTAAATTCTGTGCACCACCTGTTTAATTTTCAACCAAGAACAGCTTAGAATATATAATAAAGCCAGAAAACTTCTGGTTCTGTAATGACTTTTTTATTTTTACAGTTTTTCATCAGTTTCTCTCTTGATAGTCATATGTTTGGAAAGAGAAATTTGCCACCAGCAACAAAAATTGCAAAGGAGTTTTTAAAGAATATATTTAACTTCCTTTTGGAAATCTTCTGGGGTTTTGGGGAGAAGTATTCAAGTCAAAAATCATTGAAGAAGATAAGATGAAAGGCAATTTTAGCTACTATAGACTCATCTTTTTTAAGCCAACAGAAAAACTAACATTCAAATATTCTTTCTTCTTTTGGATTGTATGAGAAGATGTTTCTCTGTACATGATCTGTAAAATACAATAAATACTAAACCACAAAAAAGCTTTCTGGTGATCTGAAATATCAGTGCTCACTATAAAAAGCTGGAAAAAAAATTAAAAATCACAGTTCAGAGTGATTAGGAGATTAAATAGAACAGCAATGCAAAATTTTTCACAAAATGAAACTTCTATATCTACAGAAAATAGCTCAATTAAGAATATTGCTATTTAGAAAAGAAATCTTGGAAACATTGCAGTTAGTTTTCAAAAAATAGCAGTTTAATATACAGAAATGTTGAACACGACCAAAAAAAATTAAATAATTACACTACTGTCTTGAGAATTAAAGAATGCATAAAGAAGGACCAGAAAATATGCAATATTTTCCACGAAAATACAGATTAATAGACTAAGATTTTTTACTTTGGCAAACAGAAGAAGTAGAGGGTATAACAACATAATCAAGAAAAAAACAGGTAGTGATGACCCATTTTTTGGTAATTCAAGGATTATCAGGCAGCCAGTAAAATCAGGAAGCACACTGGTGCAAAAGGAAATATTTTCCACAAAACCCTTTATTAATTATGAAATTAATTTGACATGCAGCATTCTGGAGATCAAAAGTGTAAATATATCCAAAATCAATGAAAAGTTTAAATGAAAAAGATTTCTCTTTTGCTATTAAACAGGATGGCCCATGTCCTGCCATTGCTGAAAGCTTTAATAAAATGATGAAAGTTTTAATTTTTCTGTATTTTCTAGTGCATTGTTCCCTAAATATCTTCAAATGACACTTCAGGCAGAAGGCCTGAAGGATCTTTGGCTTGACCCATTGTGTTGTAGCAACTCAATGCTATTCAATTCTTATTTTGTGTTTTGCCCTTCAAAGACAAATGATGAAAATTTTTTTACTCTCTTAGAAGCTGCATTTCAGTGTATCAAATTACCTGTCAAAATGTTGGGTGACTTCATAATAATTTGAGTCTACTTTTTTCCTTTTTTTCTCACATTAGACATATTATCTCACTACCATGTTTTTAACAATAAAGAAAATAAAAAGTGTTTCCACAGAACTTCAATAAGATAAGTGGAATTGAGCCTTGGGAATAAACAAATGTTTGTTGTATTTTTATTCTCAATAAAAGGCTAATAAAATACCTTAGTTTATGGCAACATACACACATGTGGACTAACACTGACTATTGTCAATGATTATAGCAATTGACTATTTTTAAGTCTAAAAACATAAGGAATATTTTTTGTTATAATAGTTATTTGTTATTTGCTTACCCAGAAAGTACGATTAACTTTATTATTCACTTTATTTTTCAAATTAATTGAATTTGAAACTTCCATTAAAAAATAAAAAAGATAATCAAAGTTTTTAGTGTTCTGCTTCACTCCATAATTGTATTTCCTTGTCACAAACAATTATGGGTCCCACTCTTCATGCTGAACCCCAGGACAAAATGCTGATGAGCTGTTAAAATGTAGACTCACTCAGTGTGACCGCAATAACTCCCAGAAAGGACCATATTTATTAAAGATATTGAGCTTTCCAGAATATTATTCCATGCAAAATAGTTCAATTGCAAATTGTCTTTGGCTTCCAATTCTATACATACAAATGTAAGAAAAGAGAACAATAAACATGGGAGTGGAAAAAAACTTCATTTGCACATATTTGCCCCAACGCCTTCTCTTCTGCATGCAGTACCTAAATATCTCAGAGGTCATAAAAATGAGAGCAAAAAGTAATGGAAAATCCAGGATAAGTCACTTTCTCTTCTGTGTGGAACCAACATGTGTCTACACTGCAGCTAATACCTGTCTGGAGACTTCTTTAAGAGTTGCTGAGATCTTAAGTATGCAAAATGAGCTTTTCACTTTACAAAAGTCAATATTTCAATTAAAATGCAAGAGAACTTTCAGAGAAATCCATTGTGACCAATTAATTAGGTTTAGTTAAAACTTAAAGAAGTCTACTGCCTTTGTCTTGCTATTTCAGAGAATGATGAGACATCACTGAATAAATGGGCGAGCATCAGATAAGAATGACATGGATGTTAAATGAATTCACAGCAAGGAATAAACCTTTCCAAGGATACAAAAACTCTACTGATGTAATGAATTAATTTGAAGTTATACTTGTTACACTACTGCATTAGTACCCTAGAATTATGTAAGAGAAAAGAAAAATCAAAAATAAACCAAACCAAAATAAAAGTTGCCTTTCCAGCAAGTAAACTTTCTAAAGAACACTTTTAGAACAGGTACCAGGAACAGCTATTCTAAGATATGATGAGAAAAAAACTTGCCAATCAAACTTTACCAAATGAATAAAAACTATTTAAATGATAACCTAAAACACTTACAAATATATGCAACCACTTTTCACTATATAGGGATTTCTTACAGGTATGTGTTCAGAAAGGCATTACAGATCGTTAATATATGTATAAGAACACAATATTCTCTTTGTACATAGCACAGTAAATATATCAGCACTTCAGAAAGCATAAAAACAACCAGAGTAGCATCTCAGGGTGATTTGGCATGCCACGTGAAAAAATGAAACCAGAAATGAGGGTTTCACGGGTCATCACGCACAGACCAATATGATCAGGTGAAGCCATTTATTACACGTCGGAAGGCTACTCATATACATTTTCTGCCTCTCTAATGCAAGCAATACATTGGTCACTAGCTACTTGTTTACACATCTGAACAAATCACTGGAGTGATGGTGGGCTGTCATACAAATGCTGCTGCTGCTGCTCTGCCCCGCTAAGGTTCTACAACCTGCAGTTCACACACTCCGTTGTTTACATTCTTGGAATTGTCCACACTTGGCAGCTACTTCCCTACATCTGCACTTCAAGGACATATTTATGTTCTTGCTTATCTTACTTAGCTAAGTTAAGGCCGGATTGTGCATGTCCCAATGTCCTGACTCTAAGAATCCTTCAACAACTATTCATACATATGCCCAATATTATGTGGCAATATTAAACTTCTTTCACATCCTCTGGAGTAGAAATCACAGGAGGATATCTTTGCTTGTCCAGAAAACACATGCAAATACATCGAAGGTGTATTCTGCAGGTGTTTTATTTGAGAGGTTAAAAATTATGTACCCATACAAAAAGATTGGGAATATATATTTCCAGAAATTGATTTAAAATAACAGTGAAAATAGACAAATTATCCCTTCATAATCTATCATTGATGAGGTAGCAGAACTGGGCCTTTTAGCATTAAAGTCAGGCAGGAAGGGGCAGGAGGGTGAGTGGAACACAGTAGAAATAGACCTAGAGATTATTTTCTGGACTCTGGAGACTTCACAGCACTGAGAAAGATTTCTTGCATGAAACAGATTGAGCCTCGTGGTTAATGGTAGATATATTTGGATCTAAAAGCAGAAGATAATAAAGACAAATGCACAAGTACTTTTAAAAAAAACCTGCATATATCTTCAGTTTTTAGGAGTTTTAGGTTGAACTAATAAGCTGATTAAATATATCTCCCATTGAAAACTAAATCCATCAATGCTTTCTTTGGAAAATCTTGCCCAGGGATCATGAGGCAAGATGATTCTCTTATGCTATTCACTGACATGAATGTTCAGTCACCAATATGTAAAAGAATGATAGACTCATACCACAGTCCCTTTACATTCTCAGGAAAAAAGTCATAGAAAGTCTGCAGTAAGACTGTGGATCCAGACCTGGATTTGCATCTGTAGTAAACCTTGCCTCAAAGCCTGCCTAAATATTTTATGGTCATTTACATAATGAAGTGATAAACCATATCTTGGTGATAAAATCATGGCAACTCGTCAGTAAGGCTTGGTAAGCTAATTTGGTTTGTATATTCATCTATTTATTTGTTTCTGTCCTCAGTACTGCTCTACCAGTAAAATTATTAAAATAATCTGGAAGAAGCAATTTATTCCTAATAGCAGCTGTAAAGTAGCTTAATAAATATTGCCAAGTATTAGAAAGTCTGAGTCATTATTGACAATAACTTTGAGTGACCAATGGCTGCAATTTTTAAACTCTCTCCATATTAAAAACATTATCTTGAACCATATTTCTGCCAATATTTTATTTTAATGACTTGTATGAAACATGTTATGCAAATTTATTAGAGATGAAACTTGTAAAGACCAATGAAATGTTCTAATCAAAATTGTTCTCCTCAACTGATTGTCTCCTTGCATTTAGGTTCTCGGTCAGCTTCATTGACCTTCTTAATTATTGTCTCTGTGATGTCTGAAAAGTTACATTCTATCATAAAATACCTTATCAACTTTCCATATCATGTCTTGAAACTTTATTTAGTATTTCTTAGGAGCATTTTGTATCAGATTTCTCTATATTTTATCAGCTACATATTTTTATATGCAAATACTTAATAGGATAGTTCATTATAGAATCATAGCATGGCTTGGGTTGGAAGGAACCGTTGAGTTCCAACCCCATGGCCATGGGCAGGGACACTTTTCCTAGACCAGGTTGCTTAAAGCCCCATCTAATCTGGCTTTGAACACTTTCAAGGATGAGACATCCACTTTTCTGGGCAATCTGTTCCAACCTTACCACCCTTACCAAAAAGAATTTTTCCCAAATATCTAATCTAAACCTACCNTGGAAGGAACCGTTGAGTTCCAACCCCATGGCCATGGGCAGGGACACTTTTCCTAGACCAGGTTGCTTAAAGCCCCATCTAATCTGGCTTTGAACACTTTCAAGGATGAGACATCCACTTTTCTGGGCAATCTGTTCCAGTACCTTACCACCCTTACCAAAAAGAATTTTTCCCAAATATCTAATCTAAACCTACCATCTTTCAGTTTAAAGCAATTACCTCTTGCTCTGTTAGTATATGCCCTCTCCAGCTTTCGTGCAGGCTCCCTTCAGTTACTGGATGATTGCATTAAGGTGACCTCTAAGTCTTCTGTTTTCCAGGCTAAACAGCTACAATTGTCTCAGTCTTTTTTAGACAACTTTGCCACATTTGCAAAGGCCAAAAATTCAGAAAATTTCAGAAAAAAATTGAGAGCTTCAACTATTCAGCGGAAACATCTGAGGTCAAAGAAATGGCACAGGAAATGCAAAAATGGGGTTTCAGATCACCTGAGGTTCATGTACTTCCATTGTTTGTCTCATTCCAACTATATCCCTTCCACAAGTTTCATAATGGGAGCTAGTGTCCAACAGCTTTCTGGCACAGTGACACATAGGGGTATGGCCATCTTCATAGTCAGATTAGGAAAAGACTGATCCTGATAAATTTGATCGGTTCAATGCCATCACCTACATGTCAATTAAGACTACAGTGTGAAAATATGACTATGTTAGGAATTACTTCTTCAAGACCAAATCAAGTGATAAAGGTAATTCAAGGAATTTCACATTTCAAGAAACATGAAAATAGTTTTATGCAGATCATATACGATAAATAAATTTTTTAAAGTACATGAGGAAATGAGTTTGTGATGGGGCATAAAATCTTTCTCTGGAATATGTACACTGAACCTCTTCTGGAACATTACTGACATATTTTGAAAAATGGTGGCCCAAGTGTACAGACGGGTTGGAAAGAAAAATAAGGCAAAAGGGAAAGATCTCTCTTTTTTGAACACTATGCTGTCTTTCCTTGCAGTGGTGAAGAGCTTTCATTAATAGTTTTTTAATAATAAGTTATGATCCTTGGCATAGCAAAACATGTCTCATGCCTGCTGTGGTACTCCTTTGTCTATCACTCTGCCAATAGTTTCTCACCATGAGACCTTCCACAGGGAATTAAAAATAGCTCTCATTTTAAATAACTTTTCCAAGGTTACCAAGCAACACATACACAGTGAGAATTAAAAATAAGGGAAAAGAAAGTAATTCAAACCATTTTTAATACATAATTTGAATGAATAATGTTGACCTTTTTACATTGTCAAGTGCACTGTTGTAAGTAATTCAATGTTGTCATCAGTCGTTTTGAAGCTTCTTATTTTCATACACTATCATTTATAAAAATGAATAATTGCTCTATACAATTGTGATTTTTTTTTTCCTAAAATCTTCTTTTAAAAATGCTGAATATGATCATAGTTTCTAAAGTGCATTCTCCTAAGAGCTGCATCAAGAGATGAGGTTTTAAACATAATATTATAAAAAACATAAATGTGTCCAAATCATAAAATTATTCTCACAGTTAAAACTCTTTTTAAATAAAAACCTGTTTTTAAAACATAAACATACAATACGCAAACACCCATGAGCTTAAAATAATCCATGGAATATTCTTGAAAGATTAACAATTACATCCCTCAAATTATCCCTGAAATTCTCATGAGATAGTCACAGAAGCTGCACAAGAAAGCACATTAATTATAAGAAAGTAATATCCAAGGAAGTTAGATTTCCAGTTAAAAAAAAATACATAAAAATGCATAACTGAAGGGTCATTTGCGCCAGTGAACAAAATTTAGAAGAAAGTATCTCACTCTTCATCATAGAAACTTTATTCTTTCAGCCCCTGGACAGACACATCTTTCTCTCAGAGATATTCTCTAATACAGAATATGCACTTCTAACCCAGGAAAGGTAACAGCCATCTTTAACCTACTTACAAAACAATGAGCTTTCAGTTTCCCAAAAGCACATTCCAGAGTCCTTCAGCCAAAATGAAAGGAGAGTTGTGGGGGAGCACTGACTACAAACACCCATGAGAGGTGACCTGAGGAACAAGCCTTCAATTAGTGAAAACAGGCACAGGTCCCTGAACAGCTGAGCCTTCTCACCCTAGATGCCCTCACCCTGGTGGATGAACATGACAACCACCTGTCAGTACTGCACAACTTTCTCCGAGTGAACTCAGACCTGTGTCACTTGGATACCAAGAGCTGATAAAACTCAAGCCAGTGTGCACTAAACTCAACAAGCAGCAAACACATCCAAACTTAGCTTTGAAGATACCAAAAGAAAGGAAACAGCACTCCAGTGAGGTTTAACCTTTTGCACATGAAGACCTTACTACGAAGTAACTTGCGAGTGGAACGTTAAGGTCACCCCTTGCCAGAGAGGATCCACCCTTAGGAGTGACCATGGCACCACAGGAACTGTCATGCTTCCATTGAAATTATTAAGGGCTTTGCCATTGATTTTACTTGATGTCAGAAATGGGCTCTCGCTAGAGAGTTATAATGTCTACAGTATAATGAAAATACCTAGGTAAACTGCAGCTAAAGATGCTTGTGTTTTCCAGATCAATTCAGACAGCAATTGCCTATTTTCAAAGCATCACAGGTTTTACACTGAAGTATTTGATGTTTCAACCAAAGCAAGTAGCATAGTTTGATGAACATTCAAATAATTTTAAAATATTTTATCATCTGCCCAATATTGCAAATCTGAAGAATTCAAAACTCAAATCTCAGTTAAACCCGAATTTGAATCAGTCCTCATGATGGATGTTCAGAAGTTTGCTTAGCTACATATTATAATCACATCTTTAGGAAATACACTTAGCTAAAACATAAATAAAGATAACTATATGAGGTCTTTTCCAATGGATCTTTTCCAATGAAATGGTAGTTTCTGCTTAATTTTAGTAAATGTACAAAGAATCATCTCTCCGTAGTGAGGTTTGGCTGTCAAAAAAAATCAGCTTCTTTCTTAAATAAGGATGATACAAAGACATCAGATTGTTCTAAATAAAATCAGTCTTACATATGCGGGTTTGAGAGTGTTTGAACACTCTCATTTTCCTTTTGTTTGCTGCACCTAAGTAGAGGTGATAATTAGCTAGGAAATATACAGAAATAAAACTAATCCAGGAAAAGCTGCCATACACAAGGGACACCTTGTATCAGGCTTTATCAGTATCACTCACTGCGGTCAAGTATTGAGCTGCAAAATGCCAAATTCTATAATATGTAAGTGACCTTGAATAAACTGTCTTGTCTAAATTTTCGCCCTGAAAGCATCCTGCTGTAGCAAGAAAAAACATCTGGCCCAGATGTATGTATTGATATCATGGATCAGGCAGTAATATCTCACAGATATGTTAATTTAGTTTAAAAATATGATAGAGATTTCAACAGTGGCTTCTTTCTCAGCTGATAACAAAATAAAAGTATTGAAAGAAAAATAGCCAATTAAAAATATCTGTAAAGTGGCACATTCATGATCTATAGAAACATAATTACTCGTTAAGAAGTGCAACAGAAATGGCCACAGTGGGACGGCTTATATTCTTCTCCTAAACTTTGTTTTGAATGCCTACTTACTGCAGTGAGAGATAGACTGAAAATACTGATAGACAGATGACTCTCTCTGAATGTCTTCTGTGACTAATTCAGATTGTGTCACAGAATTGAAACTCATTGTTCATTTTTAAGCCATTTGAGAGCAAGTTAATTAAGATGATAATTTTTAAGATAACAGATAATCTTATCTGTTTAAGATGATAATTCTGTATAACTGTCACAATGAACATATCAAGATGTGAGGACACAGACATACATGTATACACACATAAAATAGTAATTAATAAAGTTGAGTTTGATTAAACATGAAAAAAAAATCTCTGAACAGCTTAAACCTTTTTGGACTAAGTTTTGCTTTGGTGCAGAAAGCTATCACTGTCAGAATAAGGCTGACATTGATATAGATTGTGTTGAAGGTTTTCTAGCATGTTTAATCTCAATTATAGTTTCTTTTGGAATAGCTAAACTTTTTCCAATTAAAACCATTAGTTCATGATTCTCAAGGGAACACAGTATTATTTCTTTAAAAAGTTAAATTCTGTGGTAATGAACCATAATCTTTCCCAGGACATTTACAAAATCTGTTGTAATAAAAAACTTTGATTGCATTTAAAAGAATTTTTATATCACTGTGATGATTTACATTACATTTTAATAACTGTCTCCTGAATAAGAAAATGACACCTATTCAGAAACATAGCTCCTTAGTAGCCCTCTTTGATAGCAGCTAACCAATTAGCTACCTTGTAAACTGCTAATTTCTGGTTAGTTGGAGGGAAAATTTCTCTCCCTCAGTTCTAATTTTCTTTTCTTTTCTTGATATTAACCCAAAGAACTTCCAATAAGATTCCATAGTTTTTCTTACTCTTTTCAGATATTCTACCTTTATAATATAGCTGCTTTTATGTCCACATACAGATGATCCATTTATGCAAAATTATCACAAAGTTATTATTCATGTTAGAAGGGGCTGATCAGAAAATTAAGTTTCTTGTTTTTCTCTTCAACTTGTCATTTTATATTATTAGTATTCATCTTTTTGTTCTGAAATAAAGGATAGTTAATGCATTCCATGTTTCCTTATTTTGTGGGTTGGGAGATCATGTCACTTCTTGCGTGCTGTTTGACAGATTCTCTTCTCTCTTTCATCCTTAATTTAAAGCTCATTTAATGACATATGTCAGTTTTGTAAGCTTGAGGTCAATGACCCTTTTTAATTGCAGTGAAAGTATTCATAAGTTTTCATCCAGAGCTCCAGAAACTGGATCTCAAGGTTGCCACTGATTCATTTGAATTTGGCAATACAAATAAGGACTGTATTTCCCGCAATTTAATTTCCATTTCAGATATTACTATTATTTTTGTTTGTAAATTTTAAAATTACAGTGATTTCAATATTTGATTACTTGAGAATCTTTATGTTTTTATTTAATGTTGATGTTTTGTCTTCAAAAATCCTCATATGCAAATATTACTAAAGCCCTTACTGTTATGTTGTCTGATTTCATATCTTTCAAAACTGAAAAGGTATGGCTGTGGGTTTAAGAGATAAAGTACAGTGTACCAGGAATTCCTAAACTCATTAGGAAACAAAGAATAAAATATTTGGTCTAGAATTATTAAAATATAGCATTTGTAAACTTTTTATATATTTCAGTTCAAAATAACTGCTATTGAAATACTGAAACTAGTTTGGTCTTTCTTTAAAGAATCTTTCAGGAAAGGATGCATGACAATAACCATTAGATTGAAGCAATTAAAAAGTTCTTGACCCAAACCCCTACGAATGGGCAACACAAAATTGTGGTGAGTAGCACTATAACCACAGAGAAAAGCATTTAAACACAATTCCAGAGAAATCTATGCTGTATTCCTTGTATCAAAGTATTTCTCAGCTGAACATGACAGCTTGCTATTTCAAAGGTATCACTCTACAAAAAACTGAAATAAGAAAGGCACGTAAGAGTTACAAACCAAAAATAATACTCAATCGCTCTCAAAGTTTGCTGTAAAAAGCCCAGGTAAATATGGACTGAAATGAAAACAAACAAAAAAGCAAACCTTTTAATGAATAGAACACTTACAACAGTCAAAATTCTTACTTTCAGTGACTCTGTGGAAGAAAAATGAGGAATAAACTAAACTTGTAAGTATTATGATAAATTTCTGTCTAATCAATGACCATAAAAGATAAACAGCTTAAACATTATGTATTTTACTACCTAACTACAGGTCAAAATGAAGGTCATTTTATTTCCTAATTGCAAACAACAGTTTTATGGTGACAGTTCCATCTGTAGTTATCAGTCAGAATTACCAAGCACCGTACTCTCCAGGTTCTCCAGAGGATGTTTACGCAGTGCTTATGTACCTCCAGGTATAAGGATCCCTCAAGTGACTCAAGGCTCAACATCCAGCAACAGGAGATGAAAAATGACTTCTCAAGATGAAGCAGAAATAGGAAAACAGACATGCAAGATCTGACACAGTGAAAAAATCACACCATAAAATGGTAGTGGCAATAGCAGCAGCATTTATTCCTGCCTGTATTGGGACATGAAAGTAAAATAAAATAAAATAAAATAAAATAAAATAAAATAAAATAAAATAAAATAAAATAAAATAAAATAAATAAAATATTCAGATGACCACAGTAGTGAAGGGTTTGGGCAGCAGTTCTGCAAATAAGGCAGAACTAACATGCTTAGTTGACTATTTAGAATCCTATTTTCAACAAGAGCAGACACAGACATATGTGAATCTTGCAATTTCTGCAGCTACAAGTCCTTCCCCTGTTGACTGACTGCATTTACTGGGGAATAAAGGCTTAGATTCATTTAATTAGAATAATTTAATTAGACAGGGACAGTTTATTTATCGACCATACACAATTTTAAGAAGCCTTAATTTTAACCAAATTTTTAATCACAAAGGACAAATTACATGTACAAGAGGTCAAATATAAAAAGCATGGATTATAGGAAATGTCAAGGGATAACCTGCCCCATTACATTCTTACCTCAAATTATTGTTGACTTTTGAGATACAGTAATACCAATACAGAGTCTAGATTGAAGGGGTATTTTTGGACTCTCGTGATGTCACAGTCCTGTGCAATTTAATTCTATTATTTAATTTAACGAAACAAATTGGAACGGACCTCATGAAGTCATCAGGTATAATCCTTGACTTTAAGCAGTCACTTACAATAATTTTGCCCAAGTTTTTACTGTCTCCAAGAACTGAGATTTCTCAGTGTTTCTGTGCAACTCCTTGGGGTGTTTGATCACCCTGATGGTAAGAAGGTTTTCTCATAGCTAATCATAATTTCTCATTTTATTGGTGGTGCCCATTGTCATACAACTGTAGGCCCCTGCGAACAGTCCAGCTTTGTCTTCCCTACAGCCTCCCGGACAGTAACAGAAGACAGCAAGACCTCCCTTAGCCTCCCTCTGCCATTTCTCTCAGCCTGACCCTTCCCTTTGCCAATGTACTTCCAGAACACTGCACTTCACATGTCTCTTGAGTTCTACCTCCTCTTCAGCTGTTGCGTTTGGATCTCCAATCCAGCACAGCTGAACAGTAGCTCTGTGGTCCTCTCAGGTGGCCAGTCCTTATCTCCATAGCTCTTGCACTGTCTTCCTGCATCAGAGCTCAGTCAGGGACTCCCTGTCCAGCTGTGCTGGCACTCTGCCTTGCCTGATCAACCTTCAACCATGTCAGCCTGAACTATTCTGTGCCTTGAGGATGTTAATCTTGAAAATCAACCAGCACTTCATGGTCCTTTTACCCTTCAGGACCGATTCTCATGATATCTCAAGAAGTACAACTCTTAACAAGCCAAAATCTTCTCTCCCAAGGTCTATGGCTGTAATTTTTCTGGGGTTTTTTTTTTCTTTTTACTCATTTCTCTTTGGATCATAAACCATTCTGTCTCCTAGTGCTATAGTTAAAGCTGCCACCAGTAGGCACATCACCAGTCAGTTCTTCCTTATTCATGAGCAACAAGTCCAGCATATCTTCTCCCATAGACTGCATGCATGAAGAAACAGTCCTCAGTATTTTTCAGAAGTTCCTTTGAGTCTTTACACCTGTCACACTATTTTTCCAGCACATTTTGGAATGGTTGGTGTACCCTATGTGAATGATGCTATGTGAGCACAAAATTTTCTCCAGCAGTTTAAAATGGCTTCATCTGATTCCTCACCTTTAATGAGTGGTGTACAGAAGATAGCACAGTGTCACCATTGTTGGCCTTTTCTCTGATTCTTAAGCTCACAAATGACTTGTGGCAGCTCCCAAGACAAAGTTCTCCATAAGGCAGGATAAAAGAAATGAAAAAAAACCTGATCTTTTTTTCCTTAAGAATGACTTAGAAAGTTCTAAAAGAAATGGCTACTAGTGAAGTATGTCTGCATAATACAGATGTGTATATTTCCTGCTCAGTGAAAACATTTGAATTAACCATTTCAGCTAGAATTTATATGGACCATAACTTAGACTTAAGCTACCATATTTGGTTTACAGGGAAAGGTTTTGACAGCAGTAGGGCTTCAGGGATGGCCTCTGTGAGAAGGCACCATGACCTGCTCCCATATTGGACAGAGCCAGTTTCAGCCAACTCCAAAATGGACCCACCAAGTCACTCAGTGAAGCTGGTGGCACCTTTGTGATAACCTGCAAAAAACACAGTGCAGCAGCTGTGAGAGAGTAGAAAAACTAAGAGAAACAAAACGAACATTTTAACATTTCATGAAGGATTGTCTCTTGTGGGTTCCACTCCATACTGGAGAAAGAGAAAAACATGAGCAACAGAGACAGCACATCATAAAGTGACTATAGCTCCCACTTCCCATCCCCAGGCAATACTTGGTGGGAGGATGCAAAAGAGTAAGAGTGAAAAAGAGCCTGAAAAGAAGGGAGGGATGGGAGAAGCAAGTTTTAGGTAGGGCATTTTTTTTGCTATCTTACTCAGTTTTGAATTGCCAATAAATTAAATTAATTTCCCAAGTTGAGTCTGTTTTGTGCATGACAATAATTGCTGAGTGATCTGCCTGTCCTTACCCTGACCCATGAGCTTTTCATCTTATTTTCTCCTTGTGCCCTGTTGAGGGGGAGGACTGAGGGAGTGGCTTGGTGGACACCTGTCAGCCAGCCAAGTTCAACCCACTACATCTGAGAAATCAACACAGAAAAGACTGTTTACCCTTTTAGCTTGATGTTTAAATCTAAATTAATTAAATTCAGAACCAAATAGTAAATCTGAATGAGGACAGTTTATATATGGTAATTTATGTGATTGGTACTCTGTTCTTAGGGAACATTAAATTTGCTCTAAAAGCAACACTTTAGTATAGGTGTTGAGAAGAGAATATTTTTTCTTATTTATTTAGTGTGAGCTTTTGAACTACTGCTGGTCTTGTTGAGTGTTACCAGTCATGTCACACTGTTTCATGACCTGTGAATAGTTCAATAGCTTGTATCAGGATATGAAAACACCTTGGCTTGAAAGGTTTGGAATGGAAGGGTTTTATCCACTTATATCACCCCAAAATCAAGAGATAAAGTGACAGTATACAAACTAAAAAATAATAGCCTTGAAGTACTTTTTCATAGAATCTATTCCCCTTGGTAATGGGATGTTTTTTTCACTCTCAGCTTCTTTGTGTTTTATTACATCTGTCACCTGAGAAAAGCACATTCATTCCAGACCCCTAAAGAGAGACTTCTATAGGCACTTGAAAACTGATGCACCACTACTTCCCTGAACAATAATATTTTCAGACATCTTTTACATTTTTTTTGTAATTAAATGAAACATCTTAAATACATCATGTTTTTCTTATCAAACTGAAGCAATTTTTACCCTGTTTCTTTGAATCATAGGGTACAGCTCCCTAGACAGAAAAAAACTATTTTCCAGCAGTACTCTTTGCCTGTCTGACAAGATCCTTCAGCAGTTTGGGCTAGCAGCTCTGGAACTGCTTTGTTCAGTCATCTGCTTAAGCAGCTGATAGCTCTTTTGTCTTCTCTAGCCTCAAGGAAATAGTTATCTTTTTTGTGTTATCATTCATTCTTGTTTCCTAGAAGGTACCTTCCCTCCATGTGGCAGTTACATTGGTTGGATAGGTGGTTACAAAATAGGTCTAAAAGCCCCAAATACTTTTTTGCTTACCAGTAGATGCTTCAATTTTCCTTAATCTGAGCTACAGAAAAGGTTTTAATTGATTGGGTGAGAGCTGAATGAATTAATCATCGGTTCAATGTACTGATATATATCTCTTTTATATTTACTGGCTGAGGAGGAAGGAGCTCAATTATGAAAAAGATTAAGAAGGTCTGACAAATCTTTATGTTTTATTTTAGAGAAAGGATTTAAAAAACTGGCTCTTCAGTTATTTGATTTTATCACTTGAGACTCAGTTTTCATCCTTATATCAGAGTATATTATGATATTTGAGCACCTCAGATGGGTGTTTTCAGTCACTTCTTTTCAAAAGATATCTCATAAAATTTTGTTCTGTGTTTTACTGATATTTCCAACTTTAATTGCAATCACTTACATACTGTTATCAAAAATGTCACAAAACATTAGTCTGTAAATATAACCATTAATATTTATATAGTATCATTCAAAGACAGGTTTAGAATACTAATCTTCATATCCTAAAAAAACTTTATTTAGAGTTTAACTAAATAATGCACATTCTTAGAAATTAAATGCATTTCTTATAAGGATTCCCCAGATGTGGACCAACACCATCTAGTTCCCTATTTCTCTCAGTTTATGAACATTTTCTGAAAACATGGTGTGGTCAAAATACTGTGATGGACAAGCAGAGAAGTAACTACATAGAAGTGATGCCAAAAATGTATTACTAGTCTAATCAAAAATTTTATGACATAACTAAAACACACAAAAAATGTATTATTAGGTCAGGTATACTGATACACAGAGCAAGTAGTTTGGTCAATATGAATCTCTCTAACAAGGTTCCATTTAAAAGTTGTTATACAATAAAAAATGGGAGGTTTTGTCAACTCTCCTTTTCCTCTGGTGCTATGCTTACCATTATGTTTACACTGCTCCTTCAAGTGCTAAGGCTGAGGTCTTCTGTCTTGGAATGCCAGGAAGGGATAACCCTGAGTTGTCACCAGTTGGAAGCCTTCACAGGGAGAATAACTGTAGGTGCTCCGTCTTCGCTCTGCGAGAACTAACAAGATGTTCATGCTTCCTTCTCATCAGCCTAATGTCCACTTGATGTCCTATGTTTTTGTGTCCATAATTCATCACTGATTGGTGAGTTGCTGGCACCCTTGACACCTCAGGTATCGTTTAATGATTTCCCTCTTTTATGTTGAACTAGCTTTCTAAGTTCATTCTCCATACAGTAACTGTTACTCCTAGCTACATGCAAATTATTTGCAGTAGGCATTACAACATAAAGAAATACCATTTTAGGAAAAAAGTAGATAAAATCCACATGGGCATTAGTTGCTACAGCTAAATTAACTAAAATAAGCTCACATCAAGGAGTCCAGACAAGTCGAACTCCTGCACTATCAAGTCAACACATAGCAAGGGGGCCTTTATTGATACTAGCAAAAAAAAAAATTACTTACCAGGCCACATTATCTCAGGTTTTGGTTGTAGACATAATACTGTCTGCCTCAAAAGCAACCTTGGATGAGCAGGCAGCTTTCCAGTGCTCATTTGCCTGCTGGGGTTGAACCATGACAGAGGTATAGCTATGCTTTCCCATTCCTAATACCCTGTGAAATGATTCAAACAGTCAAAGTTCCTGGAGAGAAATACTTTATACTTCTGTAAGGCATATTGTGAATAAAAATGGGAAATTACTTTTTTGTTTCAAAAAGTCACAAGCAATTACATGTCCTAGAAATTCAGTGGATAGATTGTGAATAATGGAATGTTACATTTGCCTCTTCTGTTTTACTGGCTGGTCTATGGAAGTAGAATAACAATTTCAGACACATTTCTCTGATAGCTAAGAAATGAAAAAAAAAAGTAAAACTATATAATTTCCAGTACAAAATAAATATTTAATATATACTCTAAGACTAAGCTGCTATTGTGAATATTAAGGGGTGGTTATATTTTATTATAACTAGCCTCATTACAAATACTAGCATTGGCCATAAAATTATTATACTTTTTAAAAGTTAGTGTTATATTTGACATTGTCATCATGTGATGTAGTTAATTCTAAAGGTTAGTTTTCAAACTACCCAAAACTGTATTTTTTTACAATATATATAAGCAAAGGATAGGTATTTCACATTTATGTATGCACATAACTTTAAGTAGCTTAGTTCACTGTTATTTGGATTTGTCCTTGCCTTCTAAAGTTAAAAAGTTTGAATTTAGGAATTCTTCATAGCACACTATGCTTTATGGTATGCTTTAGACCATGCATGTATTATCTTTGCAAAATCACAAACATCTGTGTTGGTTAGTTTATTTACTTCAGACTGTAATCAGAAAAGATAACCATCCAAAATGTATAGTTTATCTTCAACTTACCAACTGTGTGAAACTACCAAAACATAATTTTCCCTGAGATATATTCCCATTGTGAATGACATTTCATAATATGCATGTTACTGGGTCTCTGAATATCCTTATTTAGAAACATAGTGTTGATGTATGAAAACCAAAAGCCAAACATAACCAGTAGCAAAGAATTAAATATGTGCAGTCATATAAAGTAATGGCATTTATGTCATAGCTTCTCACTAGTGCTTAGTCAGCAGAAATTTCTAAAAATTTAGTTCATCAAAATTCATAGTTAATTTCATGTCATGTAAGAAAGACAACATTAGGCATTCTTTTAATGGCAGTAAAATTGCAGAAGTGTCTGGAGAAGGTTATTTCAATTGCTGGTAGAGATAAAATTATAATACCCAAATTTCTATTAGTTTACAATTCTTCTAATTCAAATATATTTTATAAATCCAAAAACTTTCAGGCATTTTTCATGTACTGACCTGTGTTACAATTACCCATTCAGCTTTTCTGAAGCTATCAGACTATCCCAAGCCTCTAAGACAATATGTAACACGTGCAGTACTTAAAAACTGCCTGGGTAAGGTTTCTTTTCCAGTTTTTATTGACAGACGCATGGGATGACCTGTAAGGCTGACTAAGGGGTTTGTCACTTGTGACTGATGTAGCCATCCTGTACTTATGCTGATAAAACCTTTATTCAACTTTGTACTCTCATGCATTTTCTCTTACTGTGTACAAAACAAATGTATCTTTTTGACCAGCTGTCACTTCCTTTAGGGTAAGAGAAATTTTTTGTGCTTCAGCTTTCTGTGAAAAGATAGGAAAAAAAAAAAAAAAAAGGTAAAAGGAATTATTTGTTTCTTAGCAATTCCAGTTAAGCAGAGTGAATGACACACAGTTGCAAGACTTACTCATTTCTGAAACTTGTCAAAGTTTGACACACATTATTCCCAAGCAGTTGCATGTGAAGTGTCCCATTAAGAAATACTAGGTTTATAGCTTAAAAATTATGCTGAATTCCTAAAGGCATGATATACCTAGTAATGTATTATTCACATACATGCATTTGAAACTGTCAGCTATTCTTGTAACAACGATATTGTTAGAAAACAAAAGCTGCTTTTCTGGGACTAAGACTTAAGGATATAAATAAATTTGACAGGCCAATGGAAACTTCTAGCTCTGCAAATTTATGATGGGAATAATGCAGAAATCTAGTTTGTCTCTTTATTTCAAATATCCATCAAAGCTACATAGTCTCACAAAAGGATTCATTTTGAAAACCTGTAATATATTCTCTGAAAGAATTAAAGACTTAAGAATCTACATGATCCAATCTTTCCATATCTCTAAATATAGCTACTTAAAAATGCATAGTCTTATGTGTTTTTGCAAGTTTTAATTAAAAAATAAAATTCAAGAATGGTGTTGGTCTAGTTACTAACTCTGAGGTGAGAAAATTACTGCCAAACCCTAGGAGCATTACATGGTGCTACAGCTTGTACATTTGCATGTCACAGCTTCCCTGAGGCTTAATTTGTGCTGAGATAAAACCTCATGAGGGTTCCAAGGACAGATGAGGACAAAGAGTGAAGAGTCAGCACACTCAGGTTGGTTTATTCAGGGATATAAGAAACCTGCCAAAGAATCCAGATTTCTTATTTTTGGATGACGAACATAGGCCTTCAGTTCAGATATTTTTAAAATCATATATATATAACTTGAAGAAGAGCATCTTTAACTTGCCAATATTCTGATAAGTAATTTATCCTGTAACTGAAAAGCTCCTTTATCTCATAAGCTTCTAAACATTCTTCATACTTACATGGTTTTAGTATTACTGGCAGAATGCCTTGTAGACATATATAAAATTTTAAACACTTCCTTTTAATTTTCTTTTTAAATGCTGGTTTGAATTTGCTTTTCAACCAGAAGGCATTCTACAACTTCACCCAAAGTATGAATTTATACTTCAAACATGGCTTGAGGGATACTTTTGTCAGAGAAGGACACAGTACAGAAGGAAACTTTTGAAGCAGGAGAACTTCATGTTATTAAATGATGGCATTTTACATCTTTGCATTTGGTGAACAATTTGTCTGGGCAGAAGATAAGCAACAACGCAACAAACTTAGCAAACAATCAGGACACTCCTTTGATTAGTTTTATTAAAATGTTCTCAAGAAAAAGAATGAATAGAATTGTCTGAATTAGTCACGTAGTTAATATTATAGGACACTACATACTGCAGTTCTAGAAAGAGTTTCCATTATCACAACCAACATAAAATATGTACCTTATACATAGATAAACATCTTATATTTGATCCTGTTAAATTTTTGTCTTACAGAAAGTTGGTAGAGTTTATGGTGCAATTCAATTGCCCGATACATGGTATATGCTCTGTAATACCTGTACTTAGTGAGAGGAATTATACTCTTGACTATACCTGTGATAACTCTGACGGAATAGAAAACACATTCAGCTGTAGATGCCTACAAGGTAAGAAAGATGAGCATTGTGGACAAGTACAATTATTTCATTATAAGGCACAAAATGAGTAATAAAAAAATTCACTTCTCCCAAACCAAAATAATCCATGATCACAACACTGACATCCACTACAGACACTAAAGAAAAGAGTGAAGTACAATTTCTTTCTTTTTCCTTTTTCTTTTTTCTTTCTCTTTTGAATATATTTCAGGATTTTGCCCTTCTGTTTCTGTGCCTTATGAAACCATGGACTTCAAATCTTTTAGGTTTACTGCTGAGGACTAGAAATTACTCTGGAATGAAGGCTGAAGGGTAATTTGTGGGACATAACAGTTATACATGATGAACAAGACATGTCAACCACCCATTTCCAGATTCATTAATAACCAAGAAACTACAGGTACAAATCCATACTTTAGCAAACAGTATTATGACTTCTCTTATTATTTAACTTCCTACTTAAAAGTTCCCTTTTAATAACTCAGAAAGCAACATTTCAATAAAAGTTTAAAAAGTATATACAGGTATGGACAGGTACAGATTGATGTCGGGTCACTTCATGTAAGTGATGGAACGAAGTGATGGAAGCAAAAGAACAAAGCAATTCAATGCCAATATTGAACCTCTCAAGACCTCAATTCTGATGCAATATTAATGTGTATCCAAGATAATTTCTGCCAAGATTTTCAACTAATACATTTGATTCCCATCCAATTAGATACTAATGCATTGTTAATTGGAAATGTTTTACCCAAACATTGCATTTTCTATCTGACTGTGATATGTTTTCTGGATTTAAAATTAGCTGAGGGAGTAAAGGAATCATGGCTTTTTTAGCACAGATGTTTCATAAATGGGAATTCATTTTGAAATATGTTAACTAAATTTCCCATCCTGAAAATTTATATCCAATAACTATTCAGACAAATTTATTGCATAATAATATATTTAAATTTTAAAATTAAACTCTTAATTGTTCTGCTAGTGAAATTAAATATCAGAAATTTAGATGTAGTATACTCAGCAATAGCTTTGCCATAAATGAACCATAAATAGCAAAAAAAAATTAAAATAAAAAGAATAGTAAAAGTTCAAATGTTTGAACTGTCATAACTCTGTAAACATACTGGTCATCATCAATACATTATCAGTAAGAATTTATGTTGGTACTTTATTTATAGGTGTAAAATTCTGACATCTGTAAGAAAATGGTTGCTTTTAAGTTATTATAATAAAATCTAATTCTTCTACACATATTATACACAGTGAGTACTACAACAAATATTTAAAAATCATTCCATTCTTCTGAGATTTTTTCTTTCACAAAAATTAAAAAAGAAATATTTCATAGCTGAAAAAATCATAACCTATTAGTGCAACAGACCTTCCAAATTAGCTGATCAGCCTATCATTTTCTCTTAATAGCAAAGTCTAAATATATTATGTACTATTTAATCACAAAAGAATTATTTGCATAACATAATATCAACTTTAAAAAAACAGTAATTTTTTTAAAAAAAAAAAATCACCCAGAACTGGTTTTGAACAATTTGAAGTCTAAGAAAGAATTTTTGTTTTAACATGGTGACACCCATTTTCTCTAAATACCTTCATCCTGCTCACAAAGTAGGAACAGCAGGAAACTGACATTTGGACAATATCAAGCTCACTTAAGTCTGTCAAACTTCATTACCACATACTAATAAAAAGCCCATTTCTTACATTTTAAGGCTTACAAGATTACAAATTGTTCAGTTGTCATCTGAATAACTACTGAAATTGCTGACAAATCTAACTTAGTTGCTCATAAATAACATGATACAGGTGGAATTAACTAGACAAAAGATAAGTGTTGCTTCCAATCTTAATGTAAAACGGAAAAGTCTAATTCTAAATAAGGAAGACATAGGTCAAAGTGAGAAGGCTGAAATTTAACGTAAGAATTTCTGACCATTGCATTCTTTAGAGAAAGGAATGCCATTTTCACTACTACTACAGACTACATGTAGAACAGTGATTTACTTGACATAATTTCATAATTCCATCATTATTAAAAAGAAAGATTTTCACCAAAGTTGGTGTCAAAGACACTTGTAATATATATTCAAATTCCATTTGGCTTAAACATCAGCCAATTCACCTTCATCTGTCAGATCCAGGCACTAGAATAAAGAAAATATTCTTCTGTGTGACTCTGTGGTGGTTTTGCTTGGCCGTTTTTGCTAGTGAGTAGGGTGGGGTACAAAAATGGCTCCTGCATGTCCTGTGTAAAGATTCTGGAAGTTTTTCACCATGTCCAGCAGAGCCAATCTCTGATGGCTCTGAAGATGATGGACATGCTGCTGGCCAGGTCTGGGCCAATTAGAGATGTTAGTTATGCCTCTGTGAAAACATATTTTAAAAGAAATCAAAACAATGTGAGCATGCACTTCTTTTTAGCTAGAGGAGGAGGAGGAGGAGGTAAAATATGTGAGGGAAAACAACATGGAGGCACCAAGGTCAATGAAGAAAGTGGGTGTGGTGGGGGTCCAGGCACTGGAGCTGAAAACACTCTGCCGGCCATGATGAAGACCATGGCGGGAGCAGGTGGTCCCCCTGCAGTCCATGGAGATGCAGAGAATCCCCCACAGCCTGTGGGGAGGTGCCCACGCCAGAGGAGCAGATGATGCCTGCAGGAAGCTGTGATCCAGTGGGAGTCCCAGAGACTGAGAGTTGCAAAGGCCTTGCAGGAGAGAGAAAGGCCTTGCTCCCGGGATGGAAACAGCCTGGCCTCGGCTCAGAAGTCTACAACCTATGGACTAAAAAATCTCATGCTGCAGCAAAATTCGGGTGGATGCTGTTCATGAGATTGGGCCCACACCAAAGAAGTTTGCAGAGGACTGTCTCTTGTGGGAGGGACCCCATGGCTAAGTAGAGGAC